>CM021740.1:1532167-1602262 GCA_011075105.1 Heteronetta atricapilla | reverse complement strand
GAACGGCTGTGTGGTGTTCAGCTGCCGGCCGGGTTAAACCACAACAGAGTTTTAGGATAAAACATACTTATTTAATAAACACTGATTCATCAGAGTAAAACAATTTTGTGAAATTTTATCAGAGATGTTGAACTTCTGTCTCAATGCAGATTACTTTCTGTCAGAAATCTGCATGGTTTTCTCAAGGTTTACTATAGAACCAAACAGTCCAGGAATGTTCTTTACCAGTGGGATGGAAACCACAAACAGCAGAAATCTCAAAATTAAAATAATTCCAGTATGTCTGAAATTGAAAGAATTACAGTTTATGGAAAAATTCAGAAAAGTCCATTTAATTTTCACCTAACATGAGAGTAAATTATGTTGCATTGAATAATGTGAATCAGAAAATCATAGGGGTCATAATTTTGAACTTTTGTTTACTTATATGCAGAATAAATACCTCCTGACTTCTAAACTCATAATTCCCTTAACATTGGTTCATGTGGTAATTTCTGTGGTGTTTGGGCTACTCACCTTTTCTCTGTTGACCTGGGTAGGATGGTGACTTCAATTTGGTATGTTGTATTTGTTATTTCTGTTTAGCTGGGATGTAATCACTACATGAACAAATCTCATCAAGTGACTTGAGACTAAGTTGTGTGATAAATGCTTGAGTCCCAAATAGGATTAAAATTAAAGTTTGTAATTTATTAAGTGAATAGAGGCAAGCAAACAGCGCTGGGTGCACTGGGAGTCTCTGCTCCACCAAGATGCAGACCTGTTACATCAGGAGGCTGATTTTTATGCTCCTAGACTAATACATATTCATCACTATTCCTAGAAAAGGCAGGGTTATTATAATTAGTTCCCAGAATCCAAACCCTCTCCGGACGCATGCGTATCAGTCTCTGGTGGTCTTTCTGGGGGTCTCTTGTGCTGAAGGCTCGTAGTCTTCCTCCCAGGCTTTGTCCTTCGGTCGTCCTTCAGCTCCCCCTTTCTCCTTATTTGGTGGATCCCTTTGCCAGACATCAGAAGCTTGGGCAGCATCTCATGCAGAAGTCAGTAGTTTCCAAAAAAAACTCCTTGGTCCTCTTATCTCCCAGACTCAAGTCTCAGTGTTCGTCCTTCAAGCCCTCTATTTACATGAATTGCTAGACTCTTATTTTGCACAGTACAAGAACTATGTACACTAATCACTGTTTTTCTTAGATAGAAAGTTACATTTCATCATGCTGCCCTAGCATTGTTTCATACATGACACGAATCAAATGGACACATTTCACAATGTGAAATATTCACTCATTTTTGAATTTAAAATGTGAATCAAGCAATAATATTGTGCATATAGATAAATGTTACTTGCATTATTTTTTTCAGCAAGAGCCTGAATTATAGTGCCAGCTTGCCTTTCTTACAGCTACATAGTCAGTTAATATACCATGTCATCTCTTTCACATTGGAAGTTTTGTCAACTTTTAAATCTTAAGCACATTATGTAGAAAAAGTCTCCTATTAAAAGAAATAGGAGTTGTATTCCAGAATGTCACAGAATTTTTGAACATGCAGAGCATTATGCCTCCAGCTAACTGTCTCATGGTGGAATTACTTAGTCAGGCTCGACGGGTCACTGAACTCAGTGGACTGGATGATCAGCATCAGCTAGAGATGAGGCTGAATGGAATATTTTACAATTGTCCCCTCTCCTGCAAAAATGAGATTGAAGCATGTGTGTGCAGCTCAGCAGAAATCCTCTCTTCATTTCTGGGTTGATTCTGTTTTGGCTTCCTAACTAACTCATCCATTTCCTTTCTAGCCAAGTTGTCTCTGCCTTTAACCCATATTGTATGCATGGACAGTATCCCTATTTGCACCTCTGTAGAAATTCAGCATGTTAAGTGGGGAGTTCAACTTTTTCTGCTCATGTCCCCTCTCCTTCCTACCCCTTTTATCTACTCCTGATGTTCAGAAATATTCAAACATATAACTGAAGACAACAAAGTTAAAAGTGTGATGTATCTGGAAATTCATGCAGTTTATGGAACCAGTTTCTGATTTCACATCCAAGGTTTCTTCTGTTAGCTGCTTGGAGACTGGATGACCTGCCTCATGAATTATTGTTACACACTGGAAGCCATTGGTAAGCATAGACCTTAGTGTCTTTTGGAAGGAAGACCATCTTCTATGCAGTACTTCATAATGGAAAATCAGCTCAGAGTTGTTCTGCAGAGACCACTCTATTAATTTATTTTAATTTCTCAAACTAGATAGCATCTTTATAAAAACAATTTACATCATGCTTCTGTGATGTTTGCCATGTATTTTGGAGCATAATTCTATTGCCATGTGAGTGTGTTTTGTAGCTAATTCTGTAACTATGTAATCAGGGTATGGCAATGTCTTGAAAGACGTTGTATCAACAAATATAAAGGATGAATATTGGCTTAAATTTCACCAGAATCCTAATTCTACTAGTAGACAGGAGACAGAAGATGACTCTTGTATATAATCTGAAATCACTTTTCACCTTTTTGGGCGGGAGAGGGCAGACAAAGGAAAATGTGTGCTTTTTTTTATTTATTTATTTTTTATTAGTTTGCCAAGAAAGACTTGGTGTCCACAAAAGTGTAAATATTATTTCTGAACATCCATCAAATTAAAAAAATAAATAAAAGTTGAACAAAGACATCTGATTTTCTGGATTTTTTTCCAGTGTGTCAGTGTTACTTTCAGTCAGTGATTTCAGGAAAAGTGCCAGATGTCCAGTAATAAATGGTGTATCTCAGGCTGTGATTGTTAATTACAATCAGTAATTAAAAAAATAAATAATTTTAGTTTTTATAATTTAATAATAATTCAAATAATTTAATAATAATAGTAATTAAGAAAAAAAAAAAAAACTAAAGAATTTAATTGAGATGATGATCTCTTTAATCCAAAAGGAGAACAAAAATAAATGAAAAGGGTTTGACAAAGGGTGTTCAAATAAGGAGAATAGAAAAAAAAAAACCCAAAACCAAAAACCTGTGAAAAATCGTTGCAATGAACTTTTTATTATAAAGCACAGAGGGACATATGTTAAGCAGTAATTTCCTGAAAGCCTGGCTCCTGAACTCTAAAGTCTTTATGCAGAAGATAGTGCTAAAAGGTAATAATTAATCATTTCCTTTTAAATCTTCCAGGCAATGCATGAACAAGATTAGCTGCATAACTCCTGTGGCTAAATCCCATGCAATGCTGAAAAAGTAGATGATGATATCTCCATCAAAATGCTTAGTGCCGTGGCAGAAATATTGGAGCCAGTACCTGTGGGAAAATGGTAGTGATCTAATGGCTGTCAACTGCTATGAGATAGCACTCTTATTTTGTGCCCTTGCATTACTCCCAGGTTTTGACTACTGAAGAAGGCGGTTCATACTCTCTGTTTAATGAGCAGCATTTGATCACACGGGAAAAATAAAATTACATTAATACAGATATGAGGGACCTGTGCTTGAGTTGTTCCTTAATTGTAGGATAATGTAATCACATTAAAAATGTTTGTTTCATCACATGTCTACCTGTAAGTTTGATGCTATGTGACCTCAGAAATGCCTATGTTTGCATAACATGAAACTGGGTACTTTGTATTATGACGTTTTCATATCAAGGAGGTTTTTATTTTTTATTATAATTCTAAGATAAACATGCAATTTAATAGTGCAATTAAAATGTCTAGATGTAGTGGCCCTGACATGTTCCTGCCTCTCATCTATGCAACTACTGTCTTAAGAAATGTAATGCTTCTTTTGTCAAGGTGTCTTACACTCTTAGCAAAAGATAAACCTACTCTCTTGTATTGCTGAAGCTTTACTATCCCCTTGCACTCAGGAGGAGTGTATCCAGGCAGAGAACCTAGTTCTCACAAAATGTCTTTTGAAAAATTTTGCTTGGTTATTTGAATTGTCATGGAGGAGTAACTGTAACTTGCTACCATACAGGTGTTTTTGCTTGGCTAATGCCTAATCCAGTTTCGTTAGGAAAGAGTCATTTGAAAATCATGCACTCTGTGTAAGGACTTTGAGTGGTTATGCTCACTCTTGTTAGTAAGCTGTCTAGGAGCTGTTGAGCTTCAGTCTGATATGAATACATGTTTCAGAGGTGACTAAGACACAAAAACTGATGCAAAGGTGCAGGTCTAGATCATCCTAGAAGCTTTCTATTGTCTGATGGAGATCTGACAGGCAAGAAGATTAAGATAGGAGTGTCACTTCCAAAAAGAGGCTATGTTTTAAGCGTCTTTAATATTTACATATAATCTCATGAAAAACTGAATGTTCCTAAGAATAATGCATATTGTATCTGAGCATATTAGCCAGCTCTAAGTACCACAGGCTACATTAAAAATTTGCATCAGCAGTAAAAGGGGAATTTCTCCTACCAAAAACTGACCTCCATTTTACAAGCAGAACTCTCATCTGTATAGACTCTAGAGTGAAGATTTAAACTATGTAGTACTGTGTACAAAAATCAGAGTGCTGGAGCTTAAATTTGGGGCTGATGTTTGCTTTACAGGCACAAAACTGTAGGTTCTTGACCATACTAAATTCAGATCTCCATCCCAGTAACAATGTTATTGTAAATCTGACATGTGGAGTTCCTGTACTCTGTCATGAGATGGGGAAAGCAGTCTGCAAATGATATATTTGATCTTTCTAAATTGTAGTATTACATCACTAAATTAGCTGGGAAAGAATGTGTTACTTAAAAAATAGTGCACACAGTAAATGCATATACAGGCTGAACATTGGATCCAGAGGATCTTAAAATCCCTATGAAATGTCAGCTGGCTGCTAATTGCTTATTTAGTATTGAAATACAACCTTGATTATATATTTCAGTATTTAAATTGACATAAATAGAAATTATAATGGGACTAGTAATGATGTATAGACCAGATAACTAACTAAGGGTTGACACCTTCTTTTGGTGTAACAGTTAAAATCAGAACAAATTTCCTCGCCACACCTCCAAAACCCTTCCTTCCTCTTTAAAATGATTATTATCTTTGTTTCCAGTTGTTATTAGATTTCTTGATACACATTGTTCTGTCTCATTTGACGTAAATCATTTTTATGAAGGAAATACATAATAAAGGGTTTTTTTTTCTCTCTCTCTTTTTTTTTTTTTTTTTTTTTTTTTTTTTTTTTTTCCTCATGGTCTTTAAGAATGTCAATCTGTTTGACTTTAGTGCTTTCTTCTGCCTGTGTACTTTCTTCACTTGGAGCATGTTGCAGCTTGCTTTTATTGAGTGTCAGGTGTCTAGTTTGAATTGAATTTATTTGACTTGATTCTATGTGTTACTTCCCATTATGTGTATGGGCAGGTGAGAGAGCACATATTCTAAATTGCTGCATACATAGTGTTTGCATGATTCCTTATCTGACCTCAAGCAAAATTGTCATCCCATGAAGACTGAGTAGCTCCTTATCACTGTGTCCTTTTCGGCTTGGGATGCTGATAACAATAGTTTCACTTTGCTGGTTAAGAGTTGGTTGGCAGCCAGAACTGGTCCATTTGCATTGCATGCTCTTGGAGCTGGCACACAGCATATCATAATTTGTACTTTGTGTTTAACACATGCCATGGAGTCTGCTGAGGTCCTGGAGGGGTTTGAAATGAAAGACTGAAGGGAAGCTCTTCTAGAGGCAGTTACAAAAGTGATGACTGTGCATGGTTCTGTCCTGATATTCTTGTATAAGAAAGCAAAGATGGATCTCTAGAAGTCAAAGCACTTGAGGTAGTACGTGACACTCCATCCTGTTCCTCATTTGCTCTTACCTGACTGCAGCTGCATGCTGCCCTTCACACTCAACAGATTGCAGGTAACCAGAAGTTGGACCAGGTTTCAAAGTTTTGACTATCACAGTGGGAAGCATTGTGCTGAGCAGACATCCTTTTGGTTCTGAAGTGGAACGTGCAGTCTGCAAAGCTGCGTTTTGCTGTTCTGATCTGCAGACACATACTGTATTGAGGTGGCATGCAGCACAATGATAACTGCTGGCACAGCAAGAGACAAGTTTAGACTGAAGTCGTGAAGCAGAAGAAAACAATTTAGTGGGAAAGATTTAATGTTTGTTGCTTTTTAATTCATTAACAGTAAAACACTGTCAGCTCTTTTTAAATTGTATTTTTGAAAGGATTGCAGGAAACAGTGTAGCATTATTTGTGCAGGTTCTGTTGGAGTAAATTGTGGACCACTCTGATGGGATAAAAGAAATGGATCTCCATTGTCTAAATGTTGTAAAAAAATATGGGGCTTAAATTTTGCAATCAATTTCTCATGCAGTTTCTTGAAGGGATAAGAAAGCATGCTAAAGTAAATGCAGCATGATTGGTTATTACTTCAAAATTCAAGGACCTTGGACACTGGCTAAAATACATCTGTGGGAGTTTTGTGCTAAGATGTTGTCTGTCCTTTTGCTACCTCCTATCTTCACCTTTTAGGCTCTTGAATAATGGCTATTGAATCTAAGATATCATGTATTTTTGAGTTATTAAAAAGATACAATTATGTATGCAATGAAAACAGTTCAGACCGAATGTTCATCGCAAGGAAGATCTGTCAGGTCTTCTGTTTGATAGTCTCTCATATTAGGCTTCAGAAAATAAAGAGATACATCTAAGCTCCTGCTCTGGTGAGATGCTGCTCCAGAAAGGAGAATCTTGTTTTTGGAGACTTTGTGAATTTGTAAGCTCTGTAGAGTTTGGATTCTGTTGCTATGCTAGAGGAAGAGGTTGTATTTGAGGTCAAGAAAATGCTATAGAGAAATTAGAATTACTGTTCAGTCTTGGCATCATTGAAAACAGAAGTTATTACTTGCATTGACCATAACATACCTTTTTCTTCTTGCCACCTTCAGCAGCCTAATAAAATGAGAAAAATCTCACCCTTATTGCTCAATCATGACAACTTGAGGCTTTCAGAAAATTCAAAACTCATTGTTTTCCACTGCTAGATGGGTAGATAATTCTCATTTTTACCCCTGAAAATCTCCTAAAAATACCTTAGAGCATTTTTAGTTGGACTGTTCCAATATGTTACTTCTGGTTAAAGCAGAAGATTCAGGTAATGAGGGCCGTAAACCTCTGAGAGAGATGCATGATGGTAATTTTAACATACCCACTGGTGGTTTAAGATTGTTTCCATCTTTAGCTGTGTACTAAGACTTATTTCTTTCAAAAAAAATTAGATCTGCAGATTCCCAACATGAAGTCAGAAAATAATCAGCCTAAGTAAAATGGAATTACAAACAGGAATTTAACAGGTAACTAGTTAAATAAAGAATATTAATTGTCAATTATTTTGGGGTAAAGTTTGTCAGTGCCAAAAAGACTAATGAAATAAGACTTATGCTTTTGATCATCAAAGGTTCTTTTGAAAAGCTGAACTAAAATCAAACTATGGATTTGCAAAAAAAACCCAAACCAAATAACCCACCCTTTAATAATTTGGAAAATACCAGCATTGCTAACACTAACAGTATACAAGTACTCAGACCTTATTGATTAAAAGCTAATATCCAACAGAATGGTATCTGTGCCCGAGTGATGAATATTACATTGTGTTTTTTTGTTGTTGTTTGGTTTTTGTTGTTGTTTGTTTGCTTTTCAGCATATCTCTTCCATAGTCAAGTATGCCGGTAAAAGGGATGTAGGCAATATGTCAAACATTAGAAAGTTTCTTGCAGAGTAGTGATTGCTGTTCTATATGGCTAGGACCAATTCCAATGAGGTCAGACTATTTTGCTTCTGAATTTCATTGCATCAAGAATGACCTAAACATGCAGATGTGAAGACATTGAAATAAACATTATTGAAGTACTGTATGAGCTCCTGGTAAACTGATTTACATGCAGCAGTTGTGGGGCAAACTGAGACCGTAATTGACCCCATTGCCCTCTTCTGGTTATTCAAGGTGGAGTAATCTCAGTGGGACCCATTCATCTCTATGCTGTAGAACTAGATGACTGCAAAGTTAATTACAAAGAATTCAGGTTTAGACTTATAAAGATTTGTCGCTGGCCAGTGGATATCATTGGGCTCAATAAAACCAACAAGCTTATAATTAGTCTGAACTATTTAACAGTAACCTAATTTAAAAATGCAAATAATAAAAACATCTGCCATAACATCAAAAAAGTCTTAAAATATTACAGATTCCAGTCACAGAAAAGAGTGCTGATCTTCAAAAGCTTGATGCCAATTATGTGCTTCACTGAATTAAAATGAACTCATGTTATTAATAAAGACTCAAATGATCTGGTCTGCTAGTCCAACCTTTCACCACCTCACACTTTCATTAGAAATGAACTTTTCAATTAAGAACCATCCTCCAAAACTCAGTACTGAGTTCCAAAATTAAGTTTTCCAGACTGTGATTCAGTCACATCAACTTAAGTAATAGAGAACGATCTTGCAAAATTTGATGCTGTGGCATGTCTTTCTCTCATACTGCATCATGGGTTCTTTCACATTAAGTGATCATACTGTTCAGGCCATTGACAGTGAAAAATAGATCCAGCAGAGCGGTGAATTTTAGAAGGATAAAGCTGTGAAATAAACCAGATGTATACAAAGCATAACACCTATCAAAGGCAATATTGAAATCTGAAAATTGACGTGCAGCTGTCAGAGCTCTTCTGATGCAAGCCAGAAGCAATAGGTGGGATGAAAATATTGAAGAAATCTTTGTGCTGTTTTTTTAATGGTTCAAAGAACACTTTCTCATTGGAACCTTTTATCCCATTGATTTACCTGTGAACATTTGACACTTGAGACATTACTAGATTTAGAGGGATGCTTGTGTTGGGGTCAGGAATTAGGAGATGAGGATTCTGTGGCTAATTTTGTACTGGAGTTTTTGTTTGACCTTGAACAAAATCTCAGGGATTTCATATAGATGATCAGGTTACATGCTACATTCCTCATTACTTTTAATGTCCATTTTTTATCAGAGTCCTTTGATATTACATACCTAAGTTAGTGGGGTTTGATTAAAATGAATAAGATACCATTGGTCTGGGAATTGTTACAGTTATAACTAATCTACTGAAACAGTATTTTTTATTTATTTTTTTAAAAAGGTAGTTAACTACTTATTACCTACAGTCATACTCGTATCTGCCATGATGCTTAAGGAATTGTAAAAATAAGATGAAGACACTGTAGTGCTTTGAAAAAATTTTCTCTGCAGAATGTTTCTGCAGAAGCAATTGCATTTGTTTTCACAAAGCAAGGAAGATACAGTATTTGGCCTAAGCAATTTAATGCACAATTACTGGTGAACTATAAAAGAGAAAAGCAAAAATTTGATGTTCCTGGAAGTGCCTTGTATGGGCTAAATTGCCTTGATGCACATTCATGAAAGTCAAAGTTTTTATTGAAGGCTTTTTCTTTTCTTTTCTTTTCTTTTTTTTTTTTTTTCCATTTGAGTATCCTCCTTTTATTTTTTTATTTTTTAAAAAGTAATTTTTCATGTGTCAAAGTCAAAGACTTCAGAAAATACTCATTTATTTCCTTTAAAGGTAAGAGAAAATTGCAAATGTCAGGAGCATTGGTGTTTTTTCACTTATTACAAAATAGTTTTTGGGCTTAACCTTTGTTATCTATTAATTAAGATTTATCTTGGGGAGCATTGTACTTCAGAAATTTTCAGAAAATAAGTCTTTCAGTGGACAGATGGAAACAGAGTATTCTGGGCATTGCAGTGAGAATAGTAAGTTTAAAGGGATTCTACAGGAGAGTGAGGTCTAAAGACTGGAAATCAGAGCTTCTTCACTCTCCAGAGTTCTCAGTGAGATGTAGAATTCCAAAACAATTTTTCACCGCAGAAGAGGAGGATCAAGATAAAGCATAAATTGGTAAGTGAGTCCTGAAATGGACTTGATTGTCTCTCTACTCAGTGAACTTTGATCAAGGACATTAATGTAAACAATTATCCTCACAAAAATTGTCCTGGAATAGATACATCTCTCCTTGAGTTCTCAGGTCAAGAGTCTTCTGAAATAATTCAACATAAATAGTGGGGGGGATTGCTTTGCATTTATTGCTATGGAGCAGTCCCTCCAGTAACATCCACTAGTGTTAATGAAAATCACTGATAATGTTTTGAGACCATTTGTAATGTGTCTAGGAGTGGAAATTGTCCCTTACTTTTCTTGATGTGCACAGAACATTTAAAACGTGACTGGTTTGAAAGTTGTCTTCTACCATTGCACCTGTATCAACTTCAAAAACTTTTTGTGAAGCAGCTGTTCCTTCTTCCACCGTGACTTTTACAAGTGTAACTAAGTTCTCATCCTCTAATCCACTTGCACAATCCACTACCTTATCTGTCCCTTACAAGGTGATAGCTTGATCCTTAAAAGATCTCTAGCTGTTGTAGCAATAATTTTGAGCTTAATTTCTCTCTACTAGTGACATTAACAGTTTTTGGCAGAGAGTAGATCATTGTGGAAAGTTGTGTGAGGAGTAACTGAACTGGTATTTGCTTTCCACATTTCTCATGTTTGATACACAGCACACAGAGGAAAAGCATGTTCTTAGATTGAGGAATTATCTCTCATTTAAAATGACAAGTTCAGCCATATTATGAAAAGTTGATCTTGTAAGTAGCTACCACTGTTCTTTGCGTATCAAATTCCAGTGGCACTTTGAAGTTAACTTCATTGCAGATACTGAAGAACTTTAACAGAGGATGATAACAGAAAGAAAAAGGATAGTAGAAGTCCAGGTGGATGGTGGTTCTTCTGGCAGCCATGCTCTGATACACTTACTGATTTTTTATTTTGCATTTTCAAGGACTTAGGTATTTTCTAATGGGTTTTGTAGACATTCGTTGTCAGCAAAGATAGATGAAATCTCTGGTTACATTTTAGCCTCTTGGAGTAACTGCATTCCCTCCATCCTTCCCAGTATTGTTGGTCTCCTTCATTTGTTTATGCTTTTTACTGATCTCATTCCAGAAGATTTTTCACCTGAATTGCATTTCTAATATTTCACTAGACCTAGTTTATTTACCCGGCTACACCATTCGACTCCATATTTTCATTTTTGTCTCTCTTTCACTCTTTCAGCCTTACACTCAGATATCTCCTCATCTTCTTCTTCAACAGCACTTTACCTCTTCTGGCTTCTACTGTAGTCCCTCTGCTAAGCAAATCTACTTGCTCCTGAGTAGACCTTGTTCCATTTGCTCTCCATCGTCTTTCTTTTGACCCAAATGTTCTAGGACACAATCTGTCTTTTCCTCACCCTTCTCCAGTCTCTTTTTCACTCCTCAGGCTCCTTGTTCCAGTCCATTTCCCTTTCCAGAGAAATGTTTACTTGTTTCCATTTCCATTTCCCAGGTCTTAAGCCTGTCATATTTGAGTTTGGGAGTTACCTCTTCTGTATGGCTTCAACTTAGTAAGGAGAACATTGAAAAAGCAGAAAAGACCTCTGGACTTGGTTCAGATTTCTAGCCTCAAATATGGCACTGAGCTGCAATTGCAGAGAAAGACCTTCTCAGGCTCCTGGAGCATGTCCAGTACAGGTAGTAATGTTGGGAATTACAGTAGCTGAAGTATTGGCTGTGCACAAACCACAAAGCTTTCAAGTTGGAAATTTTGGAGTGGCTTTTCAGTGAGAATGCAAAAGGCACAACATCTCTGCCAGCTTGCAAGTCTTTATCCTAAAGCATGGGATTTCATAAAGTAAGGTCTTCAGAATCTTTTAACATTGTAAAATAATGCTATTTGTGCTAGCCTTTCAGGAGAGGGAAATTCAAGCCAAGGCAGACTTATGGTACAGATGATCTTTTCCACTGGGATGAGTTACTGAAAAGAGGATCTTCAGTTGGGACACTACTTCAACCTTGTTGAACAATATTGTTTGAATGGAAGTTTTAAAAGTATTTTTGTGGGTGTATATTTATTATATTCTGTACTTTTGATGCATTTTCCTTGAAGTTTGCTATTCTTTTCATTTTCCTCATTGTTTGAATACTGCAATAATCAAACGGAGACATGAGAACACTTGAAATTTGCTGTGAAGTTTGACCATAGTTACATTCCTCCACTGTAAGTGCATAACTCATATTCTTGTTAATGTTCATATTATACTACTGTAAATGAACTCTAAGTGCCTACATCCTTTGAATAAATTTTACAAATGATAAGAATAGAATTTTGATTTATTTGCATTCAAAGTTGATCAAACAAAGATGTAAATAGCATCATCTTTCCTAGCATAGGTAAGGAAAGTAAGAAATAAAGTGCAGGGAACCTCTTTGTTCTTCTTGAATTTTCACTTAGAGCTTGATGTTAGCTCTAAGCTATGATTCATGTCCTCTAAAGACTTTAATCAACCTCATGATAATTGTAGGATCTCTAACTGTAGACACCAGATCAAAGTCTCCTAACCAAGAATGTGGGTCTAAAAATCCATGTTCAAATGTGCTTTTGAAAAGTTTTGTTGATCTGACTCATTATTGTGTTGCCAATTTAATTATTATATTTCTCTCACTGATCCATTTGAAACCCAGCAGAAGAAACTTAGCTACCAGGGTACTTTTGAGTTAAAACTTTACATTATGTAGGAGACACACAACATGATTCTTAGATTGTGAGGCTTATTATGAAAATTATTTTTGTTTGCAAAATAGCATAATTGATGTTGAACTTAGTGATATTTAACTAAGAACTGTTATTTTCCTGGTCTTCTTTTTTTTTTTTTTTTAACAAAGAATTTTCATTCAGAATTGCCTTCTGCATTAGAAATATTTCTAATTTAAGTTTGATCCACTAAATGTGCTGGGAACCATGGATGGAAGTTTTTTTAGAGATCTGTTAAGCATATAGAACACACTGTACACTACTGCCCATTGTTTCTGAGATGTTTCTAGTCCTAGATGTTGTTAGACTGAAAATGTGTATGTACAAGTATACACAAATAGATCGTGTTTTATGAACGGAGTACTGTGTTTTACACCCTGTTGTATCTGATGCTGTATTTCCCCTAGGCATTCTGTAGGCTGACTTTTACTCATGACCTTAATGTGAACAATAAAGTTTAGTGAAAGTGACTGTGTGACCTTTTCATCAATCTATTATCTGGCAAGTAGTTAAACTGTGGGAGGGAATGTGCAGATACTATAATAGTTCAGAATTCTAGTAGTAATAGATAAATAGTTTTTCAAACTTAATTCTCTTCTTAGAACACAGGCATGACTATTATAAGCCATGAAGTATTTAATCTACAACTCTGCTGGTTTTTAATCTTTATATCTACACAACAAATGCAAACCTCTTAAAGTGTACCATCTCTGGGAGAAACTTATACTTCTTTTCTTCCTCTTTCTCTGCTTTGTTTTGGATAACAATATGAAAATCATAATAAGCTCATGGGAATGCTTTTGTTGCTGTTTGTCCAGTTATTAGTAAAAGTTAATTCCTTAGCTTTAATAGTTGTCACATCATGATGAAAATTCCAGAAAAGGGGATCTGATTTATTCTCTGTACATAATGGATTTTCCTGTTACCAAAGTGCACCCTAACACCATTTTAAATGGAAGATAAAAAGTGAAAAAGAAACATCGTCTGTTATTTTTTGTGGTGTGGTTTTGCAAATGGCTGAAGACTTTTGGTGACATTTTCCATGTGTGGAGGAAGAATTCTGCACTGAGGAAGGATGATAGCAGAGGATGGGGAGCATATATGTATCATAAACTGTTCATAATTTAATGTTTGTCATTTTGGAGAGTCCATCCATACAGATTGCAACAGTGAAAATGTTGCTCTTTTCTTCATTGATGTATTTGAGCTTTAATAGCAAGTGGCTGTAAGTGGCTGTGTTCATAAGTTGTAGATGTGTTAGGAAACTACTGTCTGATTCAATAAAGCCAGTCCTCAGTGCAGTCCTTATGGTCTTTTTTTTTTTTTTTCTCTGAAGAAATAACACTTCTCTGGGAGGGCTATGTAAAGAAAGGTCATAGAATCTATTTTCAGTTACTCGTAATAAAAACATTTATTGCAACATTTGTTGCATCCAATGTGCTGAGTGGGATTATCTGGAAAAATATTTTTGTAGAATATTGTGGCCATCCTTTTTTTTATTTTTTTTTCTTTACCATTTACATTTGAAAGTGTTTGGATGGGCTATCGGTTTTTCTATCTATGGCCTTTGATGACTGTTTAACTGTAAAATGACATATTCATTCCTGTTTCTCATTACATCCTTGAAAGATATAATGTCATGTAAATTGATGACTTCCTGTGGTTGGCAGTGTAAAAATAATTATGTAGTTTGTAGTATCACCCCTACCTCCATAGAGAACTGCTTCTGCATACTTGGATTTTTATTCTTAACTTGCCTAACACTGAACTGCCAAGCTGATTATTTAAATTGTAACTGCTACTTGATGGGTAGAAGAAAGGAAATTTGTGTCAATATGAATTATTAAAAAGCATATGAAGATGTCACCTCAGAACTTTTTGTTAAAATGCCATGATATTCTAAAGTTACCTGAAAATCATGTTGAGAATGGATCTATTTTCAAGTTTGTAGACATCTATTAATGGTTATTGCTGATAAATTACAATGAATAATTCACTCGATGAATTGCACCTCTTTCTTTGCATCTTCCAAGACCTATGTCAAACTTAATCAGTTTTATATTTAAGAGAACTTTGTGCAATTTGAGCTGGGTGTATGCTCTCACTGATGTTTCTATTCAGAGACTGGATATTTATAAGCGAAGTGTCCATATGGCATGTAAGTTTGGATTGCAGTTTTGTGCAGGACAGGAAGTCCTAGCTTTCATCATAGTGTACGAGTGCAGAGGCTAGTCACTGTGGGATTTGCTTTGCTGCTTGGACAATGCCCTTAAGCAAGTTCATACCCTGAGATACCTACAGAAAATACAAGTTAGGTTGTATATATTTACTGAGGGATAAGCTGCCTCAATGTTTTATGAGGTGAAAACATGCACGGTTACTATGGAATAACAGAAGAAGCTTAACTTAGTGAAACATGTGTATGTCTATTCGCTCTCTCTCTCTGATAAACTTACTTCAAAATATTATACCATCAAGCAGTTATGGAACAAATATGGGAAGGAAGAGTTTCTCCTTCATCTTTGTCAGATGTTATAGATCTAAGAGGTAGCAGTTCTGATTTTTTTTTTTTTTTTAATGCCTTTAGTCATGAGGATGCATGCTCTTTATTCAGTTCTCACTAATAAACTTGTATTTCACCTCATTATACATAGATGTCTAACCTGTCTAGTTACTAGTATGGTGCTTAAAAGAAGGGTATTAAGAATTCCCTTTCTGTGTTCTTCTATGCTGATGGAACTCAATTAAATGAATATTCATATAAAGCAAATACAAGAAAGAAGTAGATGTATCTAGGCAAAATATATTTAAAATTTCAAAGCTTTTTAAGCTTTTTTTTTTTTTTTTTTTTTTTTTTTTCTTCCCTTTTCAGCATTTGTTGTCTCTTTTAGAAATCCCAGCAGAACACACATCTTAACAGAAAATGAATGATTGAGTACCCTCTAGAGGTAGAATTCAGCTGGGGAAAATTCCAAGGTATGGAGAAGAAATATCAGAGAACATAAACTAGACTTCCGTGAGGAGAAGAGAGTTGGGATTACTCAATACTCACATAAATGCAAACAGTAAGTACAGTTTCAAAGTTAAAGGAACTCCTTTGAGCAGAAAATCTTTGAATGCTGTAGCTGAAAAAAAAAGTCATCTTCACAAGTATTGAATCTGAATCTCAAATAAGTGTTGATCTGCATAAAATGCAGCCAGAGGATCTCCTAATAAGTTCAAAGTAGGGCTTAATAGAGTTGTACCTTGATGCAGAGACCTTTGGCATGTGGCATTTAAATAAAAGGAATTGAACTGCATAAATTATGGAATTCTGTTATTTGGCAGCATTGCAGTGCAGGTGTGAAAAACATGCCTGATTTAACCTGAAACAGGAATTAGCCATTGTTGTTGTTATTGTTTCTTTTGTTTTGTTTGTTTTTATCTTACATAAAAATAAGATAAAGTTTTTGAGCAGTCAACTGAAAAGCAACTCGGGTCAGTTCTGTAAACAAATGTAAATATGAAATGTTTAGTTTGGAGCAAGTAAGACATTTAAAAATGAAGGAGTCTATTTAGAAATGTTAGAAATCAATAGCATCTCTTTGAAACTTCACTCTCTAATTTTTTGTGCTGACAGATTTTTTTTCAGTCAAGTCACTGGGCAGTAAGCATTTATTAAATTATTTATCAGCCAAATTTGTAAAAGGCTGAACTTTACAGCTAAATCCACAAATCTTTGAGTTACTTTTTGTAGCTAGGGTAATTTACTCTTTTTTTTTTTTTTTTTTTTTTTTTTAATTGACAAGTGAGGGCCCAGTTATATTACTAATAAAAATTGTAAAAAAAAAAGTTGCTATTTTTCTAGAGCTGTTATACATGCCTAACAATACACATTTGTGCTCTTCAGTTTAAGGTCCACTTTACATTAGAAGTGATATTTGAAGGTCTAAGCGAATATTTTTTGCATTAGATACTCACGTTCTAATTGTTTCCTATGTAATGCCTATTTGTTTTTTATAATCTATTTGCATCTGCTATAAAGTGATTGTGTGTTTGGTGCCTGACTTTTCCCTCATGCCAGAGTAAGTCAGTAATTATTCTAAAGGTGTCATTGACTTTCTGCCAGTGTTAAACTTGCATGGGGGAAGAGTACCAAAAAATTGTTCTGATACATACAGTGGGTGATCTCCTAGTTTCAGTTCTTGAAGAACCTCAGGCTTTTGCCTTCACTTTTATGTCTGGAAAATCTTTTTTGCCTCATGTTTAGCTATTGTAATTAAAAGTGAGATAACAATGCAGAACATATCTCCTGTGTAAACTCTACTGTGCAACTCCAGCACTTGTACTGGTTTAGATCCCTCGAGTACAAACACAGGGAGATACTCATTTCAGACAGATTTACCTTAGGGTGCATATTAGCATTTCCCAAAGTAGTTTGTGTCCTTGTTTGTGTGACAGGAGAGATGTCGATGAGCTGCCTAGTAAGCTTAATACAGTCACATCTTAATCATGTAATTTTATGCTTTCCCTGGGGATTGTGAGTTCTACTGCTGGGAGTCAGTGCTGGAATACTTTTCTACTCTTGACAGAGAAATCAGCATCCTGATTTCTGCCAGTCTTCCAGGTGGTATTTCTAAGCTCTGTTCAGAGTAGTACTCTGTATAGAGTTACAGAATTCTTAAGAGGTTTTGATGCTAAAGTTTTTTTCTTGCTGCTGTGGCTCATGTAGCTTATATAGGCTTGCCCTTCACCTGTTTTATATTAGCTGCTCTGAAAAGGGTGAGAACTTTTCTACTGCTAAGCATGTTGTCTTCACAGATGATCTATATGTAGATTTAGATAGGAAAAATCAAATGACAACATGTCAGTTTCTGAGTTCTGGAGAAATTATCCCACATTACCTCGGTGGTGCTGAGGGTTTACAATGCTCGTAGTCTGTAGTGGACTATTTGCCTTAAAGGGCTTTGACAGTTTTGCTGAATTTAACATGTATTCAACTAAGAGATGATCTTTTTTTCTCTATATTACTTGCCCTTTGAATAGGTCACATATTGATGAGATATGTAGTGTTTGATCTGCTAACTGTAAAACCATTGTATAAGTCTTTCTTTATGCTTGCATATTTCTTGAAAGATCCACTGCATTATTCTAAGAGCAAATATTTAATTATTGGCTACTGAAAGCCATGTAAGAAGACCTGTCTATATTTCTGAAATCCTTTGGGGACATCTGCCACAGCAAGTTTACACCCAAAATGAAAAGTGGGAAGTGATTTCATACTATGGTCCTGCTTAACTGGAGTCTGTCTCTTCTGAGAGCTTGCCTCTGAAACTGACTCTTCTTACAATGTTATGTCTTCCATCGGTATGCTTCTGCATCGTTCTCTGAGTTTCCAGGATGAAAGATACAATTAAATTGCATATGGGTGGAAATAGTATTAAGAAGAAAAGCACTACAGACAATATTGACAGAGCATGCTTATGCTATCCTGACTAGAAGCATGGTGATAATATTTGTAAGGCTCCAAGAAATAAATGTTCTTGGTGAGTCTTGCACTGTGGAATGACTGGGGGAGGTCTGCAGAATTTGGATGTCTCTTGCCAGTGTCTTCAGGCAGCAGGTGTTGGTTATGACAGTGGAGGCTATCACAATTAGGGGATGAATCATGCTTGATGTCTGTTATTTTAACACCTGTGCACCTGTTCTAGGATCCCCACATACAGAGTTTAAGGCCTTTAAATGTTTGTGCAAAGAGAGAAAGGCAAAATGAAGTATGTTTAAGAACTGATATTGTCAAGCAAAATTTCTCTAATGGTGAATATTAGGTTTGTATTAGGCTGACTTCTCACACACAGAAGGGTTTGAAGCCTCCCCTGGAGCTGCAGCAAAGTTGTCTGTCATGACAACACTAAGCTTCAGAGTGGTTCACTTTCTGTTTGCCATTTTGAAGATTATTTTAACTGGATGCCACCATAGTGTGAATGGGTATGATCAAGACTAGTGTGGCTTGAACATACTGCACAAGAAAAGGTAATGGACACTTTAATGCTCAAGGAAAGGTAAATGAACGAGGTAATAGAAAAAAATCTACAAAAAAATAGAGTGAAACCGTTGCCCGAGTTTGTATCTGAATTCCATGCATGCTTTGCCTTTGGCTGTCCTCCAATTGGCAAAGCCACTTGAGAGTCTTAGTTGTTTTTGAAATGTATATAAAGCCCATATATGCAAGCAGAGCAGCTGAGCATATCAGCCCCATTGTCTGTGCATCTGACAAGACCCATAAAGTAGCTTATGAATATGAAGCTAACTCTATTCCACCTTTCACTTGGATCTGAGAGAAAATTGTCTGAAGTTGGGCCTTCTGCCATCAGTGCTCATGTCTGCAAAACATTAACAGACATTCTGTTTATCACTTGGAATATTTGCCCATATGCCACATGTTAGGTGTCAGGTGGAAACCTCATTACTTCTCTGTATCACCATAGAAAGACATACTGTGAATTTCAACCTGGCTATTTTGAGAACCCACTGTGTATGTTCATTTGGCCAGAGGGCATCCCATTAAGCAGCATAAGCAAAATCTCTTGCAATTGTTGTAGACTTTTCTTGTGGTAATTTCAGTTGATCCCAGGAATCTGAGGTGGAAACTGAAACCAGATCTTTCCTAGCTATGCATAGTTCTATGACAATGCCCCCAGAGCTGATGATGTATTAGGGATAAATTCTGCCAACCTTTTCGCAAAGTAACATTTTCTTTCCTAAATGTACTGTCTGGATTTAATAACACTTGTGAAATACTGTTGCAGATAGTCAGGGTGGCAGAATCTTACTTTTTTCATGAGTCGCTGCTGAATAGCTTTAATTCTAGGAGCTTAGAGAGGAACCAAAAATGCTAGAGAGGAACCAGAAAAAATAGAAAAGAATGATACCGTTTTTGTAGATAAATAAGGCACCTGACCTTACCTTCTACTTCTAACACCCATAATGATCTGGTATTTCCTGTACCAAGCAGATAATCCCTACAAGCTGATGGGTGAGTTATTTATTTACATGTCCATTCACAGTTCAAATCCTGGTACATACTTTGGTACATACTTAGTTTTGGCAGTAACAGGTTATATGCTCCCCCTTTTGGGAATGCTTTATTCTATATCAATCTGGCATTTCTGTAGTCACCAGGAGTATCTGTAACCTTGGTGAGAGGCCACTTTGTTGTTCCTTGATAAATAATTAATGAACAATACATCAAGTACTGGCATCTTGCTTTGCCCTGTTGAATTATATTGGGAGAACTTTAAATGTAACAAACTAATTCATGGGTGACTCAGCTGAGTTTATTATTCATTTGAATTTCCACAATTGTCCAGCATGTGAATGAATGAAATATTTAAATTCTGAAAATGACTAGTGACATTCATGTGTTTGTTTTGATTTCTTCTGTGTTTCTGGCACTGCTCACTGTTCTTTTGTAAGAAAACTGTCCCCCAGCTTGTTTCTACATGTCTCAGATCACAGAAAGGTGACATTCAACAGAGAGACAATAGATTTTTTTTTTTTTTTTTCAGTTTCCTGAATACATCTACCAACATCTCCAGGTGCATAAATTTCAGTAAGTGGAAAAGATAACAGAAAATAGTGAGCATAGTAGGAACAGTGTTACAGCAACAGGAATTGTAAAATCCCTTGTACCGTAGCTAATGGGATGCCCTTGGAAGTGTGCTGACAAAAGGGCCATTTTAAGTTCTCCACCAGGTGTGCTACCACAATGCACATGCACTGCCAATGCACATGCACATGTGGGGTGATAGCCTATGTAAACTCTACAGGCAAATGCTCAAAGTGCAAGGTCAAACAACAGTTACCTACTGCAGTGATTTGCAGCTGCATCCATTGATTTCCTAGTGCACAAATGAGAGATGACATCAGATGAGCTTTGTGCTAGAGACTTGATTAAATTGGATGCTGCACCAGACAGAAAGGATTACGATGATGTTAGCGGTTCTGAGAAAACATGTAGCACGGCTGTACCTCTGTCAGCTGAACCTGCCAGCATTACTCTGTGAGAAAAACCTTTGAAGGTAACGACTCACTCCAGTCTGACATATTTTGTTTACACTAGCCTTATGGTTGTTTTAAATATGTTTTTGGTTCTGCATATGTTTAGATAGAGCAATATGACTGACATTATTTTTTGAGATTTCAGATCAGACTCTGATGCATCTTCTTATTACAAGTGTATGCACAATCCACCAAGTGCACATTCCTTTCTAGGAACTGTAAATTATGAATCTTTGCTTGTAATATGATAGCATTTTATTCATGTTGGAAGTAATGATTGTGTATTTCTCGCCCAAAGAGAAATAGCATGACTTCAGGCAACAGAAATTAACAGTGTGAAACATTATTGTTTGTGATGTTGTTGATGTTTTAATTGCTGATCATTAATCTGTGTTCTTCAACTCCAGTGTTGGTGGAATTATAATTAGTCCAGTGTGTTTTGCTGAAATGTAGAAAACAATCACTCTGCCACTAATGATAGGGCATGTGGGACTCCAAAACTGAGTATCAAATCAGTACTTCTGTTCCACAGTGCATATTTTTTTAATGCTGATATTTCTGGAGAAAATTGTACTTGTCGGGAGAATAACTAAAACTAAAGAAAAGTTACAGAATGTGAAAACAATTCTTCAAAGAACACCTTGCATGTTTTATTTATTTCAATTTAGATACTAACTACATAATGATATAATGACAGTATCATGGTACATTGGAAGAAGAATTTGGACATACATATTTCTGGAAATGTAAATAGTGTCATTATAGTTGATTATAAGTGTGACTTTCATTCTCTTGTACATATGTTTGAGCAGAATTAATTTAGAAGTTAATTAGAAGTATGTATACTTTGTTTATTGGGTAACTTATTTAGGCAAAGATCAGTTTCATCATGAATTAACATGGTAACATGTGCACGTAGGCATTCATGAAATTTTAAAACTGTACATGTTTCAGGATTACTTATGTTGTAGATCCAAATCTAGCTCTGCTCTTTGACAAAACTTATTTTAAGTTAGAATCATTTATGTTCTTTTTTCATCCTTTTATCTCAGAAAAAAAAAAAAAGATAACTGATAACTCTAGTCAAAAACACTCCCCTTCCCCCCTGCATTCCCTTACCCCAATGCAAAAGGAGTCAAAGAATTGAAGATTAGTTGTACATTTGCACAACTTGTACAATATGGCAGATGTTCACTTGAGTAAATTTCCAGCTTTTACCATTTTGCCTTGTTTGCAGTGTCAGGGCTTTTCTCATGTGGGAAAGATGCTCCAAGGTATCAAACACGTGGTATGACTGTAAACTTCCAAAACTGAGTTGATGTAAATCCTAGTACCTTATTTAATTTTCTCTCAGTTTAGCTGAAATCACCTGGAAATAAGTTTTAGCTGAACCACAAAACAGCCTATCAGGAACTGTGTGATGAGTGTCCCACTGAGGATTTTGCACACTATGACTGCATTGTCATCAACTCCATTTAGGCTACACTGATACATTCCCATTTTAAAGCATCCATAATCTGATCTGTCTCTGAGGTACTGCCCCTTACTACAAAAGGGAGGACTGAATCTCCCCTTTAATGAGGCAGGGACCACTTCTCATAAACCAGTATTTAAATAATTTATTATCTCTAAGAATCTGTCACTTTCTGATTAAAGAATAAACTTATTTCCTAGTTAACACTAATTCTGTAAAAATTCCATTAACCTACTTACTCCCCTAAATAAATAAATTTGTATTCAGGTTTAGCACAGAAGCAAAGAAGTGCTTATTCAGAAATTATTTGGTGCAAGTCTAAAACCAGATGTTGTTTCCACACTAATCTCTATAATCAATGATGACATTCCAGTTGACAGCAGACAGCTGAATGTCAAGCTCTTAATGACTGAATTTTCAATAAGGCTTCATTTCAGCTCAGTTTCAGATGCAATGGTACAGGAAAATTGCAAAAGTTTCATGACTGAATAAAGTACATTTCTCATTATAGCTGTACTGGTGGACAAAATTTTGCATTTAATATCAATTCATTTTGATCATCAGTCTAACTGTGTTAGCATCAATGCATGATGAGTAATTATGAGATTAAGATATAGATGGTTCAAACGTTTTAAAATCTGGAATCTACTTTTACAATATAGTTTAACTGTCAAGCTTTAAGGTGTATTAGTTTATGATTATTGCCTGATTCTAAATTATTTTATGGTAACATTCTAAATAAGAGCACCTGTATGGCTAGTGGAATATTCCTATCTTTTAAACTTGAGCTAAAATGAAGACAAGCTTACACACCTGTCCACAAAGAGACATAATAATAATAACTGTGATTAAGAACACTTCCAGAATATTGGAAGTTTTAGAAATAACATTTAGCTTGTTTTTTTCTCTGTTGCCAAGAAATGAGACATGTATAGCTGCAGACAGATGTGATGAATGAATCCAGTGAATGCTTTACAAGACCTTCAAAAGAAATAAATAGAAGTCTTGACCTGTAAGAACCAGCTGTGTGATGAATTTGGGTAATACTGACAGTCCGGCAAAACTCCCAGAAGACATTTTGTTACAGCCAAAAATTTTTACATGGGAATTGTTCAGACTTATTCTGATATGTTCTGGTTTGAAGTCAAGAGCTGAAAAAACTAGCATTGGCTACCATGCAGCATAGCTGCTAAAAGTTGCCCATAGCTGTTGTTAACCCTTCCCAACTGCAAAGCAGATTGAGACTGGGTAGCTCTTGAAATGAAAATTGATGTTGGAACAAACCTTGACAGCTGTGACTTCTGCTGGTGTTGTTAAGACAGCACTCATTTCATTGTTTCATTCAGTATTATCATGCTGATTACAGGTCCTGTTGAATGTCTGCACAACCCAATCAGTCCTTCCTTCATTGCTCAGTACAATTGTTGCATTTATGTGAGATAACCCAGCATCCTGAGCAATGAGAACTGACATTTCTTAGCAGAATATGCCATTACTCATAATAAGATGCATTACAAAACATTGTGCCACACCACACCAAACTGCACTTCAAATGGTATAAATCCTTTCACTTTCATTTCTTTGCTCTTTGTTTGTTACACCTTATCTTGGAAGCATTAAATGCAACCACCTTATTGGCTTGCCTGCCTTGCTGAAGGTTTAAGTACAACAGTGATGGTGTCGAAATGACTAAATAATCAGAATGAGAAACTCTCTGAATGGAGAAAGGGTGGGAGGGAAGCAGGAAAATGAGCAAAGGATAAGATGAAAGAAGAGCACTGAGGAGAAAAACTATTTCTTAATATACACTATGAACTTTCTCTTGGAAGTCTTGGATCTCACCCTAATTAAAGTAATTGGCATGTAGTGGTGTGTTACAGATGGAATTCAGGCACATTCTGTACTGGGCAGAGAGTTTAAATTTGCATTTGCTAGTTAGCTTGCAAAAGAGGTGTTTTATTTATTTATTTATTTATTCATTCATTCATTTTCTGCAAAAGGAAGAGTGGGTTACACGGCTGTTAAGAAAGAGGAGGCACATGAATGCAAATCTCCATGTTCGTTAGACTCAACTGCTTGAATGCTTATGCTCACCTTGCATTCAAAAGGAGTTTGAGCCCCCCAAATTATGTCCCTATCATAAATCCTCAGAATGAGGATTTTTTCAGTTGTTTGAGGGAGATTTTTTTTTTTTTTTTTTTTTTTTTTTATGGTCTAGAAGTGGACAGGAGCTATTTCCACCAGAGACTAATCTAAATCATTTAATATTACTGGGATGACACTGAATGAAAATCTCAAGAGAGAATTTAGCTTCCGTTGGTGGAGAAAAGTGAGTATGTGGTAACTTTTCTTGTAAAGATCTTAGAGTTAATCAAAAGGTTCTGGAAGGTAAAGTACTTGCTCACTGGCTCCCTTCAGGTCACAGCTCCCTAAGTCTGGTCTTCTGAGTCTGGAGACTCTCTTCATGCATTTGCTGATGTCTGAGAAAAGTCAAGATTAGTTCAATTTAGTTAAAAACAGGGTTGGCATAAGATACTATGATTGGCACTGGAGAAGCCCTAAAAACTTTCATGGTTTGACTGAGGTTGACTATGCAGAACAGCTCTACAAGTTCTAGCTGCCACATGACATCTGAAGAGAATGGGCAGAAGAATGAGGTCACTTGGATACTGGTTCCCAGTGTAGTCATTGACACAGGATTGTGAGTTTTCAAATGCAATGTCCAGTTCAAGAAGTATAAAGCTTGCAGAAATCTCACACAATAGACTGAGTTCTTAGCACAGCTGCATGTCAGGATACTCCTGTAAGAATGGGTTAGAAAGAAATTTGCTGCCTATGTCATCTGTTTCCACATCTGTAAAACTAGAATAGTAACAGGTACTGTCTTCAGTCTTTCTGTGAGAAAAAATATCAGCTTCTCTGGACCAGGGAACTGTATTATCTCTCAAGAACACAAGTCTGTCTTCTAAACATAACTGGTATTCTTATTCAGAATGCTATGCACACTCTCAGGGTTTATAGTTCCCTTATTCTCATGCTCATAGTCTGAAGATCATGGTGAGTAAGCCACACAGAGACCATTAAGGAGGATGGAAAAAATAATCAGTTATCCTGACTGCTATAGGTGTTCGTGTGTTCCAGTGACATGTGCAACTAGCATACAATCAGTGGTGAGTCAGTGTCAGACTATGCAAAGACTATTCTGCAGTATTAGCTTTAATGTCTTACTGCTATCTGTGTGGATGTCATTGAAATGCTATTGATCAATAGGCTGCTGTGGCTTTGAGTCTAAGTTATGTAATTTGTTCTTGAGTTTTGAATTTTCTTTATTTGTCAGTGGAAGAGTTCAGAACCTCAAAGAATGGCTGAGGAACATCTTGAATAGTGTCCTGAATAGTGTCATTCAATAGTGTCTGTGTTATGGTGACAAGTGCCGGTCTTCTGAAAATTGGTGTGTCCTGGTGTGGCACTTCAGTTCTACAGGGTTTCTCTCAGTGATTGCTGAAGTCTGCCTCAATAGGTTGAAGAAGGATATTTTGCTGTTAATTGAAGAAAAATGTGTTTGAAGGCCTCTTCCGTTAGTATTTTTTGATTATCTTCAGTTCCTATGGTAAAGAATTAATATTCCAGGAGGAAATGTTCTTAGGTCATCTCTGCCCACAGGTTAAACACAAAAAATGTTACCAAATCCATTGGTGAGTTTCCTGGTAAAAGAGGATCATTATCTCCTAGGTAACAGTATCCTTTTTCTTTGCTTTTCATAGAGGTAGCAGTAGTTGGAAGAACACAGTGAAGCCTTTGAAATGGTAACAGTTTAAACACGGGTATGCAACTTAATTTCATCATGTCACCTGAGCAGGGGGTGAAATCCCAGGAAGTGCATCATTGCCTTCTTCTTTTATCAGCCCTTCTATCCCTACAGGCAAAGAAAACCTTAGCTTTCTCTTCTTCCTGTACGTCAGTATCAGTCTGTCTTTCTGACCCTGTTGTGCGTCCAAGGGCAGCAGTCACTGGGTGGGAGAGCAGCTACATCGCAAGCTTGACAATGGAGAAAAAGTACAGTAGCATGTCTTCTGCTTGCTCAGTGACTAATCTGCCTGAGATAAGATTGTGAAACTGGATACACCTGTAGATGCACAAAGCTGAAAAGAAAGCTTCCTTTGGAATGCCTGAAAGGAGGCTCAGCTCTCATCCATTCTCATTGGGATCAGTAGCTCTGCTGGAACCTAGGGCAACTAAGTAGATGCTTTAATAAAAACATAGTTTAACAATCTACGAATTCCAATGATGTTTAAGCAGCTTTACATATATCTAAAGGCAGAAAACTATATGTAAATAATTGTAAAGTTTACCATCTCAGACAGTATTCCTCATTAAGTGTTTTAATGTCTTTTGTGGTGGAACAGAACCAATGGTGACTAGTGGTGGTGGTCATACATGCTCTACACACATTTAGTTTATTTCATATGTCTGACTATTTATTAGAGATACAGATAAACTGAAACTTAATTTGAGTAAGTGGGACAAAGACTTGTGTATTTATATGTATTTTTCTGGGTTGGAGATATAGATACAGATATAGATATAGATGATATAGATATGAAATGTTTTTCTTCTGGTCGTGCTGCACAGATTTCTGTAATTATCTTAAAGGCATCATGGGCTGGCACTGAAGATTTTTTTTTTTTCTATTTTAAGAAGCTTGAACTGAGTTGAATGGGTGCTACTAGAATGCTCCCCATGATATTTACAGAAAGTAGTTACTGACTCATTCATGGTAAGTTACTGCCGTGTGCTTCTGCTTGTGCATCTGAAAGTGTAAGCAAAGCCATGCTGCTTAAAAGACACCATTACGTGCAAAATGATTGTTAACATTTTGTAGTCTTGTTTTTATTTCTCTCCCTCTCTCTCTTTTTTTTTTTTTTTTTCTTTTTTTCTTTTTAATGCACTATCTTGGTGGCACTCAGAATGAGTTCTGAATATAAGCAGGAAACTGTGAGATGAATAGATGGTGCTCTTTGTGCTTTGTGCTATGTTTCCTGTCATCCTTTTACATGTCTGACAGATCTGGTATTTTATGGGGAAAAGTTATAATTTTTCTTAAGTTAGGAAAATAAGTCCAATGAATCCTGCTAAAAGACAGTCTCATGCTGTTGTCATTAATGGCCTCCCCTGAGAAACTGGCAAATTGATAAATTAAGCTTTCCATCTGTGACAGCCTTTCACATGCTCAAGATGTAGTCCTACTTTAGTTTTCAGCAGCGTTAAATCAGTCTACTCTAGAAATACTTTGGCCTTACTACCTACATGTAAAATAGATCTAGAGACTTGGTGCATCAGTTCAAGCTCTAAGTCAATATTTTGGCAGTGAGAAAAGGCCTGAATTTTGTGTTTGTTGCAATGAATCCCTAATTGAGATGTCTATACTGCTTCTAGCCTCTCATCTTGAAAACCAATTAATACACATCACACTAGAACACGGTCTTTTTATTAAGACTCAATTAAGGAAGATATAATGAGGCCAAACTAGGTGAAGCTTTTAGTGTGTATTATACATAGTAGATCTTGAAAGATAGATGCAAAGTCAAAGTTCACTTTGAACCTGCTTTCATCTAGTAGTAATAAAAATTCTATATGGTGCCTGTTCTAACAAGGAACTAATAAAAACCTAAGCAAACTGAAACATCCTTCGGTAAGTAAAAGATGGATTTTAGTTATGTCCCCTGTGAACAGAAAATAAAGTGATTTTTTTTTTTTTTTTTTTTTTTATAAAGGCTAATAGCTTTTTTCATTGGCTGTTACTGGACACTACCAGATCATTACAATCTTTCTCTCTCTCTCTAACTCTAACTGCAAATAATTTTTATGTGCTCTTGGACTGTAATTTAGTTAATTGTCTTTACAAATGCCAAGAGGGGGTGCAGTTTCTTAGGACTGCCTGTGTTATGTTGCTCTAAAAATGCAGAGACTGAACCTTTGAAAGACCTATGGTATTATTAGTATGTCTTGTGATAACTACTGAACTGAGATGCCACCACAAAACTGAAAATCTCTTAGGTGTGACAACTGGTACTGGCTGGTCTTAGTAGTCTGTTTGTGAGGCCAGTGGAAAACTTGTTATATTTGGTTAAACTTTTGTCAAAAATCTGAACTTAAGCTACAGTTTTTTTTTTTTTTGTTTTTTTTTTTTGTTAAGCTACAGTGTCATAGTTGGTTATGATGTCATTGAAATTTATAAGCAGAATGTGGCTGAAATAAACACAGGTTTATATAATATAATCTCTTTTACAGTATATACATTAACAATGCAGGCTACAGTTAAGTAGTGTAGGAAAGAAAGATGATGAAAAACTTAAAAAAGTAGATAAGATAGAAAGAAAATTGCATAGGTCATTCTTGCAGAAAAGAATCTTAAATTATATAATTGTTGTGGATTCAATGAATCTGACAGCCTCTTTCTTGTTAAATAAAGGGCTCAATTGTTCGCTTCTTGAATGCTGTTTTTCTGTCATATTTATAAAGGAAACTAACTTTTTTGTGTGTCAATTTTTAAACGATAAATACGATCCTTCTTAGGAATTGAGTCATATGACTTTTTATCCCCCATTACTGTTGCTAAGTGCTGTTACTCTCATAACAAAATCTAAGGCAATTGGCAGAATGCCTTCATCTTTATTGATAAATACAGTGCATAAATACAGTAACTCATAATCAGAATAATACTGTCTGTGACAAGTGGCAATGCCAAAGAAATTTCAACATTCAGAAGAATCTTTTTATTTTACTATGTATGTGGTTCTCAGATCCTGTCTTGGCAGAGGTTTGATCAGTCTGTCCCTCTTTACTAACATAGCATGACAATTTAGTCACATATTGAAATATTTGTAATATCCAGATGCCAACAGAAAAACATGAGAAACCAAAGTCACGTTCTAGCCCCACAGTCTTCATAGCTTATGTGCTGGCTTATTTCAATTACTGAAAGCATGTGAGCAACGACTGACATGTCTCCCTTCATCTCCATTTTTGCTAACATTCACTGCTTCTAGCAAGTCTATCATCTTCTTCCTTTAGTACATCTTTGTCCCTTCCTATGAAATCTTTAGAGTTTTAGAAGTCAGTAACATACAAAGGGTTGCTCTTCTGTGTTGGTACCATGAGCTTCTGTGCAGACTACAAGTGTCATTAATTGGCCATTAATTTTCTTTGCTTAGTAAAGAGACTTCACATCATAACCCGTTCCTGGTATTCATCCATCTTTTTAAAGTGTGTATTGATGGCTCTCCTTATTAGGTTTCTCTGCCTCTTTTCGTACACCCAGCCATGCTCAGAGAACAAATGTATTCTATTTCCAGTTTCTCAAAGTATTATTTGTACATAATATATCACCTCAGTTTCTGAGGAAAAGAGCTTGATTTTTATTTTAGGAAATGTAAAACCCAGATTTTATCTGCAATGTAATAAAATAGGAAAATCCCATTGATAATTCAGTTTTTTAAATGCTAACGAAAGCTAAGCATATTCTCATAAAGGAAGAGGTGTTGTTCTTGGCTGTCTTACAAGAATGCATACTGTGTTTCCTTGAGGAAACAAGAAGTAAGGTGGAGCTACCTTTGATTTGTTTGAAATCAAACTTGTGATAGAATTTTCAATAAATTTCACAGTGTAATTACAAATCTATCAGAGTAACACTCAATGGATATTGAGATCACATGTTTGCACAGATTTTTAAATCAAAATAATGAAACCATTCTGAATTTTCATTTTACAAAGATGATTTTGTTCACCAAGATTTTGAGTAAGAGACTTAGAACCTGTTTGCTCAGAAAGTCTTATCTGTGAGTGGCCAAATATAAAGTGAAGGCACAGATTCAGAGAGAAACTGGTAATACTGCTAATTTATTCTGAACTGCATGAAACCAAAGTTAAAATGAAAAATTTGTGTTGCTTTCTTTTCCCCTCTGAGAAAGTTGACACAGGGCTTCAACAGGTTCATGTCTTAGAACATTAATCAGATTATATTACGTTTCATGTAACTGAGTAAGTATAACTTGACATTAGTAATGATGAGTGGTTAGTGCCTCCCATGACAAGGACTGAATCTGATTTAAGTTAGTCATATAAGGGAGGATTAATTTCTGTGTATTTTACTGGGAGCACACAACAGAATTAGTAATACAAGTATGAGTTCAGCACCATGGAAGACAGCAAATGGTCATTTAAAAGCCGGCTGTGTTATTGTTCTTGGTTTAATGGGAGTTGAGGATCCAAATCTATTAAGTTATTTGCCACTTCTCAACCTTATTTTATAAACCTGTAGTGTTATGTTGCTGGACATGGGATTTTAGAGATTTTGGAAATATTTATTAAAATGTATAAAAAATAGTAATTTTTTTCATGACTTTTCCTTGCAATTGGTTACTACATTTCTCACTGCAAGGTGGATTCTTTCCAAAAGTTGCTAAACTGTACACAGAGAAATACTTACTCCTTTCCATTTGAAATGCATCATAATCATAGATAATGCGTAGACTTGGCAAATATTCACTCTCTCTCCTTATGGAGAAATGAAGGAATGATCCCAAACATCTGTTGCCTTTCCCAAAGGGATTACTTCCACTCCCAAGTGATTGGAGACATGAAATTCAACATTAGCCTAAGCAAAGAAGAAAGGGATGACAGTGCCAGAAGTGTAAAGGACCTGAGTCCTCCAGTGCACCTAGGTGCCAGAATATCTGGAAATAAAGTTTCAAATTGATTATATGTATGTGTTAATTTCTTGTTCTTAGCATACAGGATGCAGTAATAATTTTATTTGATTATAGTTTGATAATTTATGGGAGATATTAGGTGCAAAAATCCTGCTGTAAATCAGTGGAGGTACTCTCTTGAAGAACCATCTCTTCAACTATTATTTCTTCGTATTTGAAGAAATGGTACAAATCACATGCAGGCACAAATGTGTATATTTATATATGAACAACAAAATATTTTAGTCAGTATAGGTCAGTTCTGTTGATAAAGGCTTAAAAGACTATGGGAAAATTAGAAAGATTCATCAGAATATTCTGAAAAATCTGTTAATTTATTTAACAAGATTTGAAAGAAAGCACTTTGGCCAGGTCCCTTAACTGACACTCTTTTGTCCTTTTTAATTATGGATCTTTAGAAAATGTAGTTAATTTACTCACACCCCTGTTTGATACTAGCTTATTGTTAGAGTTCTTGATGGTGTATCACCTCGTATCACAAGATTTTGGGTCTAGACAGGTGAATCCAGGCTGTCTGTCTTCTGAAGAGGCAATTTCAAGCAAGGAAGAGGGACAATTTCCAAAACAATACTTGTTGCTGCAGAGAAAGACGAAATCATCATTTTGGAGTTCATCATCAAATAAACTTTCAGTTCTCAAAAACTACCATTCATTTATAGGATTTAGCTAGACTGTTGTCCAAAAAAAGGGGTCACTCTGCCTTCACCCAGCAACATATTAATAACTTTAAACACAAGTGACTGGATTCTAATCACGACTTTAAGGGTTTTGTTTGACTGGAGATGTACTGACTTCTTTTTGGCACCAATCTCATTCTTTCTCTGCAAGAAGTTAGGCAAGAAATTAGAAGCCTTAGTTCACTTCATTGTTCAGAGAACAATACCACGTACAGGGCTCTGCTGATGGAGCTTTGCAAGGCTCAGTAAGATCTTTTTAATATTGAGGAAAGCAGTACTGTACATGACTTCTGTTAATTAGTGCTTGATTTGAAGATCCTTACAGTTCTATCAATTTGGCCTGACCCCAACCATCATCCCATCAAGAATATAGTCATTTAGAGTTCCTATTTTCAAATTCAGTTCAGCTGTTACTCCTTGCCCATTAGGCTTCCTGTAGACTGTGGATGGCAATCATTTCTTGTAAGTGTGTTGGTAGTCTGTTTGGTAACTGGGGCCAGGAAGTCATTTTGAAGCAATGAGTGGCTCTTTAAAGTTGAAATAATAACAGAAAAACATGGACTGTTCTCTAAGAGAGAGTACCATCCTGCTTCAGCCATCTTCCAGATTGTTTGGAGGGGGAATATGGTGGTGAATTAGTCCAGCTCACATACAGTAGATCTTCAAGGAGACAGGGAAAGGTCTTTAGATAGGGAGCCATCTCCTGTACCAGGAAAAGTGAATATGGCCTTCCATCTTTTCCAAAGCTTACCATCATGTTGAAAAGGTATTCCCTGAGCTCCACCCAGCTTCTACCCTGATCATCATTCCTATAATGTCTCCTCTGGTGACTGTAGGAGGCATGAAGTAGCTGCTGTACTTGTGAAGATCTGCATGGCTTCCTTTTCTGATATTCCCCCTTTACCTTCCTTTAGAACAGCTTTAGTTAATTACCTAAATTGCCCATGTGAATCAGATTGGAGAATATAAGATTCTTTCCATATGGCAGAATGTCTGGGTTCGTTTTCCAGTAGGATTAGACAGTTTTTTCTCCAAAAAAAATATTTTAAAAACATCCTGGCCCACTTCAGGAGTCTTATTTTCAAGAATCCAACTAAATACAGGGAAGCAAACTGGGTTTACATTATTGTTTTTCATCAGTTTCTTAAGGTAGAGTGCTGCTGTGAGTGTATACTGCTTTATACCACTTTGCTGCCTCCTCAGCAGCCTAGCATTGCCTCCTGTGCAGATGCATAAAAGAAAGCTGTTGGTAGAGATGATTACACACACCAGACAGAGTGTGGGACCCTTGTTATAAGGGCAAAGTCAAACTGAAGGACTCATTTTTCCTCATAATATATGTTGCTGAAAAAGAAAGAAAAGATCTCTAGGTCTCTGTTCTGAAACAGGTATAGAAAAAAAAATACAAGAAAAGTAAAGAACATCTCATACTGGCAGGACATTAGAATGCTCAGTGCATGACTGAATGTGTCTTTGCTAGTTGTAGTGTTCTTTGTTCTTAAGCTGAGAATCAAACACAGCAGTATCCTCAAGCTTTATTACAAGAAACTAATTTAATGGCACTGTATTTTTATTGATTGATTGATTGATTGAAGTACACCTTGACAGAATCTACTCATGGCAATCTTAAAGAAGAACAAGAAATGGAGTGAGGACAGTGTTTGAACTCAGACACCAAAATGTCAATTAAAAGACAGTAGTCTTTATGGGTAAAGGATCCCAGAGAAAACTTGGAAATGCTGTAATAACCAACCTCTGTTGGTTATTTTTTTTCTGATTTCTTGACGATACTCTTTTCTGTTTAGACAGGAAAGATGGTTTCTGTTGGATAATAATTTTATAGAAAGTTTCCCATGAGAAGTTCACATTTACCTTTAAAATTAAACATGTTATTAAAAGGTCTTGGCTGAATCAAGGCTATGGGAACCTAGTTCAGTGACTCTGCTTTCACACCTAAATACTTATTAAGTAAAATGTGTAAGACCTGCAAAGCTTTATTTCTAATTTCTCTATTCAGAGAACTTGTTTGATAATGGCTAAATTTTGTTTTCTCTCAGAAGAATTATTTTGGAAGTGTTAGCATCCTAACTGGAAAAAACACATTTATTAATGCATTTATTTTTGTGTTTCAGTTTAATTTATGTAGAACCAAAAGTGTTTGCCAAGAGTGTTTTCTTGAACAGACAAATGGGACAATATATTATCTAAAGAAGTTGTGCTCTCTGAATGTGTTTGCAAAATGAGTCAGAATAGCACATTTGGAAGACAAGTTGGATAGGGATCACTAAGTTATTTGCCAGACAGGGGACTTTTGCAGATGATCAGTACAAACTGCGAAGAATGAGAGGTAGAGGGTATTGGAACTGAATTACAGACTTTAATAACTTGAGCAGAATCATGGCTGTAGTATCTCTGTAACGATGGATTATCTGAATATTTACCTGCTTCATCAGCCTGTTTTCAGATGAATAACATGAATAACACACATCTTCCTAAGTTGGAAGTTGAAACAGAGGGATTCTAACTAGATGTAAGCAAAAACCTTTTCACTTTGAGGACAAGTGGGCATTGGACCAGGCATTGCCTCTAGAGGTTGTGCAATCCCAGATTGTGCAGATCCCTGGAAAGTTTTTTTTTGGGGGGGGGGGGGGGGGGGAAGAAAAAGACCAAACAGGTAAAAGAAGGAACTCGAACTTCACAAGTAAAATATGACTGTATGACTCTTTATGTAGTGTAGTACATAGTCAAAGTATGTACATACAAGTATGTAGTTGAAGAAATGCTTTTTATTGAAATGTTGTGTTCTGCAATACCATAGGATCTGTTGAAATGTAGCCTATAAAATAATTGCTGAACGTATCCCAGCATGAGGGTTTTTCCATGGTAATAAAATTAGGTTCTGGTACTTACTCATTTTAACATTGTTGTTTCGTTCATGTTCTCAACTGTCTCTTAAGTCAGTTCTCATGCAATCTTCATTGAATTTGAATTGATTTAATAAAAATGCAATTAAAATTATTGTTTGATGCACAAATGTTTAATATTTTGACTATTAAGTTTGTTTATAAAAATTTGCAGATGGGACTTAATGATATACAAGAGAGGTGGTAAACATTTAACATGAAGGGACTACTGGAGCTAAAATAATTATCTTTGGGTAGTGAGATCTTATGATATTCATAGAAGACTCCTCTAGGTAAGTTAAGTTTCTGTGTAGTCACTTGCTTCCATTTGAACGGAGACATAATCTTTTTTTTTTTTTTTTTTTGTGGGAAACTTGGGAGGGGAAAGCAAAGAAAAAAAAAGAAAAAAAAAAGGTTTAAAAAAGCGTATTTGGGTAACTTTGAGATTTATGAAAATTTAGCTTTTTTCGGTTGGTTGTGGGGGTGGACTATAATTGCAGACATTTCAACAGTAAGTTGCCATTTAGCTTCTGGATACTAGACCAGCTCTTCAGTCCCACTTCTTCACATCAAATTGGGTGTTAGAAGGGGCAGTCAATGTCATAAACCACTCTGGGCTCTTATGTAGAAGAAACAACAATGGAAAATATTTTTGCTTTTACCCCCTACTCTTCTTCTCTTCATGCTGACTGCTGAGAGGTTTTTAAAAGCCTATCACCATCATAAGCACATGGTTGGTTTTTACTCTTTATCAGGCACAGAGGAGGCAGGGCAGCCTTTTGAAATTTCTCAGCAGTCAGCAAGAATAAAGTGGGCATCCTAGTGGTAGGAGTAATTTTCAGCTTCCTGACAACAATTGGCAGAGTGCTGGGAAAAGCTATTAAAAATGAAGTTCGATCACCAAAGTCTGTTTTGGCCCATATTTAATGAGATGTGTCAGCTAGAATTTACAATAAGTGGCTAATTGTTAATAATAGTCCTGTCTAAGACACTCTGTGACTTCAGCAGATCTACACAATACAACCCCATGTGCTTGCTGGGTTTTTCTGTTTTGGGGACCACAGGTCAACTTATTGCCGTAGTGAAGGAACAGGATGTGACAGGAACAAAGGTATTGTTAACTTCATAACAGTGTGTTTATTACGTATTATTGAGCATATTATGGGATAAATTACAACAAATAAGTTAAAAATTAAAAATGAAGATGTGACCTCAGTATAATTGTGGCATTTCTTCCTTCATAATTGTACTTGGGAACAGAGAAACAGGTCTTTGAGGAAGGATTTCTGTGCTGAAGGCACTGTCCAGCAGTTGCAGAGGTTATTTTGTTACTCTGGGCAAGTTACTACGTCTCTCTTTGCTTCAGTTTTGTCTGTGAAAGGGAATCACACTTCTAGCAAAAAAAAAAATCTATGCACTTTGAAGTGATGGAGGAATAGTCATATAAAATGGATTTATGACATAATGACTTAATATGACTAAATCTAAACCTAATATTCTTAAACTTTTGAATACTAAGCTTTTGAAGTCAGCTATGTCTATTAAATTAAACCAAAATCAAATTCCAGGAAAATTTTTAAGAACATTTTGTGCCAACAGGTTTGTAACTTGCTTGAAATTTTAGTTTCATAATGGATGGTGCACTAGGCCAGTGCTCAATGCTCTGTCATGCCACTGTAATGTATGGGTGTAGGGGAAACCAGGACTATGGTACCAGGGCTGTCTCCTGATTGTGTCGTGTTCACAAGGAAGTTGCTGCCCGAGGTATTTAGTGCTGCAAAATTTCTTCCAGAAATTAATTAGTGCTATGCTTTCATTTCCTTCTGTCCTTACATAGTTTGGAAAAGTTTCTATGGAGGGGTAATATCTTTTATTTAATTGATATAGTTGAAGGGAGGAGAAGAAATTTAAGACAAAATCATTTTTCTTAATGATTCTTAATGATTTTCTTAATGATTCTCAATTTTCTTAATCATTTTTCTCTTCTCAAAAAAAGAGAAAGAAACAAAAAGTGAAGCAAAGCTGCCTAGCCTTGGAGCCAATCTGACTGTCTCACTTGTAAGCCACGCTCACTGAGTCTAAAAAATGTCTCTCTCTTTCTGTTGATATCTCAGAGCATAGGGAGATAGGGCACAGATGTCTTACTAAGGTTACAGACTAAAGTAAGAGACATAGTAGGAGTGTTCCTTTCTTATCTGTTCCTCTCCCTGCTCATGATATATTTTGAGGACATTTTAATGCATTTACTTCCTACATTTTCATTCATTACTTTCTTATTCCAGGTATCACTTTTTCTTTCTTGTGTTGCACTTTCCCTTCCTTTTCTCTAAGGAAAATAAAACTGGAAGATTTTAAAAACATTTGAAAAAAATAAGCAACAATCCTGTAATGTATACAGAGTTATGATGATAAAATTAAATTTGGTTTCTTGGACTTTCATCTTGGGCTTCTGTATGGAGCATTTTATTTCTTATTACAGAAACAAATGTTTAGTTAATTACTCATACACCACCTGGCTTTACTTTACAAAGTACATTTAAAGCCCTTTGAAATACTTTCAAGCTAGAATTTTGTTAGTTTATTAATGTGATTAGAAAACATATCCAGGAATACCATCTTTCTGAAAGAATCATTCAGCTTCTCAATTAGTAAATTTCTGTAAAGCATTCTGGATCTGTGGTGGTTTTACTCGGGTGGGCAGCCGAGATCCACCACAACCGCTCTCTCACTCTCCCTCCTCAAAGAGGAATGGGGAGAAAATATGATGAAAAGGGCTCAAGGGCTGAGATAAGGACGAGGAGATCACGCAGTAATTATCGTGACGGATAAAACAGACTCAGCATAGGGAGACAGTAACATTTATTGTTTATTACTAACAAGCTAGAGAAGTGAGAAACAAAGGAAAGAAACCAAAAGCACCTTCCACCCCATCCATCCTCTTCCACCTCCTCCCCTGAGTGGTGCAGGGGAGCGGGGGGATGGAGGTTATGGTCAGTCTATCGCGCTTCTTCTCCGCTGCTCCTTCTCATTCACTCTTGATCCCTGTGGGGTCCCTCCCAGAGGATGCAGTCCTTGTTGAACTGATCCATCATGGGCTTCCCATAGGCAGCAGCTCTCCAAGAACTGTTCTAAAGAACTGTTCTAGATATGGGTCTGTACCACGTGGTCCATCCCTCAGGAGCAAACTGCTCCAACCTGGGTCCCCCACAGGCAGCAGCTCCTGTCAGGTCACCTGCTCCTCTCCACAGGCTACAGTTCTGGCCCAGAATCTGCTCCGGCAGGGGTCTTCCACAGGCCACAGCCTCCATCAGTGCAGGCCCACCTACTCCGCTGTGGTCTCCTCCATGGGCAGCAGCATGGAACCCTGCTCCACCATGGTACTCCATGTGCTGCAGGGGGACAGCCTGCTTCACCATGTTCCTCACCACAGGCCCCAGGGGACTTCTGCTCTGGCACCTGGAGCACCTCTCCCCCTCCTTCTTCACTGACCTTGGCGCCTACAAGGCTGTTCCTCACTCCTCTCACTCTCCCAGCTGCTGTGTGGTGCAGCATTTTTTTCCCCTGTCTTATATATGCTCTCACAGAGGCGCAAAATAACATCACTTATAGGCTCAGCTCTGGTCAGCAGTGAAGCCCTTGCTTAACATGGGGCAGCTTCTAGATTCTTCTCACAGAAACCACCCCTATGGCCCCCTGCTACCAAAACCTTGTCACGCAACCTACTACAGGATCTCATCCAAGATCATCTTACGTCTTGCTTCTTACGGCATATTGTATCTAATTTGCTCTCTGTTATTTTGTATTCCTTCAAGAAATGGCTGGATCCTCTGTAAAGTAGGTGATGCTTTCCCATTCTTGAGACAACAGGTTTGAGAGATTATGGTTTTTGGCAGGTTATTGAATCCCACTGGAGAGCTGTATTCCTGAAACTAAAGCAGAGAGGTGTCAGTGAGGAGCAGCCAGTGATCTCAGAGGAGCCTGACAGAACCTCCTGTGAATCAAAAGGGACAGGACAACATTTTTCTGCACTTAGTTACTGAGTTAACTGCAACCATGACTTCAGGAAATGATTCAATGGGAAAGAAAGTTTTATTCTACCTTCTCTAGTTGTTTTCAGATTTCATTTTTTTTTTTAATATAAAATCAATTAAATTATAGTTCACTTTCCAACCCCCCCACTTTTTTTTTTTCAGTTTTAAGGTTTTAAACTATTGTAGGATTCCTTGTGTGCTTGCTATTGAAGCTCTTAACTCCAAGAGCAGCCATCTGAAACAACTCTAGCAAAGATAATGATAGACCGAAAGAGACTTAAAGACTTATGTTTTTGCAACCTTGAAACTTTTAAAGCAGATAGTGCAAATAGGCAGATGTTCAGCAAGGATCTTTGTAGTTTTATACACTACTAACTGGGTTTAGATTTCTGGTGATATTTTGATATAATAGACTGAGTTATTGCACCAGTTTTGCAATCAATGCAGCATCACATCACGTTGTGGTGAACTAAGAAAATGAGTTTAAAATTAATTTAAATGATGTTGCTACAACAAAGATTATCTTGTCAGTGTTTTAGTAAATGGTAATTTTTGTAATAAAAATCTTTTAAAATTTACTTCCTGATAACTAATCTGGTATTACATCTCTGTACAAGTGGATGAGCTCAGATTTTTTTAAAACTTGTTGTAAAATATTTTAATGATGCATACGGACAATATATCCTTATTTGTTGTTATTGTGGTTTATGGATGAGTCATGAATCATTCATACTGGATGTTGACTGTCTTCTGAGTGTTCTTTGTGGTTGCTCTGTCTTGAAGAAAGTAGTAACACATACTAGTCATATAGAAAAAATATAAAACAAAGGGTTTAGGAGACCTTTCTTTTCAATTAGGACCATTTTAGGATGGAGAAAAATGTAAGCTTCATTTGCTTAAAGGAAAAAAATAATGATTCTCCTTGATAGTGATTTGAAAAGGTATAATCCTTGTATTGCTATTCAGTCATGTGAAATTGGGGCACACTTTTATTCTAAATTGCTGTGAAGTTATAGAGGATATCTGGCTAATTTCCAAGTCAAGCATGATTACAATGCTGTGCGTTCAACAAATTTCACAGAACTAATTTAGCCTTCAAAGGCATGAGAGGTTAAAGCTAGGTCAACTGACATCCTTCTTGCACAACAGCATGTCTTCAGTTAATTATGTTGCATCTAAATGTATGTTCTGTGTTGTCATACTGACTGCACTAAGCCTAAAAATACTAAAAAAGGAAATGTGTAATTGATGAATGCACAGACTGCCAGCATGGCTTATTTAATAACTTCTTCAAATGTATTAGTGAGGAGTTTCAGCTCAGAGCCCATTGTCCAAAGCTGCAACAAATCTGTCCTACAAGCAAAATCTTACCAAGTGTTAATAAATTTAATACCGATTTTCAGACTAAGCTCTACTGACACATGTATGAAACCATTAGAATGCATCAAATCAGCAGTAGACTTCTTACAATATGAGGTGTCTGCAGAATTACATATTCATTATTTCACCACATCAAATAGATCATAGTGGGAATCAGAGCTTTATATTAGTAATTAATACAGTACATGGACAGTTCTAAACTGTTACAGTGCCAAATCATTTAAGTGATACTGCCCTCTAGAAATATGAGGTAGTATCCAGTGTCATAAATTACCTTTAGGTGATACATTGTAAGGAAATTATAGGTAATACTGTACAGGTGGATGCATAGTATATGTAAATATTTTTGTTCTCAGCATATCTTGTAGTACCATTGGTTTCTTCTTTGTATGAATCCTTTTCATGCTCATCCTAGGCTGAAGGGTGGACAAATCACCAGCAGCACAGCCCTGTCTGCTCAAGAGTATCAAAATAACTGGTCTCTTTATTCCTGTTTGTTCTTTAGGAGATTTGCTTACAGCACTCATTAAATGCTTGTTCAGGTTTGTACATTAAATCTTTTCATACCAATAAGCTCAGCATGGGCCTATAAGCCCTGCACAATTTCTGGTTATATAATTGTGTCACTCATCATCCACTTTTATACCTGATCAGTCTGCATCCTTATTGCAGCATAGCTGCACGCTGTGGGACATGACTCCAGAACTCCTGCTCAGCTAATCCTATAATTCCACCCTTCTATGTGTGCCATCCTCCCTGTAGTTGCACCCTCCCTACTCTATTGCCAGCAGCAGTCCTACTAAAGCCATCTTTGCTTTTTATCTTCTGCAATGTCTTTGCAATGTCAGCCAGACAAGCACAGCTGTGTCCTGGCAAGCACCTGGAGCAAGCGCTGCAAGCCTTGTCATTCAGCAACTGCATTTTTCTCACCTGCAGACAGATTGAACTATATCACTATGCATAAGATGAGATAAATATGATACAGAGGTTTGGGAATTCTCTAGTTATGTGTCTTTGCTCTGAAAATCCAGACTTTTCTTGTCAGGGTTTCAGATATTCCTGGTTAGAACCCTAAACACAGGGATGGCTGCGTGTTGTGTCACAACCCTGTTTGCAAAGAAGGGGGATTTTAAATGCAAATAAGGAGAATTTTTAGATACAAAGGAAAGACAAAAAATACCAAAATTGAGAAGTCCTATAACTGTGGTGCAAACCTCAGGGTGTCAGACATCTCTGCATAGGATGCTGTCCCACTGGGTATTCCAGGAAGGAAATTCAAGAGACCTGTTAAGCAGTGAGTCAAGTGGTGCCGTTGTGGCAGAAGATGTGAGTAGCTGGAACATCAGTTCAGTAAATATGGCTATTACTATTGCTTTGTGGGAAGCTTATGTGTAAAAAACTGTTTCGGTGAATGACTGTGATGTAAAAAAATCTTGCTTCTCAGAGAAAAAGGAGTTCTGATTTAGAGCAGAAGCTCTGTAAGGGGGTTGTTCAGAGGCTTGTTCTAGCTATGCCATTGCCTTGTCCTTATTCAGATGGCTACCAGTGGTGGAGATGTAGGACAAAAAGCAGTATATTTGGAAGTACAGTACTTGCATTTCTGATTATATTGAACAGTAAGGGTGTCCTTCAGTGATTGATGCATTAAATGGAAAACTTTTTAATGAATATTTTTATAGTCTATTTACAGTATGTATGGATCAAAGTTGAAGACTGAAAAAAAGTAAATTAGCCTAATTTTAAGAAATTCCCCAGCAAAGTATAAATACCGCAAATAACCAAATATTATGTTATTAAGCTGAAGCTAGTCTCCAGCATATCTTATTCTTTGTATTCTTAGGGGTCATTTTTTTTTTTCTTTTCCTTCCTAGGCCTGCAAGTTAGGTCTTCTTATTTCCCTGCATGGCTAGACTAGACTAGACTGCATAATAGACTAGTTCAGCTCCTTAAAGACAATTTTCTGTAAGCATATTAATGCAACCAGAAATAGACTGTAGCTATGGAATCAGTCCATAAAAAAGAAAACTGGGACAGGCTTAAGACAGAGTCTGTTTTAGGGACTGGCAAGCCAAATTAGCTGTCGACCGCTGGAATTCATGTCTCTGTATGTTTGTCCACTTGCTAGTGTACCAAAACAGCTTTATTTCAACCGGATCTTCATTCATCTGTTTTTAAAGGCAATCCTTGGGGCTTCCATTGTCTTTCGAGGGGATTAATAGGTGGCTAGATCCATTTGGTTCTTAATGGAGCACCTTCTATCAAGCCTGTCATGTTTTCCTACCCAGCACAGAAATTAAGTGTTTCAAGACTGAATTTATTAATACAGAAAGAGATGGGGAAACAGAAAGATTCTGTAGCAGGAGCACGCTCCCACCTTAGCTCTCTTTAGAGTGCTGTGGAGTTTTGCATATAAAAGCAATCAAATCAGACCTGTGTATTTTGTCATGTACTTGCTGTGTTAGTAAATAATAAGGATGGAAATGAGCTACAGAAGATGCTGCTGAAGGTTCTGAACTATTGGTTCAGGATTTCTACACAAACCACCTGCTGCTAGTTTGTTCTGAGATTAATGTTTCTGCAGAATCTTGAAAGGTATCAAGCTAAAAAGCACACATCGAGATGTATCTGTGATTTAATTGCCTTAAGTAACCTTGGTGGTACATGGTGTACTTTCTGAAGTGTAGATGTTTCATTTCATATTATACTATTCTTTGTTATTGTACTAGTCTTCTTGTGCTCTCCCATTTAAACCACCCCTACCTCTGTGCAGCATAAGATATGCCTGTTTCTTTAAGTCATAAGGCCACAGTGAATCAGTTTCTTGCCCTTCTCTTGTATTTGATTTCATTCTTTTTCCACTGGTGATCTCTTATTTCATAGAATCACAGAATCAGGTTGGAAGAGACCTCCAAGATCACTGAGTCCAACCTCTGACGTAGCACTAACAAGTCCTCCACTAAACCATATCCCTAAGCTCTACATCTAAACGTCTTTTAAAGACCTCCAGGGATGGTGACTCAACCACTTCCCTGGGCAGCCCATTCCAATGCCTAACAACCCTTTCCGTAAATAAGTTATTCCTAATATCCAGCCTAAACTTCCCCTGGTGCAACTTAAGCCTATTCCCCCTCATCCTGTCACCAGGCATGTGGGAGAATAGACCCACCTTGCTACAGCCATGTGGGAGAATACAGGCATGTGGGAGAATAGACCCACCTTGCTACAGCCTCCTTTAAGGTATCTGTAGAGTGCGATAAGGTCGCCCCTGAGCCTCCTCTTCTCCAGACTGAACAACCCCAGCTTCCCCAGCTGCTCCTCTTAAGACTTGTTCTCCAGACCCCTCACCAGCTTTGTTGCCCTTCTCTGGACTTGCTCAAGCACCTCGATGTCCTTCTTGTAGCGAGGGGCCCAAAACTGAACACAGTACTCGAGGTGCAGCCTCACCAGAGCTGAGTACAGGGGGACAATCTCTTCCCTAGCTCTGCTGGCCACACCGTTTCTTATGCAAGCCAGGATGCCCTTGGCCTTCTTGGCCACCTGAGCACACTGTGGACTCATGTTCAGCCGACTACCAACCAATACTCCCAGGCCCTTCTCTGCCAGTTTTATAACCACTCATCCCCCAGCCTGTAGCTCTGCTTGGGGTTGTTGTGCCCCAGGTGCAGGATCCAGCACTTGCATAATCAATTGTATTTCTGTTTCACAGTCTGTTGTCATTCTAAATATCTTAGACTTCTGCAGGCAAAACTAACATTGCCTTCGATAGGATTTTTGGGTACCAAATACTTTTGGTTGCCCAATTGGATCTGTCAGATTTAAACAAAGTTCTGAGTGAGGGGCTATGCAATGCTGTACAGAGGTGTCACTGACACTTCATCCTTGTGGGGTTTTCTGGCTAGCAGGGACTGTGAATCAGGCTGTGATGACAGCATGAGGCCATGTCTCAAGCTTTTCTCCATTTTATTTGTTGAGACATCTCCAAGGGCACTATCTGCAAATGGTCAATGTGCTGAAAGAAAAAAAGAAATGCTCAAGGAAAATGTGCAGCTTCCTGGGAAAGAAGGGAAGGTGTTCGGATGTGCTGACCCACTCCCACCCTGCAGTACCTGTAGGAATACCTGAGATACTACCCAACTGATTTTCAAGCAGTATTTGGCCTTCCCAACCGAGTAAACAGTTCTGTTGTAGATATCCCAAAATACATACTTGTGACAGCCTGAGTGATACATGTCTATAAGGGAGAGAAAGCGAAATCATGTTTTTGGCAAGGCCATACTAACTATATAAATGTTTCAGAGTTGACTGTACATATATTATATATAATATTTTAAATACACTTGACTCCTTCCCCCATTTGAAGGCTTATAATTAGTCATTTTAATTAGTTGTGCTAGATCTCACAGATTTCACTATGAGCAAATGCTATTCATCTAAAAGTTTGAGAGTGGTGTCTCAGTATATTAGCTACAATTCTCTTATGCATAATTTAATTACTTACATATAAGTAGATGTTGTTTGAAATTTGTAGATACTGTTTTTTTACTATTCACAGCATACCATTGTGCCTAAGCTATTTATTATTTAATAAAATATAAAACCATAAAATTACCTCCTAAAATATTTGTGCACTCTGTTTAAATATTTGATTATTGAAGAAGTCTAATGCTTTTCTTAAAATCTCATAGACTAATGAAAGAAAAAGTTAAAAGGGCTACTTTCTCCCCCAAAGATGCTCCTAGCACTCATTAGCGCTAATATGAATGATATGGTAAACATTGAACTGAATGTCCCCATCTCCCTGAAAAGGGGAAATAGCATGCCACTGCCTGTGACCTTTGCTCCTCCCCAGAAACATGGTATGTGTTTGAATTTTGTTTTGATTTCAGCAAGCGTGGTCTATTAAACCAGTTTAGCTCTTTCAAGTTCTTTTATGAGTCAAGTATGTGTCTGGAAAATGAAGAACAATGAGTTCTAAAAGTGCATAAAAATCTGCCCTCAGCTCACTCAGATTCCACTACAATCTCATTTTAAATGTACCTGATGTTAAACAGCAATCTAGGAAAGCCAGAACCAGTTTGTCTTGTTGCTATTTCTTTGTCTTTCCCATCCTCCTCCAGTATGCTGACTGCAAGTCTGCTGTCATCCATGTTCTGTCATACAGTGTTGCACTGTATTTTTGATATAATCTGGAACATTCACAACAGGCCCATTCATCAATAACTACATAATCTGAAAATGAGGGATGTCTAAGAGTGTTTGTTTCTCTGTGAAAGAGCTGGGAAGAAGGCTTCCTTTTTTTCAGAAAGTGTGGTTGATACACAGGGGTGCTGTGGTTTAACCCGGCCAGCAGCTAAATATCACACAGCTGTTCGCTCACCCTCCCCCATCCCTCTCTGGGGTGGGGGAGAGAAACAGGAAAGTGAAGCCTGTGGGTTGAGATAAAGACAGTTTATTAAGATAGGAAATAACAATAAAAATAATAATAATAATGTGTATGAAACAAGTGATGCACAATGCAATTGCTCACCACACGCTGACTGATGCCCAGCCCATCCCTGAGCAGCCAGCCCCCCACCCTGGCTAGCCACCCCTATATATTGTTCAGCATGACCCCAGATGGTATGGAATACCCCTTTGGCCAGTTTGGGTCAGCTGTCCTGGGTCTGTCCCCTCCCAGGTCTTGCTGCACCCCCAGCCTGCCCGCTGGCAGGACAGAGCGAGGAGCTGAAAAGTCCTTGGCTTGGTGTAAGCACTGCTCTGTGACAATTAAAACATCAGCATGTTATCAGCACTCTTCTCATCCTAATCCAAAACATAGCACCCTACCAGCTACTAGGAGGAAAAATGACTGTGTCCTAACTGAAACCCCAGGACAAGGGGATACACAAAAACCGATGAAAAATGAATTGGACAAATGATCAAAGGGCCCTGCTGTCCTAATTTGTTCTTTTATGGCCTAAGTTTTTCTGCTGGTGCAACTGTGGATTCCCAAAGCTGGTGTGTAAACTAGTCTGCCTTCCTGGATAAGCAGGAGAGAGCTTCATTTTGAATAGCGTGAGAAGTGGGATATAAGCCATGTTCTCCTGTCACCATTTGAGATGTCTTCCCTGATGGTACTGCCAATAGCACTGTTTAGATCATATTTTGTAATTAAACTTATTTTATTTCTTGAACTGGTGGTGGGTAACAGGTAACTTTGCAGTGCAAATCATGTGGATGTAACCTGGAGACACTGAAAGAGAAGTAAGTCAAAAATATGCAGTAGAGTTGTTTAGTCTTAATAGATGCATAGGAATGTGTTTTAAAGACAATACCAAGGAAAAATAGGCAGTTGTTTGTCCTTATTTGCACACGTTCTCTTTGTTCACCTTTTCATGCAATAGCTCAATATGCTATATTGCAGATTAATAAGGCAACAGGTAGAGAAAGCAAAAGGAATTATGTGTGAGTTGGCAAGGAACCATACAACTAAGTGATGCTGAGATATGCAGCATATTAATTCTATCTAATGTCTATTTTGTAAAATATGTAACTCATTGTTTCAACAATATAGTTTTGCAGTCTACTCTTTGCCTGGGAGCATGTGTTTTCACTACTAGTTTGCAATTTCATTTATCCAGCCAAGAAGTACAAATTCTTTTTCATAAATGAGACAGATTGCATCAACAGAAAATGCAGGTTGGAAGTGAATTTTTCAATTATTATTTCAATAATTCAGTATTATTTCTATATCATAGGAGATGTGTGGTGTCATTAGTCTGTTCTTCTGTTATACCCTACCTGTACACAGAAATGACCACGTATGTATTTTTGGCTGATCTTTTCACTAAGCATTCAGATTAAGTCTTTCAGTCCACAAGTAGTCCTTACAAAAAGTTTCAAGAACACAACTTTGTCGACGCTTTCAAAACTAAGGTTTTATTATGTAAATTAATATATTTTTTCCATCAAAATCTATTGTAATATTTATTATATTTTTAATTTTATAATTAAATGTTTGGGTTTAGTTTTTAATAATAAAAGTTTTTGTAACAGTTGGGTAAACATGCACGTTTTTTATTTAAAACAAAACTACAACAATTCATTTTAGAAGTCATGCAGTTAAACAGTAAAATATGAGTAGATCTTTGCAACCTCTTTTGTATCTTTCAAGATACCCCTGAAACCTTGATGTTCAGCTGCTTTAGTAACTGACACCCTGGAATTTACTATGTCTCTTGGTATTTCTTCTGCCTGAACCATTTGCTTGAGCCAATGATTGAATGAGTCAGAAAGTTAGTCTTCCATAGTTTAGAACAAGAACTTGCTTTGCCATTGTAACAGGAGCTGTGTTAACAAGCTACAGATGCTGAGTTAATGAGTGTGTTTAATAAGTAGATGGGTGGTGGGAGTGGTTCTGCCTCCATATAGGAAGCAAAGAGATCACTGGGGAAGACAGAAACAGGGCTGTGCCTGATTTGATTGCTGATATGTGGCACAACTTGGGATGGAGTAATTTACCAGCATGGAAGCTTTTTTGGATGTTTTATTAAAATCTTATACTTGCTTGGTTTCCATCCTGTAATAAGTATAATTTGGGGATGTATTTAGGAAACTCTGATAAAATATTTTGAAAACTAAAAAGATTCTCATTGGAAAGACAATGACTGAGCTGAGCCTAGAGATTGAATAAGCCTTAAAATTGAAACAGTGCATCTAATCTTAATTTAATTCTGTTGTCTAGGGAATGCTGGTATAACAGATTTTAAGAAGAAATCTTGCTGAGTTGAATAGCAATAGAGAATTACAGAAAACTAGAATCATCTAGTTTGGAAGATCCAAAGATCTCCAAGATCACTGAGTCCAACCTGTGACCTAACACTAACAAGTCCTCCACTAAACCGTATCACTAAGCTCTCCATCTAAACATCTTTTAAAGACCTCCAGGGATGGTGACTCAACCACTTCCCTGGGCAGCCCATTCCAATGCCTAACAACCCTTTCCGTAAATAAGTTATTCCTAATATCCAGCCTAAACCTCCCCTGGCACACATTTAGCCCATTCCCCCTCGTCCTGTCACCAGGCATATGGGAGAATAGACCAACCCCTGCCTCTCTCCTTTAAGGTACCTGTGGAGTGTGATAAGGTTGCCCCCGAGCCTTCTCTTTTCCAGACTGAACAGTCCCAGCTTCCCCAGCTGCTCCTCTTAAGACTTGTTCTCCAGACCCCTCACCAGCTTTGTTGCCCTTCTCTGGACTCGCTCAAGCACCTCGATGTCCTTCTTGTAGCGAGGGGCCCAAAACTGAACACAGTACTCGAGGTGTGGCCTCACCAGAGCTGAGTACAGGGGGACAATCTCTTCCCTAGCCCTGCTGGCCACACTGTTTCTTATGCAAGCCAGGATGCCCTTGGCCTTCTTGGCCACCTGAGCACACTGTGGACTCATATTCAGCCGACTATCAACCAATACTCCCAGGTCCTTCTCTGCCAGGCAGTTTTATAACCACTCATCTCCCAGCCTGTAGCTCTGCTTGGGGTTGTTGTGCCCCAGGTGCAGGACCTGGCACTTGGCCTTGTTGAACCTCATACAGTTGGCCTCAGCCCATCAGTCCATCCTAACCAGATCCTCCTGCAGAGCCTTCCTACCCTCGAGCAGATCGACACAAGCACCTAACTTGGTGTCGTCTGCAAACTTACCGAGGGTGCACTCGATCCCCTCATCAAGATAATTGATAAAGATATTAAAGAGTACTGGCCCCAGTAATGAGCCCTGGGGGCCTCCACTAGTGACCGGCCTCCAACTGAATTTAACTCCATTCCCCATGACTCTTTGGGCCTGACTACCCAGCCAGTTTCTAACCCAATGAAGCGTACGCCAATCCAAGGCAAGAGCAGGCAGTTTCTTGAGGAGAATGCTGTGGGAAACAGTGTCATAAGCCTTATTGAAGTCAAGGTAGACCACATCCACATTCTTTCCCTTGTCCACCCAGTGTGTCACTTTGTCATAGAAGGAGATCAGGTTCGTCAAGCAGGACCTGCCTTTCATAAACCCTTGCTGACTGGGCCTGATCACCTGGTGGCCCTGCAAGTGCCACGTGATGAAACTCAAGATAATCTGCTCTATGAGCATCCCTGGCACTGAATATTCTTGTCTTCTGAAATAGAAGATGTTGAAGAAGTTTTTGGTTAAGTACCTTGTAAAAGAGCATTTGCTAATCTTCAGAAGATCTCTAGCTAGGTGATGAGTCTGAAGATGTAACTGGCTGCCTGAAGCCAAAATGGAGGACTTGGTACCTGTAAGAAAGCACCCTCTTCCAGTGAACAATGTCCTCCATTATAAATTGGTGTATAAGACCATGTTGGGTATCTGACCATACAACCGAGAAATGAGTGTGGTCTTGAATACTGTGTAGTATATCTGTTTCATGTTGGGTGGAATAAACTTTTAATTTTTGTGTCTATCCATGTGCCAGCTCAGAAAGATGATAGCACAAATCTAACACTAAGAAGCCATTAAATGGAGATAACTTGCTCTGCAAATACAATCAGTCTATCACTATGAACTATTTTTTCCTTGGTAGTATTAATAATTTATTTTTCCAGTGGAGAAAAGATCACTATGGTAGCTAAACACTTGGTGGCAATCCATAACATTCTGTACAAACTGCTAAGAGAATTGCCTGGAAAAACAAACAAACAAATAAAAAATGGCAGAAAGGTACTTACTGAAGTGTTACCCTTCTTGAGGCACTGCAAGCAGCTCAGTCCAGGATCTTGATGAGGTGGGAGGAAGTTGATTATTTCTAAGTCATAAGGTTATTTTTTTTTCTTCTCTTCATCATGGGAGAAAACAAGGAACAGTATGGGGAAAAATAAGGTGTCGGGGACACAACCACAACTTTCAGTAGCAACGTGGGTTTAAGTTTAGGAGAAAATCTGAGTAAAATCTGTATTCAATATAATTATTTAAATTGATAAGAAAAAAATAATGATGGTTTTAATAGTCAGGGAATTTTTAGCAAGGTTTTCATAACTTCCAAGTTTCTTGAATTGATGCCATATTGTAATGTGATGAGTGAAACATTGAATAATCAGTCTGCCTTGTCTCTTTACAGAGCATATGGACTTACAGAAGAATAGTAGTTGTATCAATAGTATGTATTAAATCTAGAAGAGTATATATTTGATGCTTGAAAATGTCATACAAGTTTGGATTCCTTGGCTGTGTTCTTAGCTCCACTGTTGATGTGGAAAAATGCACAGCAAATTACTTCTCCACTGGTTTCTTCTTAATTCAGTATTAAACATTTCTGTTACTAAATTGATGCTGGCACCAGATACTTTAGTATGATACTTACTAATCTGATTCATGAGATTGACCCAAGTCCAAGATAGTAGTACAGGATATAGTTCTGACAGACTGAAACTGGCACTCTGAGCTTCTCATATAGTGATTTACCCTAGGACCATGCCTCTTAGAGAAAAAAATATATTTATTTTTTTACTTTCAAATTAGGGGATAACTTCTCTCAGGCTTTGTAAAACCAGTACTGAGAGATTCATATTCTGCTTTGGAGGGAGATTTCATGTGAATGGATGCTTAGAAACACAGAGATTAAAAATTCAGGATACCATCTCTGTAAACTATAATTTGGAGAGCTGTGAGCTGTGTTCTGTAATCAGTGAAATTACAGGCACACAATTACTGTTTTCTTTATTAAGCTTAAATTTCAATGTACTGTTGCAAATCCATCTTGTTCTTTAAATAATATCAACAACTCATCCAACTCATCAGTTCTCATAAGGGCAGTATTCAAACTCAGTACTGTCAAGGTCCTATGGCAGGTACCTCTGGAAAGACATAAGGGAAGGAGCCTTGCTATGTGAGGTTATATGCTGCAAAGTGTGGGGTGGGAGTCTATATCCTCCACTACGGCAAGTGGATAGCACCAGCTGAGAAGTCACAGTAAAAATGAGATGGCATAGAAATCACACTACAGTGTCAATTGGTTACAATTTTAAACCATCATGGCAGGATGTGCAGAAGTTACCTTTAAACCAAACTATTGACATGCCACTTTATTTAGATCTACCTGAAGCTGTTGGATGCTGTTATCTTCATAACACGGGTGGGGAAAGACCTTAATTTGCTGTAAACAGTGCTGGTTTCATTGGCTCAAACCTTCTCCTGTTAGACTGATAAGAAGTTATATGTATAAAAAAGTTATTGTACCTGGGTGATCATCACAGCCCTCTGTTGCCTTTTCAAAATGGTCTGTAAATCTCTGCCTGGTTTTGCTCCATAATACACTTCAACTAATGTAAACTTAGCAGATGCTGGCACTTTAACCCACTTGAATAAAGTGGCAGGCCTAAGCTGAAGTAAATTAGCAAGTTGTTGTTCATCTGCAAACTTGAAATAATGCCCTTAGTTCCTGATAACACCATAAAGAACATTTCTGTTCTTATCTCAAGGAATCATTTTCCTAATAAAACTTCATACAGTAGAACATCTATGTAGACCAAGCCTTAATATTTGGCACAAAATCTTTGGACTTCTCCCAGAAGAATATCATTTCAGGTAGCGCTGAAGAGTACACTATATTTGAGGGAACAGAGGAAGGTCAGAGAGGGTTTATAATCACTGTCACAGGCAATCTTTTTGCTGTTGGTCAAAGATAAAGTCTGGTACTTTTGGAAACTAGTTATAGGATGTGCTGAGTAAACAAGATATTTAAGGTTGATGAATGCTTCTAAATACTCGGTGGTTTGTATTCTCCAGAAAGACTGCAAGGCCTGCCAAAGACTGAGGCTGCACACACAGTATTTGTAATATTTCCTAAGACTGCTGAACATGGGCAACTTGGACTAATTGTGCTTTTTACCAAATGTCCATGTGGTTTGATTTTGTTAGCTGCAGTCTTTTTAAAATACTTTTGACATCCTGATCTACAGGAGGTGGTGTTTTCAATTTCTTCTGCATACATTATTCCCTAGATTGTTACTTTAAAATTCCAAATGGGCAATTTGGAATTAGTTTGCATTCATATGCAGACTAAATTAGGGGTTGAAGCATGAGAACATACCACTTTTTACATTCGACTTTCTGGCCTGAGAAATCCTCGTAGGCACAAGAATATCTTGGAAGTGCTCCTAACTGAACCTGCTGGGAGAATGGTTAATCAGATATTGAATCAGCTGGAAGTTCTTCTGCCCTTTACTTTAGAAGTTTCATTTTAACAGGATGGCAGCAGAGTTCCAAGTGCAGTTAAACTCTAAGATAAAGCCATATATATCAATTATGCTGCAGGTTTATGGAATCCTAGGAAAGACCCCAACAAGTTTACAAACGTCATTGTCATCCTCTCCTCCAAATCCAAATACCCATTTGCCCTTTATAAAAATGTTTCTGTTGTAATGAAAATGAATGTAGATGTTTGCAGTGCCAGATAGTATTTATTGCTTGGGGAGCATCAAGGTGTGCACTGAAGGACTGTTGTGATATAAATGCAGGGTTTGACATGAAGGGAAGAAGGAAATGCAGACATCACTAAAAGGATGGATAGGCTCACTGCCCTATCAGTTGTTGCACTGAGTACCAATGACTTGCTTTTGCAGATTATTCAATTGAAAAGTATGCACTGGGGCAAGTTTTGAAATTTTGGATGTGCTAATCAAGTGTGAACTTCTCAGTTTTCTGAGGATGTGTTTCTTTCTTTGAGAAGTATGATTATGTTTGACTGTTGCATCGTCATGTTACACTTAAGGATATCTTTTACTTTAATACTTACTATATCTACTATTTATTTTGCTTGCACCTTTTTTTTTTTTTTTTCTTTTTTGTGGAGAGGTGTTCTAAACGGGCTGGAGGATGTTCTAAGTGATGGAAATTGGTAATTCAGAGTGTTTACATTTTTTAAGCTGTGCCAATGGCCTGATCCCAACTGTCCTGTACCATAGAATTTAATTCTGTTTCTCTAGAATGCCAGTTAACTTTTTAAGACTTTCTAAGCTTGGCTTATGTGAATGAAACCTGATCTAGCTTATATTTCATAATGATACACTTTTCATGTTCTGATTTTCTGCTTTAAAATAAATTTCAGTTTTTTCTCATCTGCTTTCATTAGAATTTTCAGATGATATTTATAAAAGTGCAGTCTGGAACAGTTAAATTACATTTTTGATTGGTGTTAGAGGCATTGTAAAATGGTAGTATGCCACTCATGGAGGATACTTTGTGGCCAAGGCAAGTGCCTCTGCTTTGACTGTGTGCCTGTGGAATCTTGTTTGTTTGATCTTGAGTCTTGAGGACATTCCGAAGAGCAAGCAAAAGTGTTGAATGCTAATGAGACTGTGGTCTAATTTAATGTCCTTCTAATGCCCTGTCCTTAAAACTGTTGAGCAGATTTTTTTTTCTTCTCCCCCCCCCCCCCTTTTTTTTCCTTCCACTTGATTTTGTTGTTTCCTTCTCTCCAGCATTTCCTTTCCTCCCCTGTGTTTTTTCTTAGCTGTAGCTTACTTCTTATTTTTGCTGTTCCTGATCAACTACCATCTTTCTTATTTAACTTGGTGAAACTGGCTTCAGCTAGTCTGTAGCAGTGGAGGAACACAGACATTCCGATTCATTGCATGCAAAATTATGTGTGCAGGTAGATGTAATCAGATGTTCAAATACCTGAATCTCTTGTGTAGTGCATATGTAACAATTCAGAAGCATATGTATATAATACAAACTTTGGCTTCCTGCCTTTGTCAGGATGGAGATAATTCAAGCATTTTCCATTGTGACTGTCCTTAGCTAGAGAGGCAAATAGAATGAGTTTTCTGCAAAAAAACATTAGTGACAGCAATATCAGGAAATGCGCTCGGTGCTGGTAGTAGTCAAAGGCTATTGTAGAGTACCTTTTTCTCATCAGTTAAAACAATTTGAGGAATGGAGAACATGCTGTACCATTAGAGAATTTAATCTTGAGATAATTTTGTTGAGTGCAAAAATTTGCTCTGAGTGCAAAATTGTTTTAATCCAGAATAAAATGGTGTAACAATTGAGAGCTGAAACTAGATAGATTTAGATTAGATGCTAAAAGTAAAATATACAAGGGGAGGAGGATATTAGCAATTGGACCAAGCATCTGGAGCTCTGGAGCATGGTGGATTCTCCACTGAAATTTCCAAGATAACTCTGAAAATCTTGTTTTAATCACATACTAGTTATTTGGCTCATTTAATTTTCTGAAATATATAAACAGAGATCAGCCTGCATGACCTAGTGATTTCTTTTGCCTTTAAATTCTGTGAATGAGAATTGTCAAAATTTATTTCTTCAAATTTCAGTATATCAAAATAAGGTAATTGCTTTATTTCCCCCCCCCCTTTATCTTTTGATATTTATGATATTTATTTTGGGCCCTGATGGTTCGTGTAGAAGGCATCTGAGACCCTAACAGAGTTAACACTTTTGACCCAAGCATGGAATGTAACTTCTGGCACCAAAAGCTTTATTAGCCATGGGATCATGTAATTATTAATCTTTTGGTTCACTGCTCATTCGACCATTTATGGTAAAAGAAGTGTTTTACCCCAGTACAGTTCTTGTATTATCAGAAGGCCTGAAATCAATAATAGTGTATTTAAAAAAATGGAAAAAGCCTAGGTAAAATTTAATGAAAATCATGTAGTTTGTAAGGTTAGCTGATTCTTCTCTATTGTCTTAACATCTTGGAAGCAAATGAGAAAGTTAAAATGGAAATATACACCTGCTAGCTAGACATAGCAATGGTTTGTCACTGACAGGAAAAATGGAATAACTTAAAATATGCCATCACCCAGGTTAAAATTGCTGTGATTTATTTTTAAGTGACTTCTCTTGTGTTAGCCTACTTTGAGGTAAGAAAAAGGCATGATATGAAACAACATCTCAATTGCTACATTTAAATGGTACTTTCTCACTCATTAGGACAGCTTACTTGTGAGCTAACTAGATAAAATAATGTGTTGGCATTCCTCTATATATTGCTATAGTTATGCAAATATATCTTATGTGAACACACTCTTCTGAATTATGAATTCTGAACCCTTCCCAGAGTGAAAGTCTGTCACTATTTGGTATGGATGATTCTGCCCATTTTGTTATGAAAGTAAGTTTTGCTGTGTGATAAGTTTGCTATATCCTAAATTTTGCTGGACATCCTCATTTCTGCACAGATATTTTTTCCAAGCAAAACATGTAGAACTCTTCTAATTTGTCTGTTGCTTCCAGCCATTTATTCAGAGTCTGATGTACCATCGTTTGTTGGAGCTAATGCAAGCAGGCAGGTCACCACTAGCATGGACATCTAATACACCCTAGGTAGTTTACTCTAGATATGCATCTACTACATCTTTAGATGTTAGGATCAGACAACCCAGCCTGGGAAATTCTGTTGAAAACTGAATTGTGAGATTAATTCTTCTGCAGAGTGCAGATGAGGGGTAATTGTGTATCTGTACTGGGTATGGGAAGGAGGTATTAGAAAGTGAATGATCCAAAAATGCTCACCACATTCATTCTGCTGAGGATCTCTGATTTTCTACAACATTTTGGTCTGAGAATCTAGGACTAAAGGGTAAGCGTTAAACATACAGGACAAGCTATGTTTTTATTCAAGCTAACTCTGTGATAAGAACACACTGCAAATCTCTTTTTATGATAATAAAAAGAAAAGCTAATAAAGATAAAAGAAAATGCACTTCTACTTCATCCCATTGCATTTCCACCAGGAATACATTTTTTGTTTTGCTTGAGAGCTAATTATTAGAATCTGCTGACAATTAGCAGATAAATTGATGAGTTTTTGATAGGGACATATGAGTACTAGAGGTACTGACCTATGAACTAATTTCACATAAGTTACAATAAAATACATGTTGCTATTTATTTCTGTGGTTAGTATCAGGGATGAGTTTGAACTAGTAATCTGGAGAGAAAAAAAATCATATATATCCTCACCAATTTCTTGAACGCACAAGTGCCCCCTAGTAAAGTGGTCTTTAGCTACTTTTAGGTTTTAGGTATGTTTTTTGCTACTAACTTTCTCACTTTGAATGGAATCGACACTCTTGACAAAATAATTGGTAGTAATTGTTGTACCAGTGTCAGTTTTAATAAACCATTCAAGTAGAAAATATTTTACAGATCCAGCTATTTCCTATGTGTCACCAGATAAAACTTTTACATCCTTCAGCACCTGGCTCTTGAAGCTCATAGCTGTATTTTTCTTTCATGCTATATATTTTTTTCTTGTTAATAATAGAGCTGTCATTTCTAATAAAATATGAAACAGCCATCCAGGGAAATAACACTAGTGATAGATAGAGCAGGCTGAAACACTAGCCTGAGTGAACACAAATGCTCAATAGCTTGGAATATAATTCTGTCATTAAACTGAACCTATAGAGGGACTAGGACTGGATGCACAGGGGCAAAACTGTTTTGTGCTTAGGAGACTGACTCAGCTTCTGTTGGGACTATCCAGGTCACTGGAGTTGGGTCACACTCCTAATATCTGGAGGGGGTCCTACAATAAAGGAAATGCTGTCAAAAACAGGCAGCATTCATCAGTCTGGGGGAGATCCCATAGAAACGGGTACTAAAGATGTAAATCCTTTGTCAGCTTCTCTGCCAAAAGATTCCCTTTATTTGTTACCTATCTTATTGATGAAAAGGCTGTCCCACCAGAAAGTATGCACACAGAAGGATTACAGGGAGCTCTATAGATCTGATTTTTGTCCTTTGACATTAGTAACCAGGATCAAGGCAGAAGGAACAGTGCAGTAGAGATATCCCTTCTCCCTATTCTGCTTTAGGCAGACATGAGCTGTGTAGGAAAGATTTCTTTTGTATGTAGACCTGCGTGGAGTATTTTCTCTCTCCTTCAGCCCTCTTTAGTAAGATTTGTCCAGTAACTCAGGATATACACTGTCAACCATCTGGCAAAATTTCTTCTCTTGGTGCTTGCTTCCTCTGTTCTAAAAGTGGAAATTAATATATTTTATTTTATATATTTACAAAATACTATGACAGTTTGGGATTGACAATGAACTGGGAGAATTCAATTTCATTGCTATTGTAAGCAATATTGTTTCCTTGGCCCAAATACTGGAAACAAATACATGGGGGGCAGGCGGGGTTGAGTGGGGTGGGGAGGATCCAAGCAGTTAAGAAAAGTAAAACTGCCTATTTAAATGATAATTATGCTCTTATCCTCCAAATAACAGCTAAAATGTCTGTGTTTTTCTCATTGAGCAGTCTGGTTGGCTAATGGACGATATCTATTTGCAGTTAAAGCTATTGCAATGTTGACAATTAAGCATATATGTGGAACAAGATAATCAGTATGAATGCAGTTTTATCACCAATGTTAATTATCTAATATTTTCCATTTTACAATACTGTCAAAATTCCTTAGGCATAAATGAAAATGAACCCATCAATTACAATTTCTCTCAAGATAATGGCTGACACAACATTTGCTTCCCCACAAAAAAAAATGGAAGCAAGAGAAAAATTAACAAAATTAACAACTTATTTGTTCAGGCTCTATGGTGTATAAAAGTAGTCATATGTTACATGATGTGCTTCTTATTTCTATATGGGGGGAAACTTCCAAGTTGGTGACTAGAATTACTCATACAAATCTTTCTTTATAAGAGGCCTACATGTGCAGCCACTTCTAAAATGTATAAAGAAAACACTTTTAAAAGCAATGGAACAAACCCTGGTCTTAAATGTAGCTTGTGAATGAGAGCAGAATTGATCTAAAAGCTATTGCTTGGTATAATAATTCTCACAGATTCGCTACATCAGTGCCTAGGAGAGTCTGTGCTGCTCTGTGTACAAATAAGGAAAATACTTTCTGGCATGTCTCCTTTATAATCCTGAACAACTTGCCCTTTTCATTTTATTTTTTGCCAGTAGTGGACTAATCTCAGTTACAGTCATTCCAATCAGACATTCTTAAATGATTAAATACTGGGGAAAGCCACTGGAGATTATTTGTTAACCTTCATCCTCTGAACTTGAATAAACAAGTTAACAAGGAGTGAGAGAAGACATGAATATGCAATATTTTCCAAGAAAACTAATCTTGTCAGCCTTACAAGCTCTGTGATCAATTTTCATTTCAAAGTTTATATTCAAATGACAACTGGAAGACTCTGAATTACTCCCTTTTTAAAAAGAAAGCTGAAAGTAGCAGTGACTTTTTAAAAGAATTCCAGAAACCAGGAGACATAGTTAAGGGCTTGCTGAGCTTCTAAGGAAAGTATATGATTTCTGGATTCTGTTTGCATGATACAAATGTTTGGATTTTAATTTTCTTTCCACAATTAATCTTCTGTAAGTATTTATGCTTCTTGAGCAAACTGCAAGAAACAGCCTTGCTCTCAACAATAATTCCCAAGCAGTGACCTCTTTCTGCTCCCAAACTGATTTTTAGGTATCACAGAAAACTGTGCTAATAAGGAGTGTTCATTGACACTTTGTAGACTGATGAACTACTGTACTGTTTAATTATTTTTTTTACCACTGCTCAAACAACATTACAGGATGTGTCCAGAATATATAGCTGCTTAAACAGCTTTGCTTTGCACGGACTTCATGCCTGCTTCACTGGACATGTGATGAGGTTTTGACTAACCCCATTTTCTAGATTCTTTTGGAAGCAGTTTCTCTTTCCCACGTGACCTTTCCCTTTGAGCTCTTGCAGTCTGCTGGAGTTGCTCATGATAGTCCTCATAGTCCTAATGTTTCTTTCCTTTTTTATTTTTTATTTTTATTATTATTATTTTAATGTGAGATACTAAAGTGCAACTATCACAATTTTCCTGATTAATCCAGTGAGTGGTATATGATCCATGCAATGAGGTCTGTGCAGTGCAATCATGCTGATGTTCATACTAAGCACAAGTCTTCTATGGTCCCAACTTCACTTGAGAAGCCCTAATTTTCATGTTTGTTTTGAGCCACAGGTTGTTTCCTGCCATGTACACAGACTATGGCTACTTGCTCGTCTGAGGAATGTTTATAAATTAGGTCTTGCATTCACTATGTGAATCAAGTTAAGTGCCTTAAATATCTGAAATATCTTCCTTCTATTCCAGCAGAGAGGGTAGAGGTTAAACAGAGCTTGTGGCAGAAGAAAAGTAAGGCTGCTTTCTCTGTTTTCTGTAATAATCCATGTCAGGCTTATCTCCAATAATGACCGTTGTACAAATACACACAAAAGCCCTGGAATTTCTGCATCAGAGATCTCTCTTTAATCTAATACCTGTAACAAAGCATGTTAAAGTCACTACCAAAAATTGACCAGCCACACCATCTGTTGGTGTAGTTTATACATTATAGCATTCGTTTGCATGTGACAAACCTAAGGAATTATATTTGCCAAGTTCAATTTTTGAGGCACTTAAAGATTTAGAATGTGAGCTTAGTTGGCAGAGCAGTCTGAATTTACAGTGTTTCTTCAGTAGGTGTAGAGTATAATCCTATTTTGTTGGCAAACTGTGAAAATCTAGTTTTGCAAGTAAATTCTGCAACAAGAGTACGTAAGCACTTTAGCAGTTACACATTCTATGGCATCCTTTGGCTTTCCAAGCTCATGAAGGTTTCTTCTCTGTGTTGTAGATTAAGAGATTTGGGGAACACATCTCCTGTGAAGACAGGTTGAGGGAACTGGTGTTGATAAGCCTACAGGAAGTTTCTAGGGTGACCTTGTGGCCTTCCAAAACTTATAGTGGGCATACAAAAAAGATGGGGAGAGACACTTTACCAGTGTGTGTAGCAAGAGGACAAGGGGTAATGTGTTTTTTTTTAACTAAAAGAGGGAGGTTTAGATTAGATATTAGGAAAAAGTTCTTTACTATCGGGGTGGCGAGACACTGGCATGGGTTGCCCATTGAAGCTGTGGATGCCCCATCACTGGAAACATTCAGCACCAAGTTGGATGGGACCTTGAGCAAGCTGGTCTAGTGGAAGATGTTCCTGCCCATGGTGTGTGTGTGTGTTGAACTGGATGGTATTTAAGGTACCTTCCAACTCAAACCATTCTATGGTAATCTTAATGGGATGTGGTTGGTGTGTTAGAGCACCGCATGGCCTCTGGCACTAAGATTGCTTGACATATGGAAATGGGAATGTGATGAAGGTATCCTATTCAGTCTCTCTCACTGTAAATCTCGACTGTTTTAATTCATTTAATCAAAGTTTTAATCAAGTTATCATATGGCTACACTGTGGCTGTAATTGTATATATGGATTTATGTGCAACATTTTAACAATCTTGCAGCAAAAACTACAATTTGAAATCTTGCTTTTTATGCAGGAATAGTCTTCCAGATTTCTGCTATTACACAATTGGATGTAATTGCTCAGCAGGTAACTACTTGGGAAACACTTCTCTACAATTCTAGGGAACAAAAGAGGAAAAATATTACAGCTTGCATTAAGTGTAGCAAAACCTGCAAAATGGGCAGAACTCTGACTTAAAAATATTACAAACTTCCTAGTAAGTATGCCAATTGCTTACAATGTTGAAGCTTTAATTTTGTTGTGTGATAAAGGAATAGTATATTGTGTTTATATATATATATTATTTTTTTCTAACAACAAATAGGAACTCTTTCTTGTAGGATTGAGATTTTAATATTTAGGCATTTCTGTAACAATATTGTTCTTCTTTTTATATCACATTGAAAACAATTGTACTTCTATGTATGTGATAACTTGGTTTTAAGTGTCTGGCAAAACTACATATTGCCTTCCAAGAATGGGATGTTTTGGCCTGTAATCATTTTTCTTTCCCCCTTACCTCATTCTACATAATACAAAAGAAATTTAGTATAGTCTTTTGAATATATATTCCATTTTCTGTTACTAAAAACAGACACACACACACACACAAAACAACCCTCCCCCAAAACTGTTTTTGCTTTAAGATGGTATTAATAGTTCAGCAGAAACACTTATAAAGCGCTCTAAGATTTAGTAGAATTCTCATTTTTATCTTTCATGTAAATTGATTTATCTACTGGATGTGAAACAGCCTTAATAGATAATCTAGTTGATGTTCCTGTAAATATAGACCTATTCCCAACAGAACATCTTGTCTTTTTTGCAGCATACCTTCAAATATCTCAAACAGTGGACTACACTCCCCTTAGAGATTAATTTACAGGCTTAAATATTTTGTAAACACATCTGTCGTGGTTATTAATTATTCCTGATATTATTTGCACCATGATAAGCAGCAAGGGTTGTTGTGCTAGTCACTGTGGGAAAAAAAATATGGAAAAGAGATAGGTCTTTGTTTCCCTGAGACAGGCCACCTTTCTGTAAATCATCAGCTTTTTTTCAGTGCTGTGACTGATGCTCAGAAACAGAAGTGCTATGCTGGAAAGACTAGAGCAGACTTGGCTGCAGAGTCTGTCCTGCTATTGAGAGCAAAGATGCTCTGTCTTCTCTGATTTAACACATGGAGTATTCGGAGATATTTCTCGTTTGCCATGCTGTCTTTGCATACAATAAAGTTACAGTTGGTTAGCTCTGTGCAACAGCATGCAAGTCTTTCAGGTTTTTGCAATTCCTTTGAATTGTTTTATCCCTATATGTTGAACTGCCTTTTTCCAGAGTTTCTCATTTCTTTTCTGAAATATTACTAGGCAATATGCCCATGGCTACTAAATAAAAATCTTCAAACTTTTAATTAAGTCAACGAGAAAGTTCTAGCTAATTTTTTGCCTCTGTTGCTTTGGAATTTACATGACTAAAATCACAGGTATTAGAGGTCACAAAGATTGATTCCCTGAATCTTAAAAGCATGAACCATAACAGACTCTACGTTTGAGCAGTGCCAGGTAAAGTATAACACCAATTCTGGCTGTGTCCTCTGGGAAATGATATTGTATAAATTTTACGTTGGTTAGCACTAAACAAAATTACTAAGCATGGAGAGGTTCTGATTCCATCAAACAGTGTCTCTGTTGGTTAATTATAGCATGGAATGGCCAAAGGGAGATAAATAAATAAGATTCGTATCAATAAGTTAATATGATTTCATGAAGATAAATAATAAACCATTAATATTATAAAGTGAGGTTGCAGATTTTATTGGAAACCACAAAGTTCAAATGAGTTTAATCTATGCTGATATGTTTGTAGGGAGATTGACTATTTTCCTTGTCTCTTAAGTGTGAATTTTTTCATTACTCAAGGTTAAAAAAAAAAAAAAAAAAAAAGTAGTTTGGGCTGCGTTCTTTGAAAAACAGTTCCTTAATCCCTTTTTGAGTTTTCAGGTCATGTTTTAGTCAGCAAAACAAATATGCTGCTCAATGTTGTAGGCAATGATAACAGCAGGGTAAACACAGGAAATGCTTTTATTAATATGATCTAAGCATTTAATTGCCTTCCTTGTAGTTTAATCTTATCTTTACACATTGAAGCAGTGCATATTGTATACTTCTGATCCTCGAAGGACAGCTTTTCATATGGCATTGTAGAATAAGACATTATCACCAGAAACCTGACAGACCTGTAATGTTGCTTGTCAGCAAAGGGGCTAGAAAGTTTGTTATAATTATGGAGAAGATGTTCAAAAGACCATAGTTTGCAAAAGGCAATGCTGAATGCCATTTTATAATTAAAGAGAAGGAGCGAAGTCAAGATGTGCCATGAATGCTGTGTTGCTATGAGAAAGGAAGTGTCAGAATTCAATAAGCCCCAAAGCAGAGAGCTCAGTCTCCAGATGATACATTTACAGTCCGTTTAAAATTAAAGAAACAAAGCTTTAAATTCTGAGTGATGAAAGGACTGTAATTAAGAAGCTTAAGCTCCCCATTTTTGGAGCCACATTTAGGATAAACCCACGTTTGTGCTAAACCAATTATATAGAGCAGGAGTTCTCATGTTCTTCAATTTAAACTTTCCTCTTTAGATTACAACCATGTCTCTGTTTATACGTTTATGTGCAAACAAATAAATACAAACTGAACTAAAAAGGAGAGCTTGACACACTTTATTTTTTAATTAAATAAGAATATCACCACCATGGGCTTTTTATCATTCAAATTGGCATTGTGTTAAGTTAAATTTAATCCTCAATTTAATTACATAAAAATAAGAGCAATTTATTATTTCTGGCTTTTATTGCTCATGAACTGGGGGGAAGATGTGGGTTATATATGGTATGGGGCTGGAAGTACCGTTATTCCCCTGGAACTCTTGAGCACATCCAACATAAAGCCACTTACACTGGTATTATTGTTTTATAATTTAAGTAGTTCTTCCCTGGAATTTCTCTTGCTTTTCTTTGGTCCCAATAATGTATTTACAGAGAGCCACTTTTTTTTTTTATTATTTTTTTTTTTATTTTTCTCTTTTAGGGTAGGTTATACAATACTTTGAGACACTTCTCTGTTTCAGTTCTGGATTAAGTTTATCTTGCTTGAATGTGAATAGCTAACATTGCACACAATCTAGTATTTCAGATCTTGTTTCATCTAAGGTATGATAATCTGAATCTCTTTCTATTTTTCTGTTAGTACAGGGAATATATTTCTTTATATATTTTAAGACTGTGTTTGAATTTTTACTAGTAGCACCATACTAATATCTAAATAGTCCTTTTGAAAGCCTGGAGAGAGAATCTCCCATAGTTACAGAATCCATTCCCTTAACAAAGAATCTACTGGGAATATCTGTTATCCATGTGATCAATTTCCATAAATATTGCCAGCATTTTTTCCATTTTTCCTTTATGCATTTTTATTACTTTTTTTACCTTCTTTTAAAATGTGCAATAAAGCATTGTATACTGTAGAGGTCCCAGAACAAGACACGAAAGAATAGAGTAGGCATAAATTAGCACTCCGCGAATACACTGTACAGCTTGCCTAGTCATGTGCTATTATTTAGGCTGCTAAAGCCAAGAGGTCAGACTAAGTTGTTACACCAGGTAACAACTGGTTAGGTAAACAACTAACTGGTTAGGTAACAGACTAAGTTGTTACACCAGGTAACAACTGGTTTTGTTAGGTAAAATGAATAGAACTACATGCATAAGTGTCCTGCTTTCAGTTAGGATAGAGTTAATTTTCCTCGTAGTAGCTGGTAGGGTGCTATGTTTTGGATTAGGATGAGAAGAGTGCTGATAACATGCTGATGTTTTAATTGTCACAGAGCAGTGCTTACACCAAGCCAAGGACTTTTCAGCTTCTCACTCTGCCATGCCAGCGGGCAGGCTGGGGGTGCAGCAAGACCTGGGAGGGGACAGACCCAGGACAGCTGACCCAAACTGGCCAAAGGGGTATTCCATACCATCTGACGTCATGCTGAACAATATATAGGGGTGGCTAGCCAGGGTGAGGGGCCGGCTACTGGAGGATGGGCTGGGCATCGGTCAGCGGATGGTGAGCAATTGCATTGTGCATCACTTGTTTCGTACACATTATTATTATTACTACTACTATTATTATGATTATTATTTCCCTGTCTTAATAAACTGTCTTTATCTCAATTCACAGGCTTCAGTTTCCCATTTCCCTGCCCCACCCCAGAGAGGGAGGGGGTAGGGTGAGCGAACAGCTGTGTGGTGTTTAGCTGCCGACCAGGTTAAACCACACTAAGACACAAATTAAAGTGTTATTATGCATAAAAATAGTTAAATTTAGAAATAACATATAAATAAATTTCAAATATTGTGAGCAAAGTTCTTTCAAAACATAATGCCTTTCCCAGTCCTCAAAGGGCATATTTGAGGGCTGTCTTAGAAATATGGTACTAGGCAGCTAAAACAACCCTTTGATAGATTGTGAATTATGTATGTCTTGTCCTATTCATCCATAATTTTCTTGGAAAAACAAAATTTTATCGCAAATTTGTTTTAACTAAAATCTGCTACAGGCCAATATCCTAAATTTAGACTGCTAACATAGTAAATTTTGACTCTGTATAACAAATTCATTTGATATAACAAACTTACATTTTCTCAGTACTAGAGCATGTTAGAGAAATTTCTGCAAGGTTTCTAATATATGACACTAAATTAAATAAGGAATCTTGTTTAAACCTTTTGCTATTTTCAATAAGATGTTAAGAATTAGGATCTTTTCCATCTTGAATTTTCTGGCGATTATAGGCTTTAAAAGTAAATATAATCAAGTGCACAGATATCATTAAATATTACTCTTTTCCTTGTAGCTGTTGAAACTGGTAATGAATTTACTCATGTCATTTGTAAGACCAAATGTTTATCAGTGTACATCAAGCAATTATGTGAAAGGTGTTCTACATTACATTTTATCAACAGATCTACAAATGGACTTTAATCAACTTTTGTAAAAGCTATCCATGTGAAAGAATTCAACTTAAGTATTTCATAGGCATGCCTTAACTTTTTCAAGGCCGGAATCCTATTTCTCCTTTCTCGGCTTTACATGAGTGTGGCACTGCTACTTTTAGTGGAATCACTTCTGATTTACAGTGCTTAAAGCCAGGCTTTAGGGTTGAATAATTGATTTGGTAACAATGTTAAACAATAAGCATCTGCTCCAGTCCATTCTGTGTAAATTTATATATGATAAGGGTGAGTGACTGGGAAAGGTGAAGATGGTATTAATATTATGGTGAGTATTTTTCTATATGCCTTGTGTTTGGTTTTTGAACTTGAGGGGTCTACTGGGAAATCTACAAACTCTTACCAATTACTCTAATAATAAATTCGTCAAGACACAGCTCTTGTAATACTTTGTTCTTGGTTTTGATTCAATTATTTTGACTTTACTGAAATGAACCTAGAAATGTCTCTCCACTGGGGAATACAAAGGCAAAAAGAACAACATAATAAAGAAGTCATGAAGAAAGATTTGTGAAGAGCCAAGTGATTCAAGAAACAGACAGGTGGAACGTTTCTTATTTCCTCCTGTCCCATCTCAATATACTTCAACAAGTGAACCATTTTTTACCATCAACATATTCCATACAACTACAGCAGTATTTGCTCTGATCAGTGATCCTTTGCCTTTTACTGAGCTGAGCACAAAAGGATTTTGAAAAAGGGGGTGGGAGAAAGAAAAGCTAATGATTTCTTCAGGGACAAATCTTCATAAAATACTGCAGCTCAGAGCTAGCTGGATTATTGGAAAGGTCTGTCTGCTTTTATTTGCTTTTTATACCATCTGATGGAATGTAAAGAAATTATGTTAAGAATGAGATAGGGATAATAAAAATTCTAAGAGAATCTGTAGATATTTCTTCTCTTCTGAACTTTAGAATGAAAGGCTTTGTATGCTTTCACATTATTAATTCAATTTAATTGTATTAATGCCATTGTAAGGTATCAATTCCTTGTATTCACTCCTGTAGTTTACATCACAGCCTTGGTTGAAAACCTGAATATCTTAATCTAACAGACATGACACTTATACAGGAATTACTCTGCCCAACAAAATCATTGTCTGCATTCATTTGATTTCTGTGAAGAAATCTTAAGTTTTGACTGATGATCTGAATAACTCTATGGATACATAGATCATATTTTATTAATTAATTAATTTATTTATTGTGTGTGGTCTATTGCAACTTAGCTTCCTGGAGAAAGGACTTTCTGCTCTATGTCATCCACATGGCCCATCTTTGGAGAACTGCATAATATCAGCTCTGATTTCTTTAATAGGAACTGTAGTTACGTTGTGTGTTTTTGATTTTAATGGCAGAACTGCATGCAGTAGTTTGATTTGTTGGTTATTTGTACTGTTTTCAATTGTCTTGTGTTAATTTTATTCATTAGTTCTAACAGATAGGCCTTGTCAGGCTAGTGTTCTGCTGGCTTTCCCAGACAAGTTATCTTTGTGAGACATTCTGCCAGCAGGGGTTTTTCAGTATTGCAATATTTGTTCATGGTTCCTGATAATCTTGCAGCCTGGTCTATACTGTTTTTCTGTGGCTATAGGTTAGGGAAAGTCTGGAAACCTTGGAGCTGTCCAGTTACTGCTCAAAAGTCTTCTATTTTTCTTGGTCAGTAGTTGGTGTGCTCTGAGCATGTCCTGCAGACCTATCATCCACTGTGGTGTGAGTACATGCAGCAAAGATCTTATTCTTGTGGTGAAGTAAGCTAACCCTGTAGTTTACCTGTGCTGCATATGCATGGCATTCTGGAATGTCCTGGATTCAGAGGTTTCACTGAAGATATACTGCATAGTGCATAAGCAGGAATCCTTGAATTATTTTATAAACAGTAATATTAGGTTCTGATGTGCTTTGAATTGAAGACTCTTGTAGTATATAAAGCTCATTACTTGCTGGATCCTGTAGTATTCACCTGTATGGGAGAAGAGAACACTCAGGTTTGCTGTTAGATTAGTGTATATAATTTTATGTTATTTTATGCATGCAGATACATGATTTTATTTTCTATCAGCATACTCTCATTTTTAGTCTTTAAAATGAAATAAGAATATACTGGCAAAAACTTAAGATTTCCCTACCCACAAACATGACTGTTCGTCTACAGGTAAGTTGGCCAGGTAAGAAATATGTTTTAAAAAACAACAACCTTAATTGAAAAGACAATACTGTTGGGAATCTCTAGCATAGGAAAAGTCACAAAACTAAGAAGAAACCTATGTCCCTAGTGAAAAATAATTCCGATTACAAACTTATTAAGCGCAGCTCAGTATCATTTGGAAGTGCCATCAGACTGCTTTTTGTAAACAGTTCAAGCACTGAGCTCTCAAGGAGATAAAATTCTCTGTTCTATGCATGCCATCTCCACATCAGGTTAAGGTCACTTGAAAGACTGCACCAGAGTACATTGCATTGTGGCTCAGTGTACAGAGAGCTGACCTATTGATAAACAGAGGAATTTGGCTTATAGACAAGCCATTCTGTGGTAGTACAAATATTTACTTGGAAATAGAAAACAAAACAATACGTGCAGACTGAGCTTTCATTTCTTTTGGGACTTGCTTCTTGTCTTTTGTAAAACTCCATTAAAAGCTTTTCTTCCGTGGAGTGTTTGGATGATGCAGTGGATAAGTCAGATCTGAGTGTGCTTCTAACAGCTTAAAAAAATAATTCTGGCTGATAGCTGAGAATAGCAGTGATAGTGAGGTACAATTAGTGTTGTGACAAGCATACAGTTCATCTGCAGTGGATGTAAATAAATAAGCTCAGCGAGCCATTATTTTTTTTTTTATGTATGTATTGTAAGAGGTGCACTTTGCTATCCAGCAAAGGGTGGTGTGGAAAGATAGCAAATCACTGCCCGTGGATACCTGTGATCTGTTTTTCATGTGGGCACACATAAAGTGTAGGTACCCAATGGCCTTGTAGCTCAGACAAATAATACTTCATTCTAGTATATTCTGCAGTATTACATCGGTGACTTTGATTATAGTTACATATTTTAGTCTTGGCTTATTTCTGGCAAAGTATCTCAGCTTTGTATCATTTTGTATTTTATATTATTACTAATTTCATCTTAAAAATATTTTTTAAAATGAAATATAAATATATATAAATATTAAAGCTTTATTATTATTATTATTATTTATTCCCTTGAGCAGTATACTTACCCCAAATCTGCTACCTTGAGGCAGCATTTTTCTAATAAGCTACAATAGTTCTATACCTATCATTGCAATCATTTGTCTTCAAGATCAAGTAGAGCTCCTTTCTTCAAAGTAGGACATACTGGAAATAAATTACCCATCTCTGTTTTGCCTTGTGTGACATCTATCAAGGAGTTTCTATTGGATCAGTCTAAATTTCATATATAATATCTGACCTACTGACCTTCACATCTATACTGTGAAATCGGTGACATTTCTTTTCATATCCCTACAATTTGCTCTATCACTTTTTTCCTTCCATTTGTACTTGAAAAAATTAGGATATTATAGAATTGGAAAGATAATGTAAATTCCCTGACAGACACGTAATTATTTTATGCAGAGTGGTTGTATGTGTGGTGGTGTATATTTCGGGGTTGGGGGGTGTGTGTCTTTCTTGTGCTTTTTCTCATTCTCTTGCTTCTCACAATGATTTTGATGAAGACAGTAATTGCAGAAAACACTAAAAACTCTATAAATTGTTCCAAAGCCAAATCTTGTTGTAAATGAGCTCATAAAAAGTTGGAACCTTTGTAGATTATTTCTGTCCTTAGATGTTTGGCTTAATGACTTGTTTCCAATAAACCATTGCTTGTGCCTCTGGAGTTCCTGTAGAGGAAAGAAAGCACTGACATTGAATTTTAAGCACTAAATTTTTTTATTATTATTATTTCTTTTTCTTTTTTTTTTTTTTTTAATTTTAACCTGCAATGCTAATGGCAATTTTCAAAGTTTGGTTCCAGTTAAAACTGAAGCAGAAAGAAAAAGTTATGTCAATACTGAAGCCTGTTGTCTTTGAGGTGAAAAAAAAGTTCTTTGACCTGATCTTTGTGTTCACTTTCTGGTTGCTCCCAAGTTACCTCAGAAAAAGGAGGGCAGGCAGAAGGACTCTGCCACAGGAGTTGATTTAGGAGCAGCAGCTTCTCTGGGATGTTTCTGCAGATGTCCTAAAACCACGGGGGTCTAGGAAGCGTTAAACCTGCTGCATGTGTATGGGATTACTTCAGTGCAGGAAGTATCAGAAGTCAGTCTGTGTGGTGGAGCAGGGCAGTAGTTTATTACTAAGCCTGGCTGCTTATATATCCTTTGTGCATCTGTTGGCATATATGTAGATTTACCAGAGTAATTACTTTTGTATCTGGTTTATTATCTTTTCTTCGTCACCTCAGATTTCTTACCTTGCTTTCATTCAACCAGCTATTCACGCCATAACACAGTTCTGTGTGAATTATTTTAGGCTAATGTTTCTTCTAATGCTTTTGAGCCTCAACTGCTATATCAATAAGATGTTTTACTAACCCTGTACCACAAATTTGGACTGTCCTATTCTTCTTGAAGATGCATGTACAATAGCAGGTCTGTAATGGATAATGGTTGGACTTGTATTGTGACCTGTTACAGCAAGAATCCCTGTTTCTTTGCTTCTTGAAATGAAGATAAACCAGTTCTTACTTCACAGCGGTATTCTAGAAATTGTAAGCAAGGCACTGAAATTTGTTGGGTTACTTTGTTTTGTTTGGGTCTAGAGGATGGTGAATGTTGTGGTTTAACCCGGCCGGCAGCTGAACACCACACAGCCGTTCG
>CM021740.1:1494788-1522648 GCA_011075105.1 Heteronetta atricapilla | reverse complement strand
TTTTTTTTTTTTTTTTTTTTTTTTTTTTTTTTTTTTTTGTAGTGTGGTGGTGAAAACGCTGATTGTTCAGTGGATGTGGCTTATCTTACTGGTCATGACACAATGAAAACACAATTATTTCCAAAGACACAGTCACTGACATAACACAAACTAAGCATTGCCGTTCCAAGTTGACAGTAGATTTGTATTAGCAGTCTGAAAGTGTGTAAGCTAAAGAGTGCTTGCATCAAGTTTTACAATTAAATGATAGACAACTGAATTTAATTTTAAATTAGAAGTTGCTTTTGTTTAGCATAGCATGAATGTGCCCCAGATTATATTTTTAAAGACTTTTTCTTTGTTTGATATTGTTGTGTTTCTTTTTGCATTTTTGTTTGTCTTTGTCAGGAGCAGGTCAAACACATATTCATGGCTCTAATGAGCTAAGTGGAAATAATTCTATTGATTTAATTGAACTACAGATTTATTCATACTGTGTGGAGAATTTGTACAGTGGCAGAGAAGATTGATACTTTTTCAGTGGCTCTAAAATGCCTTTGGCTTATTACTTTTTTGGACACAAAAAAGCACTAGAAATAATGTGGTGCAACACTTATCCATGTGACCTGGTTATGTTGAAATCTAATGTTACATTTCTTACCATAAAATAACAAAAGAAGACTTGGAGATGAGATGTTCATGTTTGCTTTGCAGAACAGTTGCACATTGAACCAAATAGCACTATATTCAGTGATTTTATTTGCAACAATACTGTGAATTCCAAACATTTAAGAACACGGGAGTCCTCTGTGATCAGCTAGTCCATCATTCTCCAGCACCCTGTAGGAAGATTTCACCCAGTGGTGCTTGCAGCTGTATCAGTGGTTTGACTAGAAAATACCTGTTAGAGAAGGGCTAAGTTAAATCTTAAAATAAACTCATCTCCTTCCTGAGGTAGACTAATGTCTAATTATCTTGTGAAAATTTTGCTTCTTATTTTTAACCTCAACTCTGATGATTCTGTTTTCCTTCCATGTGGCTTTTTATGCTAATGTCTGTAGCTTTAGAAAGTACCACTGCAGACCCAGGAATTCAGTGTCTCTGATGTTTTAATTTCTATAATTCTCACTTTTTGAAATCGTGACAGCAAATTACACTAGTAGTTTTAACATCAGACAAATGGCAGACAGTGCTGATAGTCTGGCCTTAAACCTTCAGAGAAAACTCACAGTATCTTTAGGAGCAGCCATCTTTATATTCTGAGGGGAAAAAAGATCATTTTCTATAAAAAGAATATTACACCATGTATATTTGTACAAAAAGACATAAAAGAATGTGAATAGCCCCCACAAAATCTTGCTCTGCTATTGACAGAGAAGACTTAAGACTACTCCATTGGAAATACAAAAATAATAGAGGAAGAATGGCTGCAGCACTAGTTTATAAGCTTAATGACTATGTGTGTGCTCAATTATTTCATTATTAGCCACTAATGTGCACTCTGCATTTGTGAGAAGAGTGAGATCCATGGATACATTCTTTCACTTGCCACTAATGAAGGGAGGTTACATTTCTGTACAATTTACTAAGTTTTCTGCATATAAATTCTTATGGAAGATGAAAGGCATCACATATAATTCTGCATTGGCAGAAAAAGGAAAAGACAATGACAGTATTTTGCTTTGGGACAGAAGAAACTGGAAGCAGACAATTGCTACAGACAAGTAAATAATACGTTCAATTCACATGCAAGAATGCATAGGAAAGCATAAGTAGATTGTAGTTTATATGCTCTATGGGCTTAATTATGAATTGATTAGGGGTTTTCAGAAGAGTTGTTCAATTTTTTATTATTTTTAATGTCATTTTAGATTGTTTTAATAAGTTCTGTCATAACAAAAGCAAACATGAAGATGTTGATCATAGCTCAGCTTTTTGGAAAATCAAATGTCTTCAGATGTGTCAAATGTGAATTCAGCACGGTTTTTTGGTTAATCTCACCATTGGGTAATGTTTTATATACACCTAAGGAGTGGTTGATAATCCTAAAGAAAGGATAATAATGGAAGTTTAAACCTAGCATAGAACAAATCATGTCCAAACAAGACTGCATTGAGAAAGGAGCCAGGTAACTGCTATAGTTTCTTCTTAATCTGCATTCAAATTGTAGTGGAAATTAGGATGAGGAGACTGTTTCATAGTTCTAGTGTCAATTCTGGTCATTTTATCCCTGAGTATTTTGTGTCCAGTAGTTACGTGGAGTTCATGGAAAGGTGGCTATCTGCCACATCTTCAGCCTATTTAAAATAGGCTGAAGATGTAGAATAAATATTTTCCTCTTTTTGTGTGTGTGTATATGTGTGTGGGGGGTATATTATTCAGGAGTTGTGATGGTAAGTTTTTGTTTGTCTGAAAAGTGAAAAAATAGAACATCTATATTTCTGTTCCATTAAGAATACAAAAACATTTTGGTTTTGGTTCAGTTTTTCACCACCAAGGCCCTGTAGGAAGTTACTGGTGTGAAAAATGTAGAATCTTCTGATGCTGATAAATTCTGAACTGACTAAGCAAACTGAAAAAAAAAAATAATTCCATCTATCAGTTCTAATGTTCTGGTTGGATGTTTAATAGTTTATCTGTAACCTCAGTTAACCTTGAATTTCATTCCAATATCATGCCACTGGAAGATGTCATCAGGGATGTAACATGGTGATAGTGATAAGTGAAAACTGAGCTATGGAATGTAGGCAGAGCACAGGAACAATGAGGAATGCACAGTGCTTATTGAGAAATTCAAAGGTAAATAGTTAGGTATGTTAGGTAATGTTAGCTTCAGCAGTTGAATCAGAGAGAGGAGAGAAATGTTTTCCAGATTACAGCACTGGGTGAAAAGGAAAGCTGAGGAAGCGTGTCTACATGCCTGGGAGAATGGATGTAAATAGGAAGTCTTCAGTATCAGATTTGGTGAGTATCAGATTGCAGACCCCTAGTCTGAGGTGACAAGCAGGTAATGCTTGAGACGTACAAGACTGAACAGAAGAGGACTGGTAGATGTAGAAAGATATGATATTAATGTACTCACGGTACTCTAAAACAACTCCTTGTGAGTACTGTATAGATTCCCTTTATTTTCTGTGCTGCCTCTCTACAATAGACATATTTTGATTTGAAAGCATACTCACCTGATTTTCACCTGATTTCACCAAGATGACCAAGGGTGTGTCATAATGTGACCCACTGCCAAAGCAGAGGGGATCCTTTTTTCCTATGCTGTAAAGTATCACTTGCTTTGAAGTTTGTATGGTGAGCTCAAGGCTCTACATAGAGCCTTTTCTGGTTCCCTGGGCACAGTTATCAGTGGCAACAATTATCTGTGAGAATACAAAAATTCTTGATACTAAAGATGTTGTGCAGGAAACTAGAATTATATACTGCAGTTTCAAAGTCAAAGAAGATTTTTTTTTTTTTCCCCATTATGTTGCCAGTTTTTGTCACTGTCTATATAGTTCTTGTTAGAGGGGACACCTGGGACACTAGGACACTATGAAAAATGTAAAGGAACTTAGGACATGTCTGAAATTGTGAATGTCCTCTACTCATGAAGATGGTTTTAATGTCTAGTGAATTATTCCCACTACATCTTATCTTTTGGAAGATAAGGTGACAGTACAAGTCTGTGTTGAGCATTGTGAATTAGTAATTTAGAGTATTTGTACATGCTGACTAATAGGAAGCAGAAAGTTATTTTTCCAGCAAATTATTTAAGAGAAACTTCAGAGAGCTAGGGAGACAAGAATGAAAATATGGAGAAAAATGAAAGGTGAATCTGAATATACTTTTGTGCGCACTAGCATTTTGTTGTATGTTGTATGGAAAAGTGTATGCTATGGAGACGGAATGTTAGAATCCATTGTTGTTATAAGCAAATTATGAAGACTTTATTGTAAGGCAATTTTCTGTTTTTAAGCATACATCCTTTTGTATATAAAGGGAGTATGTCAAATGTTTGGTCCCTTCCTGATTTGGAGTTTGTCCTGGTTTCAGTTAGGACAGAGTTATTTTTCCTCCTAGTAGCTGGTAGAGTGCTATGTTTTGGATTAGGATGAGAAGAGTGCTGATAACATGCTGGTGTTTTAATTGCTGCAGAGCAGTGCTTACACTAAGCCAAGGACTTTTCAGCTCCTCGCTCTGTCCTGCCAGCGGGCAGGCTGGGGGGGCAGCAAGAGCTGGGAGGGGACAGCCCCAGGACAGCTGACCCCAACTGGCCAAAGGGCTATTCCATACCATCTGACGTCATGCTGAACAATATATAGGGGTGGCTAGCCAGGGTGGGGGGCTGGCTGCTCGGGGTTGGGCTGGGCATCGGTCAGCGGGTGGTGAGCAATTGCATTGTGCATCACTTGTTTGTACCTATTATTATTATTATTATTATTATTTTCTCTCTTAAATAAACTGTCTTTATCTCAACCCACAGGCTTCACTTTCCCGTTTCTCTCCCCCATCCCAGAGAGGGAGGGGGGAGGGTGAGCGAACGGCTGTGTGGTGTTCAGCTGCCGGCCGGGTTAAACCACAACAGAGTTTTAGGATAAAACATACTTATTTAATAAACACTGATTCATCAGAGTAAAACAATTTTGTGAAATTTTATCAGAGATGTTGAACTTCTGTCTCAATGCAGATTACTTTCTGTCAGAAATCTGCATGGTTTTCTCAAGGTTTACTATAGAACCAAACAGTCCAGGAATGTTCTTTACCAGTGGGATGGAAACCACAAACAGCAGAAATCTCAAAATTAAAATAATTCCAGTATGTCTGAAATTGAAAGAATTACAGTTTATGGAAAAATTCAGAAAAGTCCATTTAATTTTCACCTAACATGAGAGTAAATTATGTTGCATTGAATAATGTGAATCAGAAAATCATAGGGGTCATAATTTTGAACTTTTGTTTACTTATATGCAGAATAAATACCTCCTGACTTCTAAACTCATAATTCCCTTAACATTGGTTCATGTGGTAATTTCTGTGGTGTTTGGGCTACTCACCTTTTCTCTGTTGACCTGGGTAGGATGGTGACTTCAATTTGGTATGTTGTATTTGTTATTTCTGTTTAGCTGGGATGTAATCACTACATGAACAAATCTCATCAAGTGACTTGAGACTAAGTTGTGTGATAAATGCTTGAGTCCCAAATAGGATTAAAATTAAAGTTTGTAATTTATTAAGTGAATAGAGGCAAGCAAACAGCGCTGGGTGCACTGGGAGTCTCTGCTCCACCAAGATGCAGACCTGTTACATCAGGAGGCTGATTTTTATGCTCCTAGACTAATACATATTCATCACTATTCCTAGAAAAGGCAGGGTTATTATAATTAGTTCCCAGAATCCAAACCCTCTCCGGATGCATGCGTATCAGTCTCTGGTGGTCTTTCTGGGGGTCTCTTGTGCTGAAGGCTCATCGTCTTCCTCCCAGGCTTTTGTCCTTCGGTCGTCCTTCAACTCCCCCTTTCTCCTTATTTGGTGGATCCCTTTGCCAGACATCAGAAGCTTGGGCAGCATCTCATGCAGAAGTCAGTAGTTTCAAAAAAAAAAACCAAAAAACTCCTTGGTCCTCCTATCTCCCAGACTTGAGTCTCAGTGTTCGTCCTTCAAGCCCTCTATTTACATGAATTGCTAGACTCTTATTTTGCACAGTACAAGAACTATGTACACTAATCACTCTGTTTTTCTTAGATAGAAAGTTACATTTCATCATGCTGCCCTAGCATTGTTTCATACACGACACAAATCAGATTAACACTTTTCACAGTTGGTTTTTGCTTCAACAAATAGAGAATAAATCTGCATCTCACATTTCATTCATTCACTTTAGTTATTATGTTCACCTGAATGCAGTACTGGTTTGCCAGATACTGAAGTAGTCTTTCATTCTTGAGGCAAAAACTGTTCAGCACATACATGCTGGACATGGACATGGGTAGGAAGTCTACACATGTTCAGCCCTGAAGTCCCTGGAGTTAGAAAAACACTTAAACTTATTTGAAGTCAGATTTTTCCCCTGCCTCTGTGTGCAGAGATCCAAAACTGTTATTTCAAGCAACTGTTATTTCCCCTCAAATTTATCACCAAGTATGAGACCTCTCTCACTTCATGTGATTTCAGAATGAGGCTTCAAAGTGCATAGAGAGTTTTATTCAGTTCTATAAAGAATTTAATTTCTCATGTCCCTTCCACAGTCAACAGTACTGTGGAAGTCCCTTACTGTGTAGTCATAGCCATGCACTTCAAATAATAATTTTGTATTTTTTTGTAATAATTGTAAATAATAATACTAGTGTCTGTAACTAAGTACAAAAAACAACTGGATAATGCCAAGTAAACTTGGCTTAGTCAGGATGTTTTATTGATAATAATGCATAATGGCAAAACCTGTTAATGTTTGACACACATTGTTTCCTCTTTTCAGTACTGTGAAGATATTGTCCCGTGTTGCATGCATTTGCTTGAAAAGCATTTTGAAGTTCTAACTGTACAGTGATGTGTATCTGTACTAAGGCTTTTGTGGAAGAGACTGTTCTCACCAAATGAATGAACAATTATATTCTCAAAAGAGGATTTGGGGAGAGATAAGGTATTAGACAAGGCTGGAAATAACACCTAGGTAGTGAACGATACTGAATAATACACGTTGACTCCCAGAGTGTAATCCTTCAGAATGATTTTGGCCATTACAATGAAACAGTCTATTAAGGGAATAAAAGGTTGTCAGTAAGGTATTTAAATGTCTGCTGCTGAGCCTACAATGCTTATATGTTACCTTTTAATGGTAAGTAAGATGCTTCAACTTAGGATGCAATTTCAAAACTGAAAAACTCTATTCCTTTAGTGTTGTATATAAGCCTTAAGGTGAAGGTGGGTTTATATTCTCCCTAATGCACATTTATTCTCAACATAAAGTTAACCTTATTTATTTTTTATGTTTTTATAAGACTAGCAATCATGGGAGAAATGAGCTAGTGCAGAGGTTAAATTACTTACACCTAAAGTAGGCAGAAGATATTCTTGGATGAATGGCTCAGCATGATACATGTTACAGATGACTAAGGTGTTGCATAATACAATTTTTGGCTTTTGACTATGGAAAAAACTTTAGTACTGTTTCTAGTAGCCTAACTGTCTGGAAAATAATTTAAGACTTTTTTGAATAATTTAGTTTTACTGGTAGTCTTTAAACTCCGACTGTCCCATTTCATATAATTGTAGAATATATTGGAATTTCAGTAATAGCTGAAAACCTGAATACAGTGGTTTTTTAGCTGAAGAATGTCTGGTGTTAACTTCTTTGATGATATGTGCAGTACACTGGAATTTAAGTACTGTCTTTTGATGTATACAACAATAAGGGATTAAATGCCATTTTAAAAAAGCCATCAATCTAAATTTTCTAAACCTATCACATGGATGATTACAGACTTAAAGAAAAGAAAATATGGAATCCTTTCTGTGATCACTTGGATTCAATCATTTCAATAATTTAATGTTATGGAAAGGCAGATAAAAAGACCATTTTGTTCAATACAGGTTTGCAGGCTTTCTTGATTATTGTGTCATGAAAGAATTGATTCTTCTTTTCTGAAACAGAATAAATTGTAATAAAGTAAAGAATCATAGAAGTGGTTGAATGATAATCCTTGAATAACCTATTTAATGCCTATTATGCAATTATTTTTATCTCATAATAGATTATTTTAATTATTTTCACCCAGTCCACATGAGAATAACAAGAAATATCTAGCTCAGCAGAAAGCAGTGGTACTGAAACATATGAGAAACAATTAAAAGACTTAAGAAATTGAAGTATTTCAATGAAAAGTCTGTACTGAAAGAAATTAGAGTGCTTATTAAATTTATTAAGATAATAGTACTGTGGTTCATAGTTCAAAAAGTTGAGTGTTTTCTGAGAGTGAAATATCCCTTCAAACTGCCAGTAGTGCACACTTAAGTGGAGAGGTCCACTTCACTTAGTGCTTTTTCATGTATCTGTGAAAAAAAATAGTTGATTTCTGCAGTTTTTTGGGCACGCTGGTATTTTCCTTGGAGAGGCAGGACAGAGTGCTCAAAATGGCAGAGAATTTAGTACAGTGGCAAGACAAATAGAATACTTAAACTGTGAAGTTTCATAAAATGGGCTGTAGGTTGATAAGGTCTACAGCAAGATTATATAGCAGCAATCACAGATATCAACAACTTTTGTATATATGTATAGAAATGATCATTAAAAATAATGTTTTGAGAGACCAGGGAAATTAAGGCATCAGGAGCTGGAATATCTAAGATGTTGATTTTAATCTTTAGTGATTCTTAGTTCTGAATCACTTTTGGAAAAAGCAAATCTGCAGATATAAAAGTTAAACTATAAATGTATAAATATATATATATATAAGTTTGACAGTACGATCTACAATTTTTTGTTCATATGAAACTTTGATGTTTATTATGAATTATAGAAAGAGCAAATCCACGGTAAAAAGTAGTATTGAGATGAATTTTGGGTTCAGTAAGGACTCCATGTATAAATAAGAGTAATAAGGAACTGAATCTTTATAGATAAATAAATAATAGTAATAATCATATTGAATCACAGAATCACGGAACCGTCTATGTTGGAAGAGACCTCCTAGATCAATGAGCCCAACCTCTGACCTAACACTAACAAGTCCTCCACTAAACCATATCACTAAGCTCTACATCTAAACATCTTTTAAAGACCTCCAGGGATGGTGACTCAACCACTTCCCTGGGCAGCCCGTTCCAATGCCTAACAACCCTTTCAGTAAAGAAGTTCTTCCTAATATCCAACCTAAACCTCCCCTGGCACAATTTCAGCCCATTCCCCCTCATCCTGTCCCCAGGCATGTGGGAGAATAGACCAACCCACACCTCGCTACAGCCTCCTTTAAGGTACCTGTGGAGTGTGATAAGATTGCCCCCGAGCCTTCTCTTCTCCAGGCTGAACAGTCCCAGCTTCCCCAGCTGCTCCTCTTAAGACTTGTTCTCCAGACCCCTCACCAGCCTTGTTGCCCATCTTTGGACTCTCTTGAGCACCTTGATGTCCTTCTTGTAGCGAGGGGCCCAAAACTGAACACAGTACTCGAGCTGCGGCCTCACCAGAGCTGAGTACAGGGGGACAATCTCTTCCCTAGCCCTGCTGGCCACACCGTTTCTTATGCAAGCCAGGATGCCCTTGGCCTTCTTGGCCACCTGAGCACACTACGGGCTCATATTCAGCCGACTATCAACCAATACTCCCAGGCCCTTCTCTGCCAGGCAGTTTTATAACCAATCATCTCCCAGCCTGTAGCTCTGCTTGGGGTTGTTGTGCCCCAGGTGCAGGACCTGGCACTTGGCCTCGTTGAACTTCATACAGTTGGCCTTGGCCCATTGGTGCAGCCTATCCAGATCCTCCTGCAGAGCCTTCCTACCCTCGAGCAGAGCGACACACGCACCTAACTTGGTGTCGTCTGCAAACTTACTGAGGGTGCACTCGATCCCCTCATCCAGATCATCGATGAAGATATTAAAGAGAACTTGCACCAGTACTGAGCCCTGGGGGACTCCACTGGTGACCAGCCTCCAACCGAATTTAACTCCATTAACCATGACTCTTTGGGCCTGGCTACCCAGACAGTTTCTAACCCAACAAAGCGTACACCAGTCCAAGGCAAGAGCAGGCAGTTTCTTGAGGAGAATGCTGTGGGAAACAGTGTCAAAAGCCTTGCTGAAGTCAAGGTAGACCACATCCACATTCTTTCCCTTGTCTACCCAGTGTGTTACTCTGTCATAGAAGGAGATCAGGTTCGTCAAGCAGGACCTGCCTTTCATAAACCCATGCTGACTGGTGGCCCTGCAGGTACCATGTGATAACACTCAAGATAATCTGCTCCATGAGCTTCCCTGGCACTGAGATCAAACTAACAGGCCTATAGTTTCCCGGTCTATCTTCAGGTCCTTCTTACAGATGGGTGTCACGTTTGCTAGCCGCCAGTCAACTGGGACCTCCCCTAATAGTCAAGACTGCTGATAAGTGATGGAAAGTGGCTTGGCCAGCTCTTCCGCCAGTTCTCTCAGTATCCTCAGGTGGATCCCATCTGGCCCCATTGACTTGCATATATCTAAGTGCTGCAGCAGGTTGCCAACCATTTCCTCATGGATTGTGATGGCCACATCCTGCTCCCCATCCCCTTCCACCAGTTCAGGGTACTGGGTATCCAGATAACAACTGGTCTTGCCGGTAAAGACTGAGGCAAATAAGGCATTAAGAACCTCAGCCTTTTCTTCATCTCTTGTTACTAAGTTTCACCCCACATCCAGTAAAGGATAGAGATTCTCCTTAGTCCTCCTTTTTGTGTTAATGTATTTATTAAAACATTTTCTGTTGTCTTTAACAGCAGTCGCCAGATTGAGCTCCAGATGAGCTTTAGCCTTTCTAATTTTGTCCCTACACTTCCTTACAACATCCTTATAATCCTTATAATCCTTCTGAGTGGCCTGCCCTCTTTTTCAAAGATCATAAACCCTCTTTTTATTTTATTTTATTTTTTTTTTTTCTTTTTTCCTAAGCTCTAGCCACAACTCTCTGTTCAGCCAGGCCAGTCTTCTTCCACACCGGCTTGTCTTTGGGCACGTGGGGACAGACCACTCCTGAGCCTTTAAGATTTCCTTCTTGAGGAGTGCCCAGCCTTCCTGGACTCCTCTGCCCTTCAGAACTGCCTCCCAGAGGACTCTGCCAACCAGTGTCCTGAACAACTCAAAGTCTGCCCTCCAGAAGTCCAAGACAGCAATTTTATTTGTCCTCCTCCTGACTACGCCAAGAATAGAGAACTCTACCATTTTGTGGTCACTCTGTCCAAGACAGCTTCCGACCACCACACCTCCCACCAGTCCTTCTCTATTTGTGAACAGAAGGTCCAGCAGAGCACTTCCCCTGGTAGGGTCACTAACCAGCTGCATCAGGAAGCTATCTTCCTTGCTCTCCAGAAACCTCCTAGACTGCTTCCTCTGAGCTGTATTGCATGTCCAGGATATGTCTGGGAAGTTGAAGTCCCCCATGAAGACAAGAGCCAATGATTTCACAACTTTTACCAGCTGCCTGTAGAATTCCTCATCTGTCTCCTCATCCTAGTTTGGCGGTCTGTAACAGACCCCCATCAGGATGCCTGCCTTGTTGGCCTTTCTGCCAATCCTAACCCACAGGGACTCAACCTTGTCATTCCCAGTCTCAGCCTCGAGTTCCATGACATCAAAACACTCTCTAATATAGAGAGCCACACCACCACTCCTTCTGTGCTGCCTGTCCCTTCTGAAGAGCTATAGGCCAGTCATTGCAGCACTCCAGTCATGGGAGTGGTCCCACCACGTTTCAGTGATGGCAACCAAGTCATAGCTAGCCTGCTGCATGATGGCAAATAGAGCAAATTCAGTCAACAAGGTAAGTGCTAGACTTATAGAAGTTATTTATGAGAGTGAACCTTACAATGATCCAAGAAGAAGGCAGAGTAACTTAGACGAGAGAAGAGCTCTCGATATGAATTTTCAAAAGTAGGAAAGAAATGCCTATGACAGAAAACGTGTAGGAGGAAAGAATGCTGTAAGAGCAAGAGATTCACAAATAGAGAGGAAGGGGAGAAAGCAGAGTGCTTTTTCTGTTCTCTCTCCCTTGGTGATTTCCCATTTCTGCTGAGGAGAAGGATGGGAAGGAAGGAAAAAAAAAAAGCCAGGGAATTTGTTGATCAACAACAAATGCATAATTTCTTTCTTTTTATGTCTTAGTGACCATGACAGAATTTTGTCTGTGATCTATTTTATAAGAATCTACTTAATAGTGAATGCTAGACTAAGTTCCACTTCAAGCTACAAAATACCATTTAAATTATGTGCTATGGATACTTTTTCAAAAAATTTCCAATACTCTTAATATTCTGAGTTGGAAGTACACTGAGCTTGGAACTTCTGGTCATTTTAGATTTTTTAAAATTTATTTTTTAGATAATATTTTATTGTAATTAGTGTTGTTTTTTCTTATACAGGGAAATGCTGTCTCCTTTGACACCTGTTAGAGCAATGAAGCTGTATAAAAATCATCTATCACTTCTAACGTCTGAGCTTTGTCTAGAATGGTGAATTAGATAAAAACTCATTTAACTGAGTAATAATTCTTAATTAATATTATTAAAATATTAATTCCTTTATTTAGGTGATCATATTAAAAGAAATAGATAAAAATAATTTCTGATATAGCATGTAAAGATCATAACTGTCATATTAAGATGATCTTTAAAAGGTAATAATAGCAATGGCCATAAATCAGACAATGTGTAGTATGTTTACATGGCAAGGTTTTGGTAGCAGGGGGCCATAGGGGTGGCTTCTGTGAGAAGAATCTAGAAGCTGCCCCATGTTAAGCAAGGGCTTCACTGCTGACCAGAGTTGAGCCAATAAGTGATGTTATTTTGCGCCTCTGTGAGAGCATATATAAGACAGGGAAAAAAAAATGCTGCACCACACAGCAGCTGGGAGAGTGAGAGGAGTGAGGAACAGCCTTGTAGGTGCCAAGGTCAGTGAAGAAGGATGGGGAGAGGTGCTCCAGGTGCCAGAGCAGAAGTCCCCTGGGGCCTGTGGTGAGGCCCATGGTGAAGCAGGCTGTCCCCCTGCAGCACATGGAGTACCACGGGGGAGCAGGGTTCCATGCTGCTGCCCATGGAGGAGACAATGGTGGAGCCGGTGGACCTGCACTGATGGAGGCTGCGGCCTGTGGAAGACCCCTGCTTGAGCAGATTCTGGGCCAGAACTGTAGCCCGTGGAGAGGAGTCCATGCAGGAGCAGGTGACCTGGCAGGAGCTGCTGCCTGTGGGGGACCCAGGTTGGAGCAGTTTGCTCCTGAGGGATGGACCCCGTGGTACAGACCCATATTTGGAGCAGCTCTTGAAGAGCTGCTGCCTGTGGGAAGCCCATGATGGATCAGTTCAGCAAGGGCTGCATCCTCTGGGAGGGACCCCACAGCACAGGGGACAAGAATGACTGACAAGGAGCGGTGGTGAAGAAGCGCTATAGGCTGACCATAAACCCCATTCCCCTGTTCCCCTGTACCGCTCAGGGGGAGGAGGTGGAAGAGGGTGGATGGGGTGGAAGGTGCTTTTGGTTTCTTTCCTTTGTTTCTCACTTCTCTAGCTCGTTAGTAGTAGGTAATAAATCTTACTATCTCCCTATGCGGAGTCTGTTTTGCCCGTCTCAGTAATTACTGTGCGATGTCCTCGTCCTTCTCTCAACCCTTGAGCCCTTTTCATCATATTTTCTCCCCGTTCCTCTTTGAGGAGGGGGAGTGAGAGAGTGGTTGTGGTGGAGCTCGGCCACCCACCTGAGTAAAATCACCACACAAGGTCAAGAAATGCTTACCATTAACAAGAATAGCTCTTATGGAGTTGTTGACATCATCATTCTTGTTCTGACTGTGGTTTATTTCATTATGTACTGTTAATACAAGGAAATTCCTTAATATAAGAAAGTAAATGTTCCTTCAGTAGAGCCTGTATCTATTCTCAGTGTCTGTTACCTGCAGAAGTAGGTAATGTGTATGAGCTGCTTTAGTTCTTTGTTACTAAACAAGTAAAAAATAAATCTCATACCCCTCAAAAAGGATCTTTGCATACAGTTCACTGGCCTTGTCATGGCATCCAAAGATTTTCTTTCTCTTCCAGTTTATGATAATTTGAGTGACATTTCTGTTTTCTGCCACCTGCTGATGCAGCTCTAGCATCACAAGGAAATTACATGAAGCACCCATCACAGTGTTAATGACTTCAGAAACAATAAGAACATTTAAGGTTAAAACTCCTCTATGCTTGCTTTAGATCTGTGGTCCTTTGGATTTTCTCTAAGCTGATTCTGTGGGCAATCCAAATAGCTATATAACCCCAAGAGAACCAGCAACCCCGCTTCCAGAGAAGAGCCGTGTTTTCAGAACAGTTTTACTTTCTGCAAATTTCTCTCTTGCTCTCTCTCTGATTTTTAAGAGATTCTTTGTCTGACACTTCTCTGCTACATGTAGATTGTGTGTGTCAGGGGCTGACACACAAAAGGCCTCAATCTCTTAAGAAGCTGCCACCAGAGCACCTAAAAGACTGTCAGTTTGGATGCTTAAATGAGACACAGCAAGTGAGGGAATAATGCTTTTAACAAAAGGGTGGTGGGTAGACTAGAGAAAGGCTCCGTTCTGCTGACAAGGTAACTGGAAATGTGGTACTTGAAGTAGCAGGGAGGTATTGATGAAGGCATCAGTAACAGGTAAAAAGTGATGGGGGCTATTAACAGGAAATAGAGAAAGCATTTATGGCAGTAGAAAGAAGCAGGTAAGGAGGATTAGAATTGCATTAACTGGATTGTCTCATTTGTAGGATGCAATGTTGCATTTTCTCCCTGTGTGATGGTTGTTTGAACAGTATTTTAAAGCTACATCTGTGTCATGGCTGAGCCGTGCAAATTAGTGCTCATATGTCTTGCAGATATTTTATGTCACTATGGATGACAAAATTGTACATGCCATTATTTGGGTTAGGGATTTTGAACTTAATTCCTGTATATCAGCAGCCTCTTGGATGGCATAGCTCACCAATGGTATAGGGAAAGTTAGAAAATGCAAGAAAAGTTTTATTCTACTTTGTGCAAGTGATATATTTGAACATTGCCACTAAGATACTCTATTTATTTTAATACCAGTTTCTTTAAAGCTGTGGAATCATAATTTCATAATCATTGTTCACTTGCCATGTGTAGCACTTATTCCTGTCCAGAAATTATAAGCAAATATATGTTGCTTATAATACAAGTTGATTTTTATGACTGTAATTGTAATTAATTACTTAAGTAATCTCTGTGCAAATATGATTTCACAAAGTAGTGGATTTCTCTTGGACCGTATGCTTGATTCTTGCTTAGTGGTACTACACAATTGGTTGCTGTGTTACTTCAGCTCTGCTGGCTGACAGACAGCAATCATCAGCAATGGAAAAGCATTTCTATCATGATTAGAAAAGCACTGTTGTTTACTAACAAATGAACAATCCATAAGAACTCTAAAATAATGGATTCTTTAGCCATTTAGTTCAAAGGACTGTTGAAATCAAAAGCACCATATGATGGTAGTTCTAAGTTCTGCCTTCTTTCAAAGCTGGAGTCTCCTGTGAGCTGGCTTTAAATTATTTTTATGGTTTTGTTTTGTTCTGTTTTTTACTTTGCTTTGTTTGCAAGATTTCTCTTACAACTTTACAATATGCACAGTGGTAAGTTGATTTTACTTAAAAAAAAAAAAAAGTATATTCTTAATATTGCAATCCAAGATGCTTTATAGGATGTAAGACATAATAAAGAAAATATTAGGAGAAGTTGTTTAGGTTTGCCTGAGAAAGGACATATAAAGCAATCAGTGCTGTTGTAATGTAGCATGATTTTCCTATTTCTGTGTCTGTTTTCTGTCTCACTATCAGGGATTATTTAAGACAACAGAAATTTCAACATGTTAAAAAATCCTGTAAATTAACAAGTTAAATTTTATTCTACTAGCTACCTCATTATAGCAGCTTTTTGTGATCTCACCCGAAATCTCATGGATAGTACTAGTAACTATAACTCAGTTTAACTGTACTGTGTGGTATCTCTGCTAGTATGACAGGCAGTGGTCTTGGAAGCAGAAGGTATATATGAATCTCAGCCTTAATGCAGAACTAAAACAGCATGACAGCTATTAATCAGAATTACTGTTAATGTACAGTTGAAAGGTGATTGAAGGAAAGGATAAGGGCTTCCAGCATTTTTGTCTAGTCTGAACTTCTAAACATCTTCTAGTATAATGTTAATATTCAAAGTAAATACATCCAAACTGGTACCTTGTTTTTCAGCTATCAATTTTTCCATTCTGTGTTCAGAACTACAAGTCTAAAGATATCCAGCATTGTTTCAATATATTACAGGGTATATAATCTGTTAATTGAAAAAAATATAGTAGAGTTTGAAGCAGAAATTGATATCATTAATTAATTAATTAAGAAAAACACCATCTAAAATTTTTATAAACTGTTTTTGTTCTGTGTTGTTTGAAGTAATGCATACTGCTCTGGCTGGGCTGTTGTACTCAAGCCTTAGAAATGAAGCTTAGTCCAAGTAGAGAGGAAATTCTTAGACTCCCCATCAGTGTTTAGTCCCCTGGTTTAACTTTTCAAGGAAAATGCAAGTCATCTTTTACAACTCTGATTCTGTAATGCCAACATTAGTGGAGATAAAACTCACCTTGCTGTATCCCACCATGCCATCACCTGGCCTGAAACAGAAGATAGATGTTGTGGTAGTAAAATAACTCCCCCTGGTCTATCCTTGCATCGGCTCTAGAGAAAGTGTTAGACTTCAAGACAAAGTGTATTCCCAAACCTGGAGTAGTCCAGGAATGCTTTTCTTTGAGTGGAGGGTGTTGGTAATGAGATAAGTCTAAATACAGTAATGTTGGCCTGTTTACTTTTGTTTGCAGTTTCTGAAGTTTCTTTTTAGAGTTTAAAGACTAAAAGTGACGATAGGAATGCAGAGAAGCTGTTGGTGAGTTCTCTAAAGACTTAAACCATTCTGGCAAGTGTAACCTAAAATCCTAGCTGTGTTTCTTTCATCTACCTTGGTTGTCGGCATAATTTCTGTACAGATGCAATGTACATTAGATCCTAAATATGTTTTCATCAGATGGAAAATCCAGTTCACACTCTGTTTTGTGCTATATAACTTTTTCTGGCCATCTCATTCTGTAAAAAGATTTCTGTATGAGAACACCATTAGGGCTGTGAGCACAGAACATGAATCATGCGCTTGGAAGGATTGTTTTCAGTTGTGTTTACTACAAGGAGGCCATTTCTGAAAATGCTTGGCCTCAAGGGAAAAATCTCTAGAAAATTAATTAGCATTCATGCACTACCTCATGGAGCAGCCCTCAGTTGTTAAGCTTGTTTCTGCAGTTTAATGTGTGCTGGGGAGGAAGAGTAACCCATATTCTCAAAAAACGGCATCACTGATAGGTCTGCAGAGCTTGCAGTAAATCCAAGCTTTAGTTTTTTATCAAGCTTTCATTTTGGTGGCTCTAACCCCTCTTCTGTTTTCTTGAAGAAAGATGGAAGGGATCATTTATTTATTTATTTATTTATTTATTCTCTCTCCCTCTTTCCTTCCTTCTTTTTTTTTTTTTTTTGGTTAAAAATAAGTCATCCAAAAAATAAGCTATTATGTCAGTCATTGTCTCTTTCTTCCTCCTTAGCCCTGAATGTTGGATCCACTCATACCTTTGGATACCTGTTTTCCTGTTAACTTGCCAGTTAACAGGTGTCAAGTACCATGTTGCTGGATGTTATTAAATAAACAGTTTTCCAGATGGCTATAATATTACATCTTTAAATAAAAATACACAAGCTTAGTGTCAGCATCTTAGTTATGGAATGCTTTTGGCTCCTGAACTGCTTGTTGAAATTGTTGTAAGCCATTTGGTCACTGAGAAGTAATTGTGTATTACTGTAGACAGCAAGCTGTTTGCATTAATTAGCAATCAAAGCATATTGCCAAATGGGGAATAGCATGTCTTTGACATCTCTACAGATCCTGGTAATTGAAGCAGTGCAAAACCATGGATTTTCCTTTGCTGCATGTTTATAGTATGAACTTCCAGTGCATCTGCCCACATAGCCATCTGCAAAATCACCAGGGCAACAGCTGGTAGAAATGAGGTAGGTGAAATGGTATGTGAAGGTACAAAGAGGTTTGTAAAATGACATTGTGTTTTTGCAGCACAAGTAGCATTTTGGAACATCTCGTGACATTGCCAAAAAGAGAAAAGTGTGAATTTATTTATTTATTTCCATAAGCATGCTCTTTTCACCAGTTAAGGAAGAGATGTAGTAAGTGTGATCGTAAGTAATTTGAACCAGCTTTAAGGAAACAATGAAGTATAATAGAATGGCAAACTTTCTGATGACAGCACAGTAAACTACCTTAAATGGTACGGACAGGGAATTGTACTGATTGCATGGAATTAACCTCAGAAATGATTAAAATCTTAATATTCTCCCTCTCTCCTACTGTATTTTTGAAGGCATTTGAGTTAAAGGTATTTGTCTCTGGACAGCAGTGTCGTCACAGAGGCACGTTTGGATGAAGAAGAAGCCATTAGCTTGAACAGCTAGATGTGATATGTTTTTGCTAAAAATAGTTGAAAGAGCATTAAAAGACTGGGGAAGACTGCAAGAAATCAGAAACTTTGTTCCACATGGGCAAAAGAAAGTGAAGATAAAAATTATCATCTAGAATTTACACTAAAAAAAAAAAAAAATAGTGCTGTAGGGATTTTCCCTTTTAGGCACTTACCTTTCCCCTTCCCTTGAGAAATTTGAATATTATGTGATATCAGGTTCATTCCAAACAGCAACCGTTTATAATATGCACTGAGAAAAATCCCAGATTCTTAATACTTTCTATATAGGACTTTTTTTCTTCAACAAAGCTTTTTCAACATGTTTTTAATAGTAGGGAAGTTTCATGTGAAAAAATAGGAGTAATGAGCTAGAGTAAGACTGGACTTTGAGAAAAATGTTCATATGAAGGGTGGGAGCTGTGGGTTTGAAAGCTGAGAATTCTGGAGCCTTGCATGCCTTCTCGCTTTGTAGTCCCAGATGCAATTTTTGGTCAGGTGTTCCTTTATAAACAAAGCTTGTGAAAATTAATATGTTTTTAGGAATTTTCCATTTTGCTTAATTGGCACATTTTGATTAATCACCCTCCTCTTCCCTTCCTCTGGAACCTGAAAAAAAAAAAAAAAAAAAAAAGGAAAAAAAAAAAGAAAGAATTCCTGCCTAGTTCATTGTCCACAGTAAGGATGTGTTAACTTTTTCAGGCATGCAATTATAATGATGTAAACTCACCTGCACACTGTGACAACACAACTCTGTGATGTGACATCCAGAAGCAAAATCCTCATTTAGTGTTAGTGGTGCTATATATGAATTCTTGAATCTTTGTAGTCATCCAAAGAAATCCCAGACCTGATGTCAATAGCTGAGAAATACTGACAGCCAGCAAGTGGCTAGGTTACACTGCACTGCCAGCCTCAATAGCTCAGCTTGAGACAGTGAAGGGGAACACAAAATAAAGAAACTACTGAAACCACTGAAAGTTCCAGGGTTCAAAGGCAAGAGGCTTTGTTGCACATGAGTACTTTCAGGGTGCATCATCTGCTTCTTTGAAGAGCAAGGCAGGAGCATTTTTTTTAGATACATCAGACAGGGGCACAGATTAGTGGTATCCTGCTTGATAGGACATTTCTTTCCTATCGGTGTTTCAGGCTTGTGACTGCTCCATGCTCGTGGTGGTTCCTTACCTGCAGCGGCTCTTTCCTCAGTTGCTAGTAAGCCCATTCTCCATTTATGCCTCAGTTCTCTACTCACTTCCTACCTTTGTTATACTAATTTTACTTTACTGGAGAACAGGTTAGAGGGGTCTACATGTGTAGGTACATCTTGTAGATTAGAAGTGATAAACAGGTGAAATGTTACTGTTTTTCATGCTTTTTTCTTTACTCTGGTGAAAACTGATCTTTGGAACTGGAAGGGCTCATACCTTGTTAAAGGAAGTGGAAAATGCCAAAAGTGTTACAGGTTTTTGTAAAACCTGAACATCTTTTCTTAGAAAAGTAGTAACAAGTACAGGCTAGGCTGCAGTTGTGACATTTACATCCAGCCAGGTCTCAATAAATGTTGCTGCTCAGTGCTAGCCTCGGGGATTTACACAGGTCCAAAGTAGCAATATTCTGGGGAGTGGTGAAGATGCTTGGGAAGGATTTACACAGATGTTTCCTGAATTTTTGCTGCTTATGGCATACCATGAATTGCTTCCCAGTCAGCTGTTAATGAAATAGTTTTGACTCAAAACTGTTTGCCTTGTACAAGAACAATGCTGTTTCTTAAAAAGAAAAGCAGTGAGGTTCCAGTAGTGCTAAAATAGTTTGGGGGTCTTTTAGGTAGTTTGGGAGCCATGCTTTGTTGCAGTAACTACCAGAAGCCAGCCAGAACAGCAGTACATGCATGAACCTTGGTGTGCATATTTGTGTGCAACTAGTAAACATGGTTATTTGAAATCTAGCTGTACCTCTGTGGTTTCTGTCTCTTCTTTTGTACTATGTAGAGAGCAAAGGCACAATGGGAGAGAGGAAGCAAAAATACATTGAAGTGCAGATCAGCACTTTGCATGACTTATTTGAAGGAATGCATATATTGAGGAGTGCGTGTATTCATTATTGCCATGCTTAAGAATTAAAAATATTTGCTACTAAAATTGCCAGGTCCTCTGTGTTATTAAGCACAATATAATGAACCTTTTGCAGAAAATAACTAGAATGTGATCTATGCCTGCAGAGGAAGCCAAGGAGGAAAACACATTAAAAAATAAATTAACGTAATGCAAAATAACTTGAGTTCCACTGCACAGAAATTTATAATTGCATTGATCTTGTTAAGCTGCTCTTCCAGAAGATGCTGCACATCCTATGCAGAAGTACAGTATGATGATCAGTGTCATTCAAAATTAGTATCTTTCATACTCAGAGTGCTTTGCACATGCATTTAGCCTGTGCAGATAGGGCCATTTTTTATGAAGCAAGATGTTTTCTAGACTGGAACTCTTACAAACAACTCCTGCCAGCATTTTGGGCATGTGTTTTTGTAGTGTCTCTGAGTTTTGGCTTTTCCATCTTTCCTTCTTTCCTTCTTTCCTCCTTTCCTATGTATTGATTTTTTTATTTATTTTTTAATGATTTGAAGGGTAATGTATGGACATATTTCATAATATTTTAGAATCTTGTTTATGCCTCTGGGGGTACAGTGAGAGCCAGAGCTGAATTCTTGGCTCTTAGTGGCTCAAGAGGGAGGAGTATTACAGAAATGGTGTTGGTGTAGCTAAACAAATTTCTGTGCCATGATAGGTAAAGCTAAAGCATCTTCACAGAGGCAAAAACTTTTTTTCACAACTGGCCAATAAGTAAATAGCTAACATTTTCTCCTGCTCTGCTGTATTTCAGGATAACAGCTCTTCTGGAATGTCTTTCACACATCCAGAGAATTCCCAGGCCTTATCTGTATGTGACTATAGTTACACATTCAAGACCTGATGCTTAGGTTCTAGTGACAAACTGGGGTCCTGTGTGCTAGGGAGAATGCAACTGTGAGCAGAGGGACAGCGTATGATGATGAAGGGCATTTAATAGGGGATCGTTTTGTTTAGTAGAGCTTTTCCTGCCATTAATGCATACATTTGAAAGAAGATCATGGCCTCAGGCAGCTTTCATGCCTGCTTGGGAAGATGTACAAAGCAATGCATACACCTGTGAAGTTTGACTAAAAGATGAAAATCTGTGTGAGAGAGAACAGCATGGCTCATCGCCATAGTGGCTGCAAAATGATAGTGTCAGCTGGCAAAAGTCGAATGCAGAAAAAGAGGAGACTGCAGTGTGAAGCGTGAGCAACTTGGGTTTCATTGCTAGCTAGAGCCATTGTGTTTGGAGGAACTGTGGTGTTGGCAGGCTGATGTGAAGAGCACTGAAACATTTGTTTGCATGCACAGGCAGTCTATTCATATTAGCAGTCCTACTGTGATACTGCAGAACATCTACTCATGACAACAGGTTGAACTGAGAATGCCAGGGTGCCTGGGGAAAAATACCTCTGTCTCTAGGGCTTGGAAAGAGAGTATAGTTTTGTTGTTGTTGTTGTTGTTTGTTTGTTTGTTTGTTTTTGAGCGGGGGATTTCTTGTTTTGAAAGAAAATGTTTGCTTTTTCTTTTTGGGAAAATCTTTTGGAAATATTCAGAATTACCTTACTGCTTTTTCTTTGCTTAAATGTTGACCTAAATTAAAGGGGAAAAAAGTGAAATAAATAGATTTTTTGAAGGCTCCCAAATTAAGCAAAATAAATTTGCAATTTTGGTTGACGGAAAAAAAAAAAAAAGCAAAAAAAAAAAAAAGCTATGTTTCACTGAATTTGTGACTGCTCATTTTCTTTCTTTTTTTTAAAAAAAAAAAAAAAAGTTTATTATGCATTAAAACTAAGTTGTTGTGAAGCGGAAAGGTGTGCCAAAGTGTAAAGTTGAAGAGGATGCTTTCAGATTGCCTGTCTTTAATTACTTGTCACGAGCAAGTGTTAATCTATTACCAAAGCTGTTAATTTAGTTGCTGTGCAGTTCTGCTTTCCCTTAGAAAACTCCATCAGAGATATTTAGATGTCCTTTTCGATGAAAAGCCACACAACTGGGCAGGAATGCCTCTGCTAGCTCCTGCTCTGTTAAGCAGATGCAATTTTGATCTTGAATCAAGTGTGGTATTCTGATCTTATAAATTTATTTAATCTTTTATTAATCATATTGGTGTTCCTCATATATGAATATTTTTGGCTTTAATTCATTCAGTAGTTGAGTTATTCCATAATACCAGTGCCTACATACTTCTGTTCCCCTCTATTTTTTTCTTGTCACACTTCATTACAGTGAAAACAATTTATTTGCTCTTCTTGCTAGGATACATTGGTCTGGTGGTGAAAATAAGATGTCATTTTCAGTGTCTCTTTTGATCATCAGCAGAGACAGCCATCAGCAAAATATTTACATTTTCAATGATAATTATGGATGAGGATGCATAAATCAAGAGTGCTTTACATCTTATAAGCTAAATTGACAAAGAGGAATTGGATCTGGAGTTTCATTAGGACTAGATAGTGCCAAAATGTGACCTCTAAAGATGCCAATAACCATTGGAAACAGTAAAAATCAAGGCTTTGTGCCCTGATATTAATTTATTTTCCCTAGTTTTCAGTAAATTCCTGCTAGTACTCCCATTGATGTTAGGAGAAAAGGAATGGTAAGTGTGCCAGTTATCTTTTTAACGACACCCACAGAAATTCTACATGCTCTCTCTCTTTTTTTTTTTTTTAATTTAAATTAAAAAAAAATAGAGTTATTAAAGTTGCATGCTGACAAGTTTTCTAACATCTTTTATCTAACTTTCTGGATTGGGCATGTTAGCAAAGACACACTGATGGTCAAAAAACAGTTGAGCTGATTTATATAATTGGCTTATTTGTTTATATTTCCAAGAAGTTAGGTCACAGTTTTAACTCTTTCATGTCAGTTTTCTTTCATCCTAATGTCTTTAAAAACTTTAAGACAAAATGTCAGTTTAAATCTATACTGTTGTCGAACCAAATATTGAGTTTGATGGAAAAAATTACATCAGGCTTGTAGGAAATTTGGTGATCGCGATGGTACTAGATACTGCCTTTAAACACTTTCAATATGCTTTTATAATTATTATGTACGTTCTCGCAGCTGTTCTAAAGGTGTCCTTAAAGCTTTGGGCTGCTTTTTAAAAAGAGCTATAAATACTTAATTATAGAATGGTCAGAAAGTACAGTAAATAAAGCGATAAAGTAAAATACATTAGTCTCAAAAAATCCTTATGGATTTTTCAGCCATTGACTGCCATTTGGCAAATTTGTATGTATACAAAACCAAACTAAGTGCGTTTCATAGCCACCTGATTTTTTCATTTTACAATGGAAGATTTTTCCCACAATAGGAAAGTAAAATTTTAAAGCACAGATGTTTGTGTAATTGTGATACAGTACAGCAAATACAGCCAGTATGGAGTGGCCATTCATCATTTATCACACGAATCTGTCAGTCTTACAGGAGGTATAGAAAACCAAACCAAGCTTGGTAAAAGTAGTTAATTCTTTTTACACTTTAAAAATGTTTATTTAATTATTATTTCTTGAACTATTTTTTTTTTTTTGTGTCCAAATTGACAGTGTTGCACAAAGGCTTGGCTAGAGCAGAACAGCAGCTACTTGCTTCTGCTGATGGGGAAAGCTCAATTAATGTGAACAGCAGCTACTTGCTTCTGCTGATGGGGAAAGCTCAATTAATGTATTTATGCTAATGTTGGATGCATAAGCAATATGTGACATAGGTCTCACTCCAGTGCAACTTACTCTAGTAATTCTCCTTTGCCAACTTTATTTTATAGTATAGAGTGTGCTGAGACTTGTATGGCTTCAGAACAGCTTCATGGATGCAGATGTCCATCTGTAAATGGATTCCAGCTCAATTACCTTAAATTGCCCTAGTGCTTTTCAAGAAAGGACACAGGCTGTATGCTCCCAGACACTCCAAATCTGATACTTAAAGTTTATGAGGGTGGCAGGCTCATCTAGTACATGAGATTATTATTAGTAGTATTTTTTTCTCCAGACTGATGGGCTTTTTCATGGGGGAGGGGGAAGAAGACACTTTCTTTCTGATATATTCCTAAGAAGAAAAAATAATTCTAAAAGGAGAAATACACTTTTTTTTTTTGACCATGCTAAATTTAATTACACTATCTTAGAGAAATCTCTATAGAGCCAGAATACCTGTATTATCTAAAAATATGTAGAATTGGATTTAGGTTTTTTTTTTTTTTTTAAATAAGAGAATATCTAACGGTTTCACTGTCTTTAAGTAGGAATTATTTCTCACTGCTGGTGATATTATCTGGGAATTATTGCTAGGGAAATAAAATGTCTTCTATGCCTTTGTCTTTCAATACGTCCTTAACGCTTATTCTTTTTTGGTCAGAACTGGTGTTTAGCATGGAAACACTACACAGTATCAGTATGCTCAACACATGTCAGTTTTATGAAGTGTCTGTATGATTCACGAACCACATTGAAACCCAAATTATTGAAAGTTATGAACAGAGAGAGTGTTAATAATCTTTAAGTAAAGTTAAAATTATTTTGGTATAAATCTGGTACCAAAGCCAGGCAACCTTCTGTCCTTCCTGCAGTAAAATAATGGCTGTTGTAACTTTATATATATATATATATATATATATGTATATATATATATATAAATAACTGCTGTGCTGTAAGTATCCTTTTCAAAAAACAAGGAAAAGTAAGACAGAAAGAGATTGTTACTTTCTCTAGATCACTTTGATTTCTGTCATTACAAAACAATACCTTTACAGAAGATGCCTTTCAAAACCAGCCAGCACTATGACAGATAAGTTATAGCTGGTCTGATTATTCGTGCAGATATCAGCAGGTTATTCCAAGAGGGCTTTATTTCATATTGTTAAAGCTATTCTCTGAAAGAAACAGTAATCTTTTTGATGAGCATGGGGAACAATTTCTTCAATACCAATCCAATTTATTTGGACCCTCTGATTGGTGCTTTCAGCTAGATCTCTAAGCACAATATTAATTATTCATTAAGGTACTTGAAGAGAGAATATTTGCATAGCCATCCTGTCAAAATTGATGAGGCTCTGCGTATGCGCCATAGGAATAGCTTTCAACCTAGTGCTAAAGCTAGAGATGATCATAATTAAAAAAAAAAATAGAAATCTTAAAAGCCAACAAAATTTGAACTTTCTCATAACCACAGCACATTTATTTTTATAGCACCCACATGTCCTATTGAGAGACCATGAAATATTCTTCCTACAGCTGGTCACGTGGGTATAGAATAATAATAAAAAAAACACACTCAAGAACATTTTTATCATAAAAGGTCATAATGGGGCTAATAGATACTAAAAGAAAGAAAGAGGCTTTGTGTGAGTGGAGAAAAGAGGAAGTCTGTCACATAATCTACTTATTTCAGACTTGGAGACACACTGACTGATTTTAAGGGAAAATGTAGTGTTGTGTTAATATGTGCACAGGTGTGTAAAGAGCCAGGCAGCACTTGGGTGTAAATCACTGGCTTCTAAGAGGTTAGGGTGCTTCTCTTAGTATGTGTATGTTAAGGTACAGAGAATACCTTTAAAATGGGATCATCTTTTTTTCTTTTTTTTTTTTGAAAGCTGCAGGCTGGCTAGACTATGACTAGGCTGAAGTTCCTACAATTCTTTTTCAGTTGAGGGAACCAGGCTGAAACATGTTTGAGGTTTTTTTTATCTCATCTTATTCCTTTCTCCTAGACTCTGAGCTGTGCAGGGGAGAAGCTCTTACTTCATATACCACATAGAATCAGAAAGGAGTGAGTTCAGGAACCATTGTACAAGCCTCAAAGTATTTTCATTCACTTTCTCAGTATCCAGTCTCAGTAGTAACATTCAACTACTCTATGCGGAACTCTGACTGGTCCAAACTTTCTAATATGGCTTACTTGCTATTAGAGGAGGGAAAAATGCACCACATTTTGAGCTTAGAAAGTGGTGTCATAAATTTTGGTAAACACTGAACTAGATTTGGTTGGTTTGTCAAAAAGCAGTTTTAGCAGTCCCTGGAGTAGATAGGTAAAATTCTTGTGTGAGAGGTGAATTTTTACTCACAATGATGTAATGACATCTATAGGATCATATTTCAGGTTGTGCTGAGGGATGTAGAGGAAAAAAATGACCCCTGACTCTACTCAAGTTATTCCTTCTGCTAAAGCAATGTGTGGTCTTAATTTTGTTGCTGAACTGAACTGACTTTGCAGTTGCTCTAAGGGGATTGTTCTGCATATATCTTCCTGTGCTCTAACAGCAAATAGCTTTCTGGTGTGATCTCAGAAATATTGTGTAGTCAAAGGGACCATGATAACAGAGAAGTTTCCCTTACATGGCTTATTTCTGTAAACTTGTAATATTAAAACAAATTGATAGCTAGGATATGCATGACAATAATCTCAGATCAATTTAAGTATAATTCTATTGAACCTTAAAATGTGTGATTACTCTAGAAAACCAATTTCAGTGCACATCTATAGAGAAACCATTACAATATAAACTGAAGTGGTGCCATATCAGTTATGCTTTCATTATAAAAATGAATTAAATGAAACAGAAAATAATGTGCTTAGGTAATGTTGTAGTTCAGAAACAAGCCCAGAAATTAAAGTTGTTCCTAATAGTGTGCCACAGGGGTTTTAAAACTCAGCTGTATCATGTCTCAGAAATTGCAGAGCAAATATACTTGATGATGCATTGATGCTGCAAAGTTTGGGAATTTCTTAATACACCAAGATACGAAAGACCAGAGGCCAGATACTGCAGTAAGTCAACTTGAATTTCAGGTGTTTTTGCTTTTGTACATTAATCTAAAGTTTTTAATCTCACGGAAAGAATTTGAATGTTTGATTTGCATTTTAACTAAGGTGAATGCATCATCCTAATCCCTTGAGAGTCTTTGAAAATATGATATCTTATCTAAAATCTCATTTACTTTGTTTTTACCTTTAACAGCTCTAGATACAGCATGAATATTATTAAAATGCAGTTTAAAATGAGTATGACAATATTAGTATTCCATTTCCAAAGGCTGGATATAATTGAAGACACTGAGAGAGGCACTGACTATGATGAATGTTGGAAAAGGCATATATACAAGTCCTGAACTAGAATCGGAAGACACCTAACAATGGAATTGGAAAAATACAGTACTACAGTGTAAGAGGATATGAATTTCATCAGTATTCATAACATATGCTGATATTCTATCAGTGAAACACTGCTGTAAGCATCAGCCCATTTGCATGCAGAGCAATGCTCTTTTAAATGGGAAAATAAATGAGGAATTAGTTCTGATATGGGAAATGTTTCAGATTCTTTCCTTACATTCAAATTTCAGCAAGTCTGGTGTGTTTGCTGATTTCCAAATTTTAAAGGAATAACCATTATAAAGTAAATAACCAAAAAAAAAAAAAAAAGATTTCAAAATAATATTTCAAAAAAGTCTTCATAATCAATTGGGTTTTCATTTTAATGCAATATTAAATCTCAACGGTGATCCACT
>CM021740.1:1465345-1489788 GCA_011075105.1 Heteronetta atricapilla | reverse complement strand
TCCCCTCCCCTCCCCTCCCCTCCTCTCCTCTCCTCTCCAACAGAAAAATGTGAGCTAACTTTACAATTGAGTGAAAAGCATCAGCTTACACACAGAAGCTACAGACCTATTGTTTACCTTTGATAAAATGTAGTTTTAAAACAAAATCCACCACTAGTATCTAAAGATGTGTTTGTAATAGTAGCGAGCAGCAATTTCAATGTTATCTTTTGACTGTGTCACAGAAATACTTATAAAACTGGTGTAATTTAAAAGAGAAAAGGAATCAGAAAGCTTCTGCATTATTTTTCATTCCACTTAATAGAGTGCACCCAAAAGGTAGTAGATGTGTGGTATTAGTGGCCAGACAGTAAACATCCTGCATAAAAAGCCTGATCAGGACACTTTTTCTGCTTTTATTTGTAATTAATTCACGTGCTGCCAAATATAAATATTAATCCTAGCCCCAGGTATGCCTCAAATCTAAATTCTTACTTAGATATAAGTTTTTCTGGATCTGTGCTGCCTCCTTGACTGGTTTGACATAGCTACCAAATATGGATTAAATGCTTAATAGTACTTTTATTTCAGAAAGAAAGTGAAAGTATAGGAGGAAATTACTGCTCAAGCAGATTTCCTCTTTAAAACAATGAGATTTTCATTTAAATAACCTTGGAAGAAAATTTCTGTGAAAATTGCAAGTACTTTGCAATTTTTACTAAGGATATAGTAGTAGTTGTAATTAATAAATATTTCATAACCAAAGATGGAATTGTTAACTTCTGGAAATAGCACAATATATTTCCACAGTAGTGTCTGGGAGTTGTTGGAAAAAAATGAAATGTGGAACAGTTTAGTCTGCAGCTAGAACAGTCAGTGTTTGGTAAGAGATGACCTACACTTTCCAACCTACCATATTTTTTTTTCTCATGTTGGGAACTGAGGAAGAAAAATCCATTACTTAACAAAACTATCTTGAGCATTCAGTTATGATCTTTTAAATGAATTTATTCATCAGAAGAATCTGATAAAGTTCCATACTAAAAGGATGTTCTCCCTCATATCTTTGCATAAATATGCTGCTGTGATAGATTCAAGCAGCAACCGAGACCATCTTGATGTTGTTTCAAAAGCTAGCAGTGCTTTGGAACTTTCAAATAACATTCCCATGGCCAATTGACTTTATGCCATGATGCAGTATCAAGTTAAATAGGTTAATTATTTTCTCTGTTTATTGTTATTTCTTAAGAACTAGTACTTCTCAAAATCTGAACAGTGTGCAGGAACTTAAGATGCAAGTGCAACTAGGAGTCAAAATACCGCTGTGAAGCAGAGCTCCTAAAAGAAGGGTTCTCTTGTCTGTAGTACTGACTAGTACTCCCAAATCAAAGTAATCTAAAAGTTAGCTCTTTAATGAATACTGCTGGCTTGAAGCCTGCATATTCAGTTTGGTCCATGTGCAGCATGATTGTATTTCAAGGGACTATTTCAGACGTGCTCTGCAATGGTTAAGACAGTGTCAGCACTTCTATTATGTATTATTTTCTTCAAGCTTGCTATTTACAAGTATGCTACTGGGTAATATTTTAACCTTTCATTGTCAGGATCGCTGTAACCTCCACAGGATTAGGGTTGTTTATTTTCCTGGGTTGCAAGACACTCAGGTTGTATAGATCTGTCAAATCACTTGTGTTAATGTAAGATAATTCTTTGTTGCCATGGAATTCATGTTGCCATTTCCAATTCCTTAAATCCATTTTATTTGAGAAAAATGACAATAATTATGATCTTCCTGAGCTGCTGTTAATTAGAAGGCATTATAGAGAAACAGATAAGAATTAGGAACAGTTTTGTAAGTTTAAAAATATCAGTTTGACTACTGTTAAAATAGTAAAATCCAAATGGGAATCATGTGCTATGTGTTTTTGCAATACATATAGTTTCTCTCAACATTTTATACAAGCTGAAATTAATAATTAGAAAAAGATTTTTATTTTTATTTATATATATATACAAGTAGCTGGGTGGCATTTAGTTTATTGGGATTTATCATTGGCAGTCTTCCTATAAAATACTTTGAGGTTCATCTCATCCAGTGTTTTATGTTGAAGCTATTTGATGTTAAGTGAATAATAACCTCTGGAGTCAGGTCTCCACTCAGCTGTGGCACAGATGAACTCCCTTAGAGTCTCCTCTTCTCTCTGTGGTCCAATAAATATCTTATTAATTTAACCATATGAGAGACAGGAGATCTGGTTTCAGTTTCTGTTGCTGGTGTTAAGAGACAGGAACGTTTATTCTGTAGGTTTTAGAAATCTTAAAAATACTGAAAATGGGTTGCAAAATACCTGCCTTCCTAATAGATTTGGCCATACAGGGAAGTTGGATGGTGGACAACTGAACCTGTGATCCTTCTTTCGTCCTTGGCATGGGAAAAACACTAAGCAGCTTAGTGTTGAGCAGCCTCAGGTGCTCTGTGCCAGTTCACTGGGAGAAATATAAAGGACTTGCTGGCAAAAAATTAAGTGAGGTATGTATGCCTCCAGCATCTAACAAGGATGTCAAGGGGCTAAGTTTTGCTTTTGTGCCTAAGCACTATAGATGATGGTACAGAATATGGCTGTTGTGATGTAATGGTTTTAGGTGGTAGTGGAAACTTCTAGGAGTAGAGCACTTTGTCAGGATTTGGTGGACATAATACTTTTTTATCCTTTCTTTCAACTTCTCCTAGCATGTCATACTTGATTAAGTATCTGAAAATGTTGTGGTGCCAGGTGACTGTTTTTTTTTTTTTTTTTTTTTTTTTCCAGATTCCATGTGAACATATCTGGAAATATGTTCTGCCATGGGCAGCAATTAACATACTCAGGCAATCTACTGTACGCATCAGCAAGCTCAAATAGTTTTCTGTATTCGTTTTTCTGATTTAATGGGTCTCCCTGAAGTCCCTGGAGGGTGGTGAAAATAGCTGCCTTTCGGTTCTGGCTCATAACTACTCCTTAGTAGATTGACTTTGTGTATCTCTACTGCCTCCTCCTGGTTGAAGTTAATCTGAGGTAGAGAGAATTCAAACAAGAACCTTCAGAGTAGTCAAGATGTGGCTGTGTGGGGATAACACATCAGCTGGCTTGCCATGAATTCTCTCCCCACTCACAAAGGTGAAGCTTTGTGAGGAGTAAACTTCACCGCATTTGTTGTAGTGAGAGCTTGCTCACAGGCTATTAGCAAGTAGTGGATGTGCTGTAAATCCATTCTTTCTTAATCTGCAGCTTGTTGTCAACATGTATACACCATCAAGTGCATTTTGATTTTTAACAGTCTAAAAATTACCCAGATAAAAGAAATCATACTGTCTTTATAAATACAGCCATCTGTGGAAGGTGTGTTATCGCTCCTCATGCAGAATACATCCTGCATTGGGAATTGTGAGAAAAGTATATGGGATTTGAACTGAATACAGGAAGCTTAGATACTAACCTAAGAAGCAATGTATCTCCCAGCCTGTTACTGTTCCAAAGTAAAATGTGTTAACTCCATTTCTGACTACTTTGTAGCTTTACTAATGTTCTTTCATTTGTATAATTCAATGTACTTCCCTTGCCTAGAAAAATATTATGGTAGAGTCTCTGATTGTCTGTGTATTACAGTGAAGAATGTGGGGGCACAAAGTCACATTTTCACATTAACCACTCGCTTTAATGCTACTCCCCCTGATCCTGCATTAATCAATTCTGGGCTATGTTACCAGTGAGACAGGAAATCCTGTCCTGTTCTCTCCACCATCTATCTCTAACTGCAGATTCCTGCCTACTTCCCTCGCATTAGCATTACTATTTGTATGGCTGCTCTATATGGCAGATCAGCTCTCTGTCAGATGTTTATTTCATTTTGATCTGATTGCAGTCACCTATGATGCTACATCCTGAATGAGCTGCATTTAAGTAAGAGTTAAAATATGCCTACAACCCATCTACAAGAAATCTGCAGTTGCTCACACCTCATTCTTGATCTAAAAGACAGAGAAACCTACATATACTTCATATAAGTCTTAGCAACCTCCCTTTATCTCCTTGGTGAGCAGGTTTTAAAGAAAGTGACTCAAGAAAAGATAACAGGAGGAGATGTAGATATCTAACCTGGGTAAGACAGGCAACAACTTTTTGAAATAGAGGATTCTAGCTAGTAGGACAGCTTGGATGGTGAGTTCCAGATAAGGAATACACCTCTGAGACTTTGCAACTGAGATCAGTGGTAAAATTGTGGTGTTGGTTCCTCAAGACTTTTCATATATAGCTGATTGATAGCTGGGTCCAGACTCCTAGCTGCAAAGCATGTGAAGCAATCTCACTCAAGATATACCTTTCGTACTGATTAGCCAAAGGTATGATTCATCAAGACTTGCAAAGCAGCAAGACTTCATGAGCAGGAAGACCCCTGTGGCACGCTAACCTGAGACTTCAGAGTTCATCCTTGTACTTTACCTTAAAATGCTCCTTATTTTAATTCAGAACAGCATCAGTATCATAACCTCAGGTGCAATTTGAGCTGAGAGACTTGATGTGACTGTGCTGAAACAGCATAGAATCACAGAATCATTTAGGTTAGGAAGACCTTTAAGATCACCAGGTCCCACCATCTACCTAACAGTACACATCCACCACTAAACCGTATCTGTAGGCGTATCTCTATCTCTACATGCATGCTGAGCACATGAGCAGCAATAAACATATCTGGAAAACCTGAACTGTCAATTTTTATCTTAAATTATAAGATAACATCTTTAAAGATATCATCTTTAATGATGTGCTTTCTCATCAAGAGGTTACAGTCTCTGTGATCCTATGATACAGCGAGAACTGGCCATGACTTCAGCTGATGAGTCAGCTATGCAGCTGTATGATTCTAGTGGCATGGAGTTTGGAACAGAAGGGCTCAAAACAATTGAGAAAGAACTTGAGAATACTTTCCAGAAGCAGGGAAGATTCCACAAGAATATAGGAGTAAGCTAGTGCAGCCCATTCCCAATTTCACTCTTTTAGTAAAGGATGAAAAAAGGATGCTGAAAAGCTCTTATCTTGGAAATCAAAGGAGGAATTAAAATCTCGTTTACTGGGAAGACCATTGTAGAAAGGTCCAATCAGTCATCTCATTGCTGGCTAATTACTGAACATCGCATTTTTCACTTTTGCTTCTGAAGTATGTTCTCTTGTATAAATGTAACAGTAAAGGACAATCTGCAGCTTTCTAAGCTAAGATGTGATAGGCTTTTTGAGCAGAAAAAAAAATATCTGCCTAAGCATCAGGTCTTTATTGAAACTATCCCCCAGTGCTGTTAAATCCTTATTACCAACAAAGCATTGGAGAAAGTCCTCTCAATTACCTCTACCTCCCCTATACGCTACCATGTACTAGTTCCTTTTCAGTTGAGTTACAAGACCATGCGGAGCTGGAAGATGAAGTATTGATATATAATTTTCTTTAGAAAAAGGTGAATTAGCAATAGGTATTTTGTTACCTAGCTGCAACATTTGACAGACAGCCACAGATTCCTGCTATCCTATCTCAGCTGTTTGACAAGAAAATGTTTTTTGGATTGTTCTTAATATAAATCCTTGTTATAGACACATTCATCATCAGGATGTCTCAGTGCTTCACCTCAGATATTTTATTATTTATTTTTCCCAACCAATAGTGTTTGTTTCTTGCTCAGCTACTGATAAAAGATTAGACACCATTTATGAAGTTTAACTTTCCTCTGCAGGATGCTCTATCTTCCAGTATAATACATTCTTTTAACATTGCTTCAGATGTGAGAAGACTGAGTTAAGAGGAAGAAGTATTCCTTTGTTTTGCAACTAGAACTATGGCTTTTCCTTAAGTTGGTCTTGTGGTAGGAAGACCATGCAATGATAGACTGATTGATAATGTTAGCCCAAATGTATGTGGGCAATACGCAGAAACATGAACATCATCTTAACATAATCATAACTTTGAATAATGCCCCCTTTTTTTTCTTTTTTCCTTTTTTTTTTTTTTTTACATATTTCTGTATGTATATATATGCATATATTCCATACAGACAGTGTTTTGTGATTTACATGTAGTTAGGAGACATGGAATCCTGTATGGAATTTATACTTAAATGTAAGATGTACATTTCAACATTTCTTTCTGTGCATCAGTTGGTATACTTTTTCATTCATATTAGGGAAGTATTTCAGTAGTGTGACCAAAATTTGCTGAACTGTGGTTTATAGCAGGTGATTAACAGCTGTTAAATAGGATTATTGCAGGCTGTTATCTTCACGTAGCATCAATTCAAATGCTAATTTCACTCAATTTACTCTTCATAAGGCCACTCTACTACCAGGTACACTGTGCTCATGATGAATGACAATGCATCCAAAATGAATATATCCAATTTAAGATACATACTACCAGATTTTGTGGACTGTTTTACAGCTCATTTACACAGGTCAAAATCCAAGAGTGGAGTGTTATGTGTGTGAGAAAGAGGTAGAGTCAAGCCTAGCACAACAGAATTTTTTATCCCTGGACCTTATTCATTATCCTCCTCTTATTAGGATATGGCCAACAGTAGATGCTCTGGTCTCTCCAGGTGAACTTCAGGGTGTATTAGATGTGTAAGTTTTGCTCTTGGGACAGTGTTGTCATGGGAAGGTATGGTCCTAATATTCACCTTCCTGCCCTTTACCATGTATTTCCACTATGTGCCTTCAGAGTTACTGCTGGCAGTAACACTCGTATAGATTGATTCAATCTGACAGAAGAATAATGCTTCAGGAAATATATTTCAGGTGAAATAGGTATCTGCCTTAGTTTTCTGTGCAGCCACAATGCAGTCACCAAGAGCGTGTGGTGGTTGGAAAGTGGAACTGCTGTTTTGGAACTGTTCAGTCTTAGACTGGCTCCTTGGAACTGGCTGAGAAGCCATACACATAAGCTGTGATTTCTCATTAATTTTTTGTGTCACCTTTACAGATGGTACTTGTGATCTCTTGGTACACACACCAAGATCTTGATAATTGTTCTTTGAATGTTTTTGTACAAAGGAGTATTAGGTAAATTAAAGGAGAGTTTGCTAAGTTTATGCAGAACTATTTTATATAAACAAACCTCATTTTTACATCTAATGCTTATTAAGGCAGCTAGATACCTTTAGAAGATATTTCTCTTAAATTTGACTTCTGTGCCATTGTCTCTATTGTTTGCTAAATTTCTATGCTTACTGGTCATTTAATGCTGTTGAATGTTGCAGAAGGAGACTTTTAACTTATCTGCTTTAGAAAGAAAGAAGGAAAAAAAGATTTCCTTGCACTTCGCAATTTACTGTTGTCTCTTGGTATCTGTGGGGATAATTATCTTTCATATTGAAACAAGCAAAAAACTATGTATAATAATAGGCTTAGTGCTACTGCAGTGAAAGCCCGTGTAATAAAATAAGATATATTCTATCCAGTCTAATTCTTCTTCTGTTTAGCATCCTGTAAGGCACATATTAGATGTTCTATAGTTAAAGTTTAGATTTGGCTTTCTGACTAAATTCTTGATAATAATTATAGCAAGTGAAAGTATTAAACCCAATTTTATTTTTAACGGTCTTAAATGGCCTAGAGATCTCCAAAACTGTAGCAGTATTCTTTCATGTAGTGCTTCTTAGACTCTTCCTAAATTTTATTTAAGTGAATCACAACAGGGGAAAATAAAAGCTTATCTGGAAGCGTAACACAGTAATAAAATTTGAATGAAGTGTCACTGGAAGACATCAGACATCTCCAGTTTTAATAAACATAATCAATCACATCAACATGACATTTTCTTTACCACATAGGCAGTAATACACTACTCTTAATTACCTCCAGATTTGTACAACAGGAAAATTAATGATTAAGGGATTATAGTTGCTATTAATGCTAAGAAATTCTTATTAGGATAAAAGATTTAAGATCTTCTTGTTTTCATATGGGTCAAGTTTTATCGTGGTCTTGTGCCAGTATGTCTTATGCTTGTCTTATAAATGCTGTATGTCCATTTTCAGCACAGTGGAGAAGTAAGACATATTTTGTTTATGGGCTTTCAGCAGTTAAGTTCTGAGACATAAAAAGTGATTGATAAATGCATAGTTGTCTGATTATAACTACTATAAAAGGAATATAGTCAATATTCAACTTTGCAGAAATATATTTAATTTCTCATTTGCTCTGTAGAATAACAAATAGTTATGCTAAATAAAAATTACTGTTAAGTAGTCTGTGGTTTAGAGGGCATAAACAATCATATGTTTTAAGATTGTGCCACTTGTAGGCACAAAAGGTAGAGAAACAGTTTTTAAACCAATGGTTTTCTGACAAATTAAGCCTGTTTTCTATTCATGAAATATCCAAAAGCAGATTTTCATTTTTTTAATCATTAAAAAAAAAAAAAAAAATTTCTGCACTCTGTGGATTGTTTGTTAAGTATTTTCTTTGTTTAGGAGCTAATTTTCATTTTTAACAAGTGACTGTTCTTGCTAAAGCTCACTTATTTTCCTCTGCTTGTGGAAGAAACTTTTTACACAGGGTATAATGCCAGGCAACCATGTTCCACTGTAAATCCACCCTTTCATGTCTGAACTATGAAATGAAGAATAACTAACCTCCCATGTTTTTAAACAATAGCTCACATCTGTACTCCTGAAGAAACAAATCAAAGTTCAGGTACAACTGAATGAAAAAAATGTCTAGGAACTGACTAAAAAGACTTGCATCTGATTATTCCTTATTTTTATCTCAGTCTTGCTAGTTAACTTCATAGGACCTATTAATGTTCAAACTGAAGTCACTTGAACTTTGATTTAAGAGAAATCCTTGGAAAGAGATCCTCCATGGGAATGGTTCATGACCTGATCCAGTGTCCACTGGAGATAATGAAAGCCCTCCAGAAGCCTTTAGCAAAGGCTGTGTGTGCAGAAGTACTATGTGGCACTTAATCCACCTTGACACAGACAAAAGGAGCAGTCTTATAATATAGTTTATATATTATATATAATATTATATATTATATATGTAGTTTATACTTTTATATATTATACATATAGTTTATCTTTTTGAGCCTTCTCAAGTGAAATCTTGCCAAAGTTATTTTGAAACTCAGTCCAGAATTATGATGTAAATTATGAGGGCCTAGAGTCTGCATTCAGTTATTTGTGCATGGCTTCCGTTGACTCAGTAGTCTTTGAGATGCTAGTCATTCTTAATGTGTAAGTGAGACTTCATTAATGTAACAGGAAGATGAGCTTTAACAGCAAAGATTTGCATAAAAAATACAATATAGTTTAGCACCATAAAAAGCTCTAAAGCCTTTTTGAACCAGTGAAGAAAGTAATAAATACAGCTTCACAAAACTCCTATCTTCTTTTCAACCTGCAAGCAAATTTACAATAACCAAAGATACCTTTCTCTCAATTAATACAGCCACAGTGCAGATAAATGTATACTCAACACTAGATTCCATGATTGCTAAGAGCTATGCCATAGGCAAAACAGGGTGGAGTATGAGGAAATCTCCTTTTCATCCTAGCATTAATCAGAACTGCAACAATATGATTCTGTCAGCATTAACAATAAGTATAATTAGAACTATTATATAGGGTGTGTTGATATTAGGAGGTATATGGTACAGTACATTTTGAAAATTTCTGTTGAAAATACTGTATGAGTATAGGGGCAGAATGGAGAAGCAATGCTGGCAGTTAAGGGCATGAGATAAAGCTACTAGAAGTCTGAATTCATGCTTATTTAAAAGTCCCTACAATTGATGGAAATGATTAGTGCTTTTCCTTTACTTGGGAATGTCTATTTGAAATTTGTCAGAACAGTGATTATTTCCATTACGTGTTTGTACAGACCCAAGAAAGACAGGGTTATGCTACCATAATTGCAATCAAATTAGAAGACATCCTTTGTTAGAGATAATAAACAATCCTTGAAAGAATGTATGTTGCATGTCATAGTGATAGGTGTAAAGATTAAGGACAAAATTCCAGCTCAGTTGACTTCCTTGTCTAAATGCCCAGTGGTTTCAAGGTGGCCAAGATTTCAGTTTGTGTATTTCAGAACAATCCTGAAGAGCACCTCAGACTGTAATCTCAAAATTAATATTAGTGTTCATATGTCCTATTGATGAAAGAAGAACAGAAATACAATCACTTCTATTTGTATTTGTGATAAAAGTTCATGCTGTATGATTGAGGAATTACTATAATTATTCAATTTATCTTTGTTTCTTATACAAATGGTATTGTTTCTGTGCATGGGAGGGTGTTTAGAATTCAAAAAATACATGGTGTGACTGCAGTCATAGCAAGAGCATGTTGTCATTTATGAGAAAAGCATTTCTGTGCCAAGTTCTAGGCCATTTGTATTGACATTCATGAATAAAGTGGAATTTATATGGCACTATTATAATCATATAACATAAACACTCAGGCTCATGTTTATTTTAGAAACATCCAATAAAAAATAATGGAGTAGTTAAAAAAAAAAAAAAAAGTATTATTTCTTGGTTAAAGATTTTTTTAAAAAAAGAATATTTTTAAGTGGATTTGTCTAGTTGCACTGTGGAATGTTGATAGTGCTAAACTCCTATTAGGATGGAGAGACTTTAACTAACTCTTCTTTAGGAAGAGTTTGATCTTTACCAGAAATGATTCTAAAGAGCCAGGCAATAAGGACCTGCCACCAATGTGTTTAGAAAATCTTGTCAATTTTCTTTGTCTATTGTATCTAGGGCTCTAGTCACACCATGCACAGGTATGTAGGCAGAAGTCTGTGCTCATGTCTGATAGCGACACATTGAATATCTAAAGACTGTGGCCCTAGTTGTGTTGCACAGCACTACACAGTCAAAATATGGTGTTCGTTCCATGTAATACATTATGTTTTCAGGACTGATGCACACTGAAACCTTGTGTGTACAGGTACTGCAATCATTCCAGTGATTTTGCTTGTGAGCAAAGGAAGAAATAACCATAGAATGTGAACTCCAGAATTCTTTCCCCAGCCATTTTTCATAAGCTACTTAATGTAAAGTGACAATCCTTTAAATCACTCTGATTTTAAAAATTGCTTGCAGAGGTGCTCAAATGGTCTCTGACCAGTTCAAAGGGACATTTGAAAGAGTAAACCAAACCCAGACTGTAATTTGAGCTATTAGCTGTCATTTTATCAGCATTTAGTATCATTGTCATAGCACAGAGAAAGAGAAAGAATAGAAACCCCAAAAATGTGAAAATAAAAACAGAATGAAACAATGGAAACATATAATTTGTAAGTAGCATCGTGGATTTTCTTTCTTCTTTCTGGATCCATTCACCCTCAATAAAGCATATGGCATATGAAAGGATCAGCAGTGATTCATATGCCATTGTATGTAGCTGGTTTGATAGTGCTGGATGACGTATTTGCTATTTACGTGGCCAGCAAGTGAAGTTCTAGGAAGCTTCTAAAGTAGTTAAGAGACAAAGAATGATTTGTCTTTTTCACTAATGATAATGAGCATCTTATGCAAAAGCTTCAGAACTCAGGCAAAGGGACTAATCTCACTTGTTCTTTTCAGAGCCTTCATATTAGGTTGTCTGGAAAGTATAAATTATCCTTATGCAGCAAAACCCTGAAAAAAATAAAACTGAAATAAGCATTAAAATAACTTTAAATGTTAGAAATAGGTAAAAAATAAAAGCCTAGAGAGGTCGGCAGTTCAGATGTCATCACAAAAGGACTGAACAAAGCTCCAAATTCTTTCAAACTTTGCAGAAATCTGGATCTGAATATCATGATTTGAACCAAACTTCAGCCAGCTGCATAAATGCTCAGATAACTGAGGTCAGTCTAGAAGATATATATATTTTTTTCTTTCTAAACAAACATACTCTTTCTAAACAAACAAAACAACAAAAAAATTGAATTTTGTCAAGTGAAGTAGAAGTAATTGATAATTACTTTTTTTTTTTTTTAATTCGAACTTTCTATGTTTTCATGAATTTATTTTTTTCTCATTTTCAGTATATTACATGATACTACAGGTGGTAATTTTCTCCCTGTTTTTTTTCTCATTTGCAGCTTTGTAATACTTGAAAGCTAATTCGCTGTTTTTAATGGAATAGTAATAGGCAGACAAATCATAGCTTTATTTTAAAATATGAAGAACTTAAAAAAAATGCACAGTAAGAAAAAAGGAGAAAAAAATGACAATTTTTGACTTTTGATATGTTCAATTAAACCTTTTGGCCATTTCTAGACAGATAATTAATCTTTTTCAGTTGTTTTTAAGTACTAGAAATAAAGAAGCTTGTCCTTGTGTCTTCAGAGAAAAAACACCTTTAAAAGTTTTGTATGGCACTCTTGTTCAGGTAGATGAGATAATTTCTTTTTGTGCTTTTTTGTTTGTGATTTTAATCTTGTCATGGGAAACAGTTATTTACGTTTATAAAATGCAGAACATGTGATGGGATGTTCGCTGGTTAAAAGAAAAGAAAAAGAAAAATAAATCAGAAAACAAGAAATAAAAGTCTAAACTTTGCTCTAAACCTTGAAAAGTTGGAGATGGCTCTGTCTTAAAACAGCTCATGCCAAAGCAGTAAAAATTTACTTTGGAAGTAATATTGTAATGCAGACCTCTCCTGAAATTAAAAAACTGACTGAGAAAGAGCTTACTTATTGAAAAACATATATTTTAGTAACTGAAATCTCAAAATTGATTGAGGTTTAGACTTAAATTGATAATTATCTCAAAAAGAAATAGACTTAGTAAATGATGGACTGTCATCTAAATGAAATGTTTTATTTTGGAGAAGTTGAAAGCATTACAACTTTTGTGAAAGCCTTTACAAATCTTTTCATTGTGGGACTAACCTAAATTTCTCCCAAAGTGACAACTGTGGTAGGGAACAAAGGGAATGGGGGCTTCTATTATCTGAAACTTCATCAGAAGGTGTCACTGTCTACATCATTTGTTTTTGTTTCAGATTTTGAATCTGAAATGTTTTTGTTGTTGTTGTTGTTGTTGTTGTCTTTTTCCTTAAAAATGCTGCAAATTTTCTTGCTGTTTCAGGTTCAGAGACAATTTTTCTGTTTGTATGTATGTGAAAGACAAGGATTCACTCCTGAAACTGAAAACTCCGGAAGACAGTAAAGTTCTCTCCTTTGTGTACCCTTGCCCTTCATTAGACCACTTGTTTGTCTGTCTGTGGGTTACAGGTGACTTCCTCAGGAGCATGTGAAACCTGGGTCATTCAGTGTTGTTTTTTCCTTTGAGAAATTAATTATCGTCAAAGCTTCTTGGGATGTTGCCCTGTTCTGTCCAACTGGGAAAACAGTGAAGATAATCTGACAACTAATTTCCACACCAAATTATGTGTGCTGATCTGTGCTATGTATTGGAAGACGACTGCGTAAGATTCTGCCCGTTAGGTGGATTGAGCTTTTTTTCTTTTGCTGTGGTGTAATGATAGACCTTGCCTAAAATGATGAAATGCTGGTTCCTGGCCAAAAATTTAAAGCAACATATGTGTATTTTCCTCTAGGAAACTTTATATTAGCTCATTAGCATCTTTCACAGCTGAAATAACACAGTGAGCCAATATGAATCAAACATTCCCAGGGGGCTAATTTCCACCCACTGATTGGAGAGTGATGAAAACAAAGAATAAGAGGTCAGCCTGCATCTAATTTCAAAAATGCCCTATTCATGGAGAAAATGTCTGAGATCAAAAGATCATCGTACAAGTGTAATCCATACTGACCTGATTTGTGATAAAGAGTAAAATCAGTCATATTATCATTCATTATTATAATACATGTAATAATTTTCCTATACAGATTTTTTTTTTTTTCTTCACTCTGCATGAAACCCATGCCCATGTTTGTGGATTTCTATTGAAAACTGATTTGACAAATATCTTGGCAGTTGCTTTCAGTTGGACTGACAATATCCACCATCACCAATATAGGGTCACACTGTTGGGTTACTGGCTTGTAAACACAATGTGTGTCTTCACATTTCAGGTTCCTGAGCAGCTTTTTTCCTCTTGAAGCCCAAAACCTCTCTAGCATACTTTATTTTTGGTACATGTCCTCAGCTGCTCAAATGCTTCTGAAATCAGAAATATATATATATATATATATTTTTTTTTAAAAGGTAAAAAATAAAATTCAGCATATAACAGATGCAAAAATGAATGTTGAGATGAATGTAGCATGGGCTCAGAAGTTAACTGTCATCACTCCCCATTGCATTTTTGTCTGTTCCATGTGCTATGCACCTGTGGCTTGCAGACAATGGATTTGATTGCACTGCAGAAAACTGGCAGTCTAGTTAAAGCTGCTGCTGCCTGTTGTTCCATCTTTGATCTCTCCTGTGAGCTTTTTGCATGCTTTTCTTCTTTTAAATATATTTTTTTTACATTACCTCTGTGGTCTTTTAATTATTATATTAATACTTTTTGCTGTTGCTTTTGAGATACTATAAATACAGCAAAGGGAAAAAATACAAAACAACAGTACAGAGGTTTAATTGAAGGCTTTGTAGATTCTAGACAAAAGAAAATATATATTCAGCAATCTTTGAAATACACAGAAATATGACCAGTGTTAAGGTGACTTGAAGTCTCAAGTCTACCAGGCAGTAGAAATGACCTAACTGCACACTGTCACCTCCCCCCAAATCCTATCATCAAAATTATGTGAACACCCGTACTAAACAAAATTGAGCTGAACCTGTATGAATATTAAGTTTTGAGCCTGATTTACTGCCATGTTACTCCAGTTTTATACTGGCATAAATTCCCTTTAAAGTGATAGAGTTACACTATTATGAATTGGAAGTAATGTGGTTGTGAATCAAGTTGTTCAGGTTCTTTCCTGTGATGTCAGGTCTTGTTTTTCTTTGGGGTATAAATTCACATGCCATTTTATGTTCTTTTTGGTAAAGCATAGTGCTAGAGACTGTTGGGCTATATGATTTGTGAAGAACAAGTTTTTCTTAAATTTTCCATTTAATTTTTGTCTGACAAGATTTTTCAGCTTTGTATTGACTTTTCAGGCGTAGAAGAAGCACAATTTCTCTAACAGTTTATTAACAATTATTTACTTAGTCCACTTGTACAAGAAAATGCCATATATACATTACATGACATTTCCTGTGGAAGAGCTAGTCTGGTCCTGTTAGGCACTGTGTCCTCGTTTAGTGTTTTGTGTACAGTTCTTATGTGGGCCACACTACTGTGTTGCACAGCATCTTGCACAGAATTCAGTACAAAATGAAAACCATAGATCACTGATTGTATATGGAGAATTACTTATACCTTTATTTCTCATGTTTTTATTACATTGGCTACAGAGATCCACCTGGTGCAGGTGTGTTTAGTGCCAAGTACACATAGAGTCTATGTGCAGGTTGGACAGAAATCAGTGCTAAATGCTGGTTGATGTAAGCATGGAAGTGTGGACAGGTGCCAGATATTTCTAATCTGGAGGACTAGAGCAAAACAATTACCTCTTGCTTGAGAAAGGTTCTCAGCTGGTCTAGGCTTGTGCTTGAGAACCCAGGATGCTCAGTGGAAGAGAAATACCCATTTTGCACTTACCACCTTTGAGTTTCTAGAGGTTTGGGCTAATTATTTTTATTGGAACTATTTTGCTCATCCTAATGATTCATTGTGTTATTTTCTAAGCTGTCATATCTAGCTAGCCACTTGGTCTGTGGTACACATTTTATTTTTCTATATTTTCTCCTCTGTGGTAGAACTAGATGATTTTAAGGAAGCAAGTGATAAAAAAAGGGCTGTGTGAAAGATGCATAGAGATACAAAGAGAGACACTTGCAGCTGGAAGTAAAAATTTTACAAGAAAAATATGCTGCAACCTATTTTCAATTCCCTGTCTCTTGGGGCTCAGTTTAAGTTTTTAAAGCCAATTGAAAAACTACCATGGACTTCAGTACAGATTGGATGAAACCCTTAATCCTTTATTTTAAACCTGTATTGACTCAGATGGGTTAGTTTTTCTGGAAATCAGTGTGGCTTTATTCATCTATTTACCTTCCTATGTGTTCTGGGTAAATAATCTCATGTATTCAGGTTATTCAGGATACCTTATCCCCTCATTCAGCCATGCATTGGTGGTTTCTCTATTTATTGAGATAACATCTATTAAGGGTAATGGGTAATTTATAACAGCATAATACTTTCCTAAATCTGGGATATTTGCAATGCAAAGTCATCCTGAAAGAAACTCTCATTTCCTTTTATAGCTTACTTTTATTTTACATTTTCCGTTCCTTATTTATTTATTTATTTATTTATTTCCCTGGAAATTTTTCATATATTATACTTTTGGGATCATTGAGTTAACTACTGTCTTATTAATTCAAAAGTTCTATAACAAATCCTTTCAGTAACAGTCTAGAGCTAATGATACTAAGTCATCCTGTCAGTAGCATTGAACTTTATATTGATATTTCAGATGATGTCAGAAAAAATGTTGCAATAATTTGTCTGCTATGTTTCAGTAATCTTCTGCTCAGTATTCCTCTTGCTCACATACACTGTTGACTCTTTGTTAAGGTCTTCTGTCAGCATCTTTTGTTGTAGGAAAGAAAGAAAAAGAAAGAAAGAAAGAAAAAAAAAGAAAGAAAGAAAGAAAGACAGAAAGTGTATAGGGTGAAAAAGGCTTTTCCCATATCTTCATACCTACTACCCAAGTGTTTTTCCCTTGTTTCAAAAACCTTAGGGTTCTTGCTCTGAAATGCAGGAGCCTTAGTAAGATGTAGGAATAAGTGTTTGCAGTTTTTATGTGGAAAATGCAGTATGAGATTGACCAAAGTTATTTATGAACTCAAGCTGCAAGTGGAAATAGCTTCAGCTAAATAGAAAGTGCCAAGGAGTCAAAAAAAAAATGTTTTCATGACAATGTTTTCAATACTTTGCATCAAAGATTTTGCTTGAAACCAAGATTTTGTATCAAAACTGGGCTTCAAAAAAATCAAAGTGTGAAATAAAATGTCTCCATTATATTTATTTCAGTTCAGCACAGACATGTGCACACACAAATTGAAGGTATTCCAAATCTTTTTTAAACCTTCGGTCTAGCTCTTCAGTGGGTAGCCTGGATTGATTGCCATTGGGTATTCCTGATGTCAATTGCTTAAACTGCGCAGATCAGGATTAAGGATTACTCAGATTTGCTCAAAGCAGCAAGCTGAATTGTGGCAGGGTCACTGAAAATATGGTTAAAATAGAAGATTGCTTTCTAAATACCGATGTGTTACCCAAGTAATAAATCTGAGGAGCAAAAAATATGGATATAATCTGTGCTCTAAAGGGCTAGTTTGGGAACATAACAACTGAAAAAGTCTAAGTAGTAGTATCTATTTATTATTATAAATTATTATTTATATTTTGTATTTATATTATTTATATAAATTATTATTTAAATTATAAATTATTATTTATTATTATTTATTATTTGTTTATCTGTTCACAAGTTCTCTCTAGTCAGTTAGCCAGATACCTTGTGAGCTGTAGAGACTGCATGCTTCAAAAAGAGCTTTTATTTGTTCTGGTGTCCACCAGTTTGTTCTGGTTTTACTTTGTCTTTACTTGAGGCTGGTAGCTGTTCCATTTACTTTAGCATTTGCTTCTCATCCTCCAGCTGTTACATTCCTTTCTTTAAGGAGTCTGAAATTGGACTTGATTTCCTTTGGAATCAGCCATAGATGGCTTATACTCTCTGTTGTCTATACAAGCTATAAATTTCTTGTCAGGCTGTTATACCTCCATCTTACAGTCTCTTGGACCCTTGTGGCTGTACTAGGAAGGAGCAAAGGGAAGATATCTCCATATTGTAGTTGGGAACTGCAGTGGGAATTTGTATGTTTGTGTGCCCAGATCACTCATTTAATTTCCACAGTCATGCCAGTATGAAATTATGCTGAGTTTGTGTCCAGGTACTTTGTTTGTCTGTGGGATTTGGATTTGGGAATAGTATGAGATTGTGTGTTTTTATAATTTTAATATCTAAACAAAGGCTACAGAGTATAATGCTTACATGATTAAACTTCTGTCCTTGCCCAAACCTGTGTTGGTCTGAGTGCACATTAGTGGGAAGTAGTTCTAGCATTCTTTTATGCATTAACAGAAATATAAGTGGGCTCATCTGTGTATCAGCTGTATTATTTTATCTAGTGAATAATTATCTAAAAGTGAATTTGAAATTACCTAATTCTTTAACAAATATCTACTCTTCATATATACAGTTCTATGCACTAGTCTGCAGTGTTAAGTTTATCCTGGTTCTGGTACTCATCAGCTAGTTTCTCATAGGGACTCTTTCAGTCTTATAGAAAGATGGTCATTACCTGGGATCAAGGTATGATCAGGCATAGAGAAGTGGCTACTAGCTGGAAATGGGCCAACAGGTGAGATTTTAATTGAGAAGTTGTAGTGGAACAGCTTTTGTTGCTACTCTTCATGTACTGTAAATGAAGGACTTTACTCCTTGGACCTTCCAATCTTGAAACTTTTCTAAACACCAGTTTATAATGGGAATGATTTCATGGTATAACAAGTATTTAGCATTTTAATATCAACAACACTGATCTAATGAAACATAGCTCATGCTTCTGGGAACTTTTTAAGAGTCCTTCCCACTCCTGACTGCAGGTGGGTTTTAATTTTCTAGTCTCATACCAGACACTAATACAGACTGTCAATTTCTAGTTAAAAGGAAATTGTTATCAGCCCCCTTGATATTTGCTGCTTGACAACTAAAGTGAATACCCCAATGACACATCACAGTGGTTTACAAAAACAGTGAAGAGAGGGAAAGGCATAACCTACAATACTTTGAAAAAGAATTCTCTCTATTAATTTTGATATTGTGGATTTCATCCAATTTCCTGAAGCTCAAATTGACCTTACAGATTAAAAATGTTCAAACCTGCTACCCGTTAATTGTATAGGAGCTCTTCCTCGTATCTGCTTTAGAAAGACTGGGTTGTAATTTAATGGCAGGGATCTCTACAGGTATTTTTTTGCCTTGGAGAGCTGTACACAAGACTTTCCATGCCATTTAATTTCACCGGATGTGCTGTGCCAGCAGTTAGAGGCTGAGCAGCTGAGCTGGAATACTCTTTGCCCACTGGCTGCTACACTTCCAACAGAAAAGGCCTCTATCTTGGGCTGGCAGTGTAGGCTGTGTGGGGGTGAACCAGACAGTGGAGGAATAGTTGATGATGCAGCTGGTCTGATGCTGACCCAGCAATCATTAAAAATACTCTGGAAGAGCTGTAGCCAGTGTGCTAGCAGGGATGCTTGTGCTTGTCGGTACTCTGATACTCTCCAGCTGTCTTGGATGAATTGGTGTGGCTCTAAGGTCAAATTTGTGATTCTCAGCTTTTCAAGCTATAGATATGTAAAACAGTCTTCACCTTAATGAAGGTGAATTACTTCTTTGTGGCTTCTTTCTCAAAACTAATGATAGGGTAAATTTCCTTGCAGTCTAACCTTGCTTACAGTATACAACTGAAATTGTTTTCTTGACTTAGAGTAGGTTTTCAGAAGCATGCAATTGTGAAACCTTGTCACTGTGAAACCAACACTTCATGTGCATATGGGCAAATCTTGCACATGGACTTGCATAAGCAAATTATATTTACAGGTCATGCCTTTTTTTCTTTTTTCTTTTTTTCTTTTTTTCTTTTTTTTTTTAAAAAAAAGCCAGCAGGCAAGTATATTTTAAAAATGAATAGAAATCTGATGCTTTCCTATTGTATTTAATAAATCACCAGAATTGTAGTCTGCATCAATCCTCTGTCGCTACTCAGGAAAGAGATGCATTGTTTTTGGTAAGACATTTTTTCAAGCAGTGTTTATATGTTATATGTTTATTTAGGTAGACAGACAGCTTCCAGAAAACCATAGCAATCTGCAGGCAATGACAAAGATTTTTGGATCTGCAATAGGTTCTGTAGTTCAGCTGTGGCAACGAAGGCCTACAGTTGTGATTATCCTCTGCTCAAAGAATAAATAGTTTAGGAATCCTGTGAACATCAGAATGTCAGAACTTGACCTACAGTCATTCCCTCTCCCCTCCCCATTGATGTAGTTGATAGAAAAAAAATAGGAAAGCCCCGTTGTTACAGTATTATTACAAAGCACTAGAAAGGTTACATTTTGTCCCCAGAATGCCAGACAGCTGGTTTTTGAAACACAAGTGATGGTTTTATTGAGGTTCATCCATTCAGATAATAACTGATAACCAGCCATCATATTCAAGTTAGCAATGGAAAGGGAAAACAATCTGGAGGAAAAAAGTCTGTTAAACATGTTCTTCATTTAGACTGCTCTATATTTTTGATACACTATTTAGATGTCTTCTTGACAATAAAATAATGTAAAATTTAGAAAGCAGTGATTTCCAGACACTTGAAGGGCTTTTAAAGATATATTAAAAATCTTACCAGAATAACATCTTATAGCTGATTAATGATACGAAGATATAAGAAAGTATATTGAGGGGCACTGAAGGGACTGTTTAGTCCAGACAGAGTCATTGGATTACTTGTAAAATCTGTAACATAAACCTAAAATTTGTAATATAAGCTTGCATGCCCATGGATAAAATATTTTTTAAATAGTTGAAGCCTGGAATAAATTCTTCCCTTAAATTATCAGGTTACAGTCTTCTAGTGATGAAGAGCTGTCAGTAGTCTATGAGAGCACTATCTATTCTAGGGAGTGATTAGACTTACATCATTAAGCATTTGGAATAATTGGAATAGAATGTAGACACACGATAAATGTATCCTGCTCTGAAAATAAGTATCTTAGCTTCTCATTAATGTTTACTGAAAGTGATAGTTCTAATGACAAAATAACGGAATGGATTTTTTTAAACAATTCAAATGTTTTCCTGTAGATCTGAAAAAGAACATTTTCCACTGAAGATTGAAGATTGGGTCAACTGTGCCAAGGTCATCTTGGGTATAGATATTATTCAGCCCTTGAATAAATGGACACCTTGGCTGTAACTAATTACAGTGGTGCAGCTGAGTGCTTTCATTTTAATCACAAAATGCATTCACAGGAGTAAAACCATGAACAGTAGGGATTTTGCAGAAGTGAGCAAAGGAACAGTTAGGGAATTTAGAAATGCAGTGATTCACTATCAGTCAATCTCTACATTCTGTAACAACAACAACAAAAAGCCAAAGAAATAATATTATGAAGTCTCAACCATACTAATACAAAAACAGAAAATAATATTCTTGATAGACTGCCCCACTCACTAAGCAACTGTGCAACTGTTTGGGCTGAATTCTTCATATGTCAAAAAGAAAAGACAAAACTTGTGATGTTTTTGAGTGAATTCTCCTTCTGTTTTCCATCCCCTCTATGCCTGGGTAGTCTTTCATGTCAATATGAATGACTGAGAAGAATGAAAACACTCGATAAAGCTCATCTCACAGGGTAATCATCTTAGTGAAGTTGTGGTAGAGTCTTAGACCCTGAAATTCCCACAAACAAAGCAATATAGAAACAAAACTAGGATCCTATTTAATCTTTTTAGTTCTAAGTTGTTGGGTGTTTTTTATTTATTTATTCATTATTTTACAGGCGGGAAACTGTCTACTTTGAGAAGTACACATTCACGCTGAGACTGTATAAACAACTGATGTTTCAGTTCTGTCCTGGTCTAAAAGCATTCCAGAAAGTCCAAATAATTTTATTTGCCTGGAATGCAGAAGGAAGCTCTTCTGCCATCCTTTAGCATTATAAAATCTAATGTTGCTTTGAAGTTGTAATGTTTTGTTGTTGTTGTTTGCTTGTTTGTTGTTGCTCAGGTATTTGACATTTCAAATGTAGTGTTTTGACGTCTTCTGAAACTGTTTCAATTTCTTAGCTCAAATATTGACTAGAATGGATCTGAGAATCTCATAGTCAAACCTGTTTGGACTAGAAACATGGCTGAAGTTAGTCATCGGTGCTGCATGGGATAAAACCGAAGCATATACCTCTGGCTTCCCTGAGCTGCCTATTCTGAGCTGCCTATTCCTATTGCACACAGAACACCCACTGAAGATATCTGACTGAAATTCTCTGTGTTGTCAGTGGAAAGAGAAAAGCTTCTAACGCAGTCACCAAAGTTCTTTTTTTTTATTATTATTATTTTATTTTTCCTTTTATTAGTATAATAGTATTAATACTTTCCCTTTCCTGTTCTTTGCTAATTATGATGGTAAATTTTGTGATAAATGTTTCTTTCTTGCCCTCTGAAGTCTCAATGTTTGGTATGAATTTTAGAGGATACCATAATACCAAGTGGTTATTGTCTGATAGTGTTTTTACTGCATTTAGATCTGTAGCGTCAGCTAGGACCAGACCAGAAATGTGTCTCAGGATCCAGTTTATAAGATTTCTTCATCTGGGAATATTGGTCATATTCAGCCATATAACTGCATAGACATACCAGAAGATGCAGGGAGCACAGTAGCTGAATCTTGGTCTTCATGGGTTAACCTACTTATTTTTTTTATTATTTTTTTTTCTTTCTCAGTTTCTAGGCACAGGTAAATGGTTATTAGGTAATTTAAGATCAATTTAAGATCAGATGGAGCCCTTAAAGAATGACTTTCAATCTGCCTATTAAGTTAGAATCTAATTTTGTCTAAAATGGCTTTTCACAATGTCATAGTATTCCTGAGTGATTCAAGTTTTACTGTAACGTTTTGAATTAGTATCTGTTTTTCATAATTGTGGCACACTTCTGGTTAAAGAACATAATTATATGCACTTCTGGTTAAAGAACATAATTATATGGACAAATTCCCAATTAGCCTAATTTTAGTTTAGAGAAAAGTGGATTATATTCAGTCATCTATGTTAGATGGTTACCCATGAGGTGCTCATAGCACTCACCCATCTAACTGCTATTCAGTATCACTAGTAGTTTTTAGAAAGATCCTGTGGTAGAAGAAAATTTAAGGAACATACTCCTCTACTACTGCAAGCAAAAATGGAATCTAACATTCATGGAAAAAGAGACAGTAGGAGGTCATATGCTCTTATCAAATGTAGAAGCATCTTTAAAACATTATTCTCAAGTTCTTAATTTCCATAAAAATCTCTGCTGACAGAGATTCTGTGGACTCAGTACACAGAGTCCTGTGCTTCACTGTCATTCAGGATTAGAAATTTTTCTAAAGTCTAAATATGACATGCAACATAAGTTGATTACTCTTGTCCTAGTGGTCATGTCCCAGTGGCTATGGGAACAGTGTTAACTTCCATCACATAATGGCACTCTAATTATATTTGAAGATTACCATCATCCCTCACCTTAATTGTCTCTTCTCTGGACTAAGTTATGCTGTTAATTTGGTCTTTGTCCTTGACTCATCATCTAGATCTGGCGTCATCTTTTTAGTCTGTTACAAACTTTATTTTGTTCCATGCCTTCCTGCAGAAATATTGCAAAACTGAATATAATGTTTCCAGATGAGATCTTAAAAGGAGTGTTGGCATTTCTGCCTAATAGCATGGTCAGTTCTGTGCAAGAAAGCAACAAGATTTTGAAGTACTTAGGAATTTCTAGCAATATGTGCTTAACTGTTTTCATGAGACCATCAGACTTCAGAGAATTAATTATGCCTATGATACTAAGGATTTGTCTAGGAATTTGCACGGGTAGGGTAAAATTATTCCTCTGTTCTGAAATATCAAGTACCCTTTCAAAATACACTTTGTGTTCAAAAGAAATTACTTTCTCTGAAAAAGCCCATTTTTAAGTGCAGGACTATTTCTTTATTTATTTTTAATATACATATATTTATATCAAATGAAAGATAGTTAACTTTTGCATCTATTTCAAATGTGATAGTAGCATTGTAAATATATTTCAAATGAGGTGCAATACAGAAGTACAAAGTTGCATGAGACCCAATATGTAAAACTGTTTCTGAGAGATTCTGAGTTTTTTGCACTGTAAATTTTGCATTACTTGCTGTCACTCATTGTTTGTTCGCCCTGTGGAAAATGAATTTGTGGTCTCAGTTCAGTTCCCAGTAGACAGATTGTGTCTCTGAAACTGTTACTCCAGTTGCTGAGATGTCTATGAGAAGGTGGGCTGTGCAACTTGAACTAGTCTCTGGCTCCCAAGATCAGTATCTCCTGGTAATGTAGCCATGGATCAGCAGGAGACAGGAAAAAGTGCACAGTTTTTGAATAAACACACTTTCTCTTCACCAGAACCTGTGATTTGGGGCTGTTCAAATATAGCAGGTTGGTACCAGTTCAGTGATGCCATCAGAAACATATGTATGACTTGAGCACTATAGGAGGGCTTAAGGACTTTGAGGATGGTTTCTTTTTTTTTTTTTTTTTTTTTTTTTTTTTTTTTTTTTTTTTT
>CM021740.1:1261772-1464945 GCA_011075105.1 Heteronetta atricapilla | reverse complement strand
TTTTTTTTTTTTTTTTTTTTTTTTTTTTTTTTTTTTTTTTTTTTTTTGTGAATGTCCCTGAACAGAAATTTTATATATCATGGTAGCAGCTGATCCACAGGACCTCATGAAGCAAGGTACCTTTTTCTGCATGGCAAAAAAGTCTCATGTCAAAATACAAACAGTCTAAACACTCCTTGAAAGCTGAAAGGTGCAATGATTCAGTGCATTATAAAAACCTAAATCCACACAGGATTTGTATATTTTTTTTGTCTTGAGTGAATCCCTCATGTCAAGTAAAAAGTAGTCATAGTAGGATTTATATATACAAGCAGACTGAGCACAAATCTTCAGGCAATATGAAAAGGGGGGCAGCACTGTACTGCTTGACAGTAGAACTTAGCTCTGGGCAAGACAGATGTGCCTATTTCGGGTCTCATACATGATCTTTTTCTAAAGTTAGATGGATAGAATAAGTCAGTTATCTCATTAAAACACAAACACGCATACCAAGAATGAAATTTCTTGTTCCATTTTTAGAAAATTGCCCATGGTGTCAGTATTCACCTGGAAAGAAATAGTAAGCCAGGGATTTGAATCCCAGTCTCCTCCAGTATGTGAGAGTGCCTAATCTATGAAGCATTTTGGGCTGATGTCCTTCAGTATCTTCGTTTTAAACAAAGATTGTTTTATTAATTCAATATTGTCTGAGAGGTTGGGGGAGAAAGACATGGGAAGAGAGTCTGTTGATTAGCACTGACAGCTGGACAGCAGGAAATTCATCTTTGTGTCCTTACTCCTGTTTATATATATTTTATAATTTTTGTTATACTAGAGAAAACAAAGGTATTGCAGTTATCTTCTTTTCTCTTGAGGCTATAGTCTCTGTGATCTGTAAAAAGCAGCCTGTATGGCATCAATAGGGAAGCCACTGTTTAATAACCTAAAAGAGACATTGACTGTTCTATGTGAAATCACTTCTGAGCCCATGACAATCATTCTCTAGTTTTGCATCAATACAGCTAAGAACCAGTTGTTGCTTGTGTTCTCTCTGATCTTTTCCCATCTGGCAAGAGGCACAACTGTTCATTATTCCTTTTGAACCTGTTCTAATTCTGTAAGCATTCACTTAATTGCAATATCCTATTTCAAAATGTGTAGATGGCTTTAAAATATTGCATACTCATGTTCATCTAATTCCAGGACAAACAAGTTTGAAAAATTCATCTGCCTGCGCTAATAGAATATAATCCAAAGAATATAAATTTTATTCAACTTAGAAAATAGAACGGGCATGTAATGTCTCTAAACCTGGTTAACAATACAGTAAAAAAAAAACCCTGTAGAATCTTGCAGGCTGTACAAAAATGAGAAATGCTAAACCAAGAAGCAATCTGTGTTCACACATCATGTTGCTCTTAATCACATTAGTCTCAAATATGCATTGATTATTTTTGTACTTAAAGCTGCTGCTGCTCTTTATTTTTCAATTTATTCATTAATGCCAGATTCATACAGCATTAGGCAATAATTTGCTGTGGTACTGTCATATATTTTATTGCAAAAATGTAATCATGCTTGTCAATTACAAAACTGATTGCATTATATGTCCAAGTTACTTTTGCTTCATATCATTTAGAAGAAAAAGAGGATCTTTAAATCTGCAGCAGCATAGCTTAAAAAATTAATGTTTAGATTATTCATTAGTCACACTAACATTAATGGCATGCAATGATTGACAAAACTATGTCTTCTAACAATATGCAATTGGTAGTTACTAAGGGGGATAAAATTCTGAGGCATGCATCACTTGGTAAACAAAATTTCATTTGCGTGTCTTCAATTCATGTTTGCAAGTTTCTTCTCTGTTCATTGAAATTCTTGCAATGTGATTTTACTGTGTATGCTGGAAGTGATACAACCACTCCTAAGTGATGAACTTTGTCCAGGTCATTCCAAATGACTGATATGTCTGGTATCTCAGTGTGCATTATGCCATGTTAGACAGAAAAATTCAATTTATAAATATCATAGGATATTTTCAGCTAATTTATTTGTGAGGAAGAATTCCATTGTTCTTGTGCTTTATGAGTCTCACTGTACAGTGTTTACAAAGGGGAACATTGAGCTTTGTCATATGAATTCTCTGGAGCAGCATAAGCATTCCCAGTGGAAAACTGAGAACTTTTACTTTGTGAGACTGAATCTGCTGGAATGAGTATTCAAGGTTGACTACAAGACATCAGAGTTCTGAGCCTAGGTTTCAATTTCATTTGTAGCAAGCTATGCCCTTGCTGGTGTGGCAGTGGGAATGAGGAAAGGGTCGGGTACAACTAATGGGGATTGGAAGGGGAGAAAAAAACTACTACTAAGGTAAGACAACAGTAGAAATAGTCACTATTAAAATTTGCTGTCCTAAGGCAGTAGATTAGTGTGTAATTTGAACAGAACCAAGAATATGATACAGGCGTGCCATGGATTTCACACACACGTATGTGCATTTCATGTTTTGAATACGTAATGTTTTTTCAAAGGGGAAAGAACAGAGAAAGAGTGACACTGTTCAAGTCAAAGAGCAGAGCAGAATAACTCAGCTAGAAATGGCCAGTATCATCTAGAAATCCCATGCTTTGAAACTGGAAAGAGTTTGTATTGCAGGTGGGACTCTCAAGAGTGCAATGCAGAGGAAAGATTCATGATATGGAACAGAGAAGTAATACATGTTGGATGTGTCCCAAACCTGGCATGGCTTTAAATACTCTTGCAAATGACTGCAGCTTAATTTACAGGGAAACTTTGTTATGGGAGGTCTTGGTCCATGGTGATACATTACAGAGAAAAGCAGCTAGAAGAGAAATCTGTACCACTGCTCTTGGCCACAGATACAACTAACTTAGGATTTACTAGCTGTATTTTGAATTGAAATGGGTATTAATATGTTGATCTCGAGGCATGTCACTGATTCCTCTCTAGTGCTTAAGGTGTTATATGGAACTGTACAAAGTGAAAATACAGACACTTTGTTAGGGATTTTGAACTGCCATAGATCCTACAGATTTGGTAAAGTGTCATTGTTTCTTGCTGTAGATTTTGTTTCATAACAAGATGTTTCTTCCCAATATCACATGGCTTTTCATAGAAATGATGGGCTATTTATTTACCATCGGGAAAGTACCTCAGATGGCTTATACTGAATTTGTTCCTTTTCTCAGGAGATCAATCCAAAAGATGAAGAATAAAAAGGAAAACAAAAAAACTTACAGCTGCTTATTTCTTGTTGTGAAAGGTTTGCAGAGAAACATGTGCAGAGTGCTTTTGCTCTGCAACTCAGGTCAGCTGCCAGCAAGTTATTTTGATTACCTCTTCCTGAAGACTGAAAAAGGATGAGACAGTTATGAGGGAGTGGTTATTATACACGTTTACACAAAGTGTGAAAATTATATGCTACTTGCAGTCTCATCTTTCCAACTGATGGCTTGCTATTGGCAAAGCAGACATTTCTCACAGGGTATTGCTTGGCTGTTTGTAAACAGCTTCTTTCAGCGACATTTCCAAGAGTGTATACTTTGCTTGTACACAGGTATCTTTGCAGTCCAGCACTTTTTGTGACCCTAACTGTTGCAAACCTTATTTGAAAGTTTTGTTTCTCCTGATTGCCTGTCTAGTTTAATTATTATTAAATCTGTACAACATCAGGTTTCTCTATTTAAAATTATTTAAAATTATTTTTTGATATATCTACATTAGTAATGTTTAGTAACTGACGATATCAGACAGTTTTACTACAACACCAACAGAAGTTGGTGTTGTAGTAAAACTTTAGTAAAATTGTATTAAAATTGTAGTAAAAATGTAGTAAAACTGTAGTATTTTTTTTTATTCTTCTAGAAAAAAAATAATCAGTATATGTTAAGAGAGAGCTGATTTTGTGGGCCTGAAGCAGTGGAAAAATAAGGGCATGTTGTGTCATACCTAGACAGTACTGTTAAAAGGGAAAAAGATAAGATTTAAATGCATTTTAGAGATTAAGATTTAAATATTAAAATCTTTAGGACTTTGAGAAGTACCATAGGAGATAAATCATTATTTAATTATTTAATAAATTCTTTATTTAATTGAATAAGAATTTGGAGTTTCTATACATAGTGGCAATTCTAGGTTTCAGGTAGCTCTTCTAAGGGATCTGCATTCTCTTCCAGTATCATCACTTTTACAACATCCTTCTTAATGTCCTGATTTCCTTCTGACAAAGATCAGGGTAGTATCTCACTGTCTTAATAGGAAAGTGAACAGTTATTTAAGTGTGACACTTAAATGGTTAAGATCTGCAAGTACTTGGACCTTACCATGTGGAAGCTCCTATTGAAATACAGGCATTGATCATCAGCTTGGATAACAAACAATAATATGAATGAAATTGATACAACTGGAATGTTAAAACAGGCTGTGGATTTCAAAATAATAATAATTTTTAAAGTGTTTTTACAGCTCTTTTCATTCATTTTCACCCACTAAGAAAACCCATGGCAGTCTTTAGGTTGAAGTGGAACTGGAAAACCAGTTCTTAACACCACGTTTACTGCAAGCTAGTAGTTAGAACTATACTAGTAGTTAGAAAACTTAGAACAATAGCTATGTTATGGGTTTGCTCTAGGACCCTTGACTCTAAGGGTGTACCAAGTGATTTCAGCCTTCTGTATTTGCTGTGTTTATAGTCTCAGAAATAATGCCCCCTGTATTGTTTCCCTAAAGTCTATATTAGAACAAAGTGTAATAACATCACCGCTCAGTTCAGGAGGTAGTAAGGTATCATTGCCTGCAGCATTATTCACAATATGAACTCTCTATATCTCTTTACTTGTGTTAGAGCTGACTAGATGTTATTATATCACCAAGTGACAGCAAACTTTTTCAACTAGAGGTGTTCTAAAACAGCTCTTTGAACAGAAGTCCTACGGGAAAGCACAGAAAATTGTGGTTTTTGATTAATGTTAATTTGATTTGGTTAACAATAATCTTTATAGCAAGATGCTCTATCTGTTACTTTTAGGAGACCAAGTATTTGTTGTTAAAATTATGTCACATTCGTAGCTTCAAGTGTTTTGAAGAAGTGTCAGAAGGTGTGGTTACAGAATCTTTTCAAGACATCTTAACTCCCAAAACAGCTCACAGGGGAGCAGTCAGCTTAGCTACTGCTCTTTTTGCATAAATAAGTGGCATAATGCAAAGGAGACATACAATCAAGGTTGCAATAAAATTCTTAGCCAAATATGAAGACTAAGGTCCGCTACAGTAAAATAAAGTTTTGGTCTGCCTTTCAGTTAGTCCTCGTGAAGTATTCAGAAGTCATCGCAAATTTGCTCGCACTGAAATCAGTAAGACTCTGCCATTGATTTGCATGAGATCAGACCAGGCACACACTGTAATGAGCCTTTCATTCTGCCTCTAAAAGGAGCAGTTCTTTTAAAGCAAAGAGTATATCTGTGTTTCCTATGTGTGTGTCCCTGCAGCCCCAAAGGCTCCACAACTGTTAGATTTGCATGTGGAAGAGGAATTGGAGAGTGGATTAAGCAGAACTACTTGACGTGCTGATAACTATTGTAATTTTTGTCTTTTTTTTTCCATTATAATTTATTCTTGATGTTATTGTGAGGTCTGTCTGTCCCTTTAGAGCAATGCAATCTGCTTAAAATTGTGTCCAGTTCCTCCACATTATTCCAGTATCCATCGAACATCCTTTAGAATCTATATATTTACTTCCTGCTCATTACTCCCTCCTCCCCCCCCAAAATAAACAAGAAAACAAACAAAAACACACATCTGCATGAATAAGGCTGTACTATTTTCTAAAATGTTTTTTATGGCCTAGCTTCCAAGGTGGCAATAGGAAAATTGCTCCTGATTCCTAATTTAGCTCCTCAATTGAAGTGTGCCTTCAGCTGAGCTGGTAAGAAACAAGTATCAGGCTGTGTAGAAACCGATCCTTTCAGCATTGTTTATTCACTGTGGATAAGGTAGAATCAAATCTAAACCATATGGGCCAAAACAATTCATCACCAAGGTTCATGAAAATAACTTGAAGCCTGTTCTTACAGGACAAGACATCAGATACTCTCTGGCATGGTGGGATTGTGAGGAAGTCATTCAGGAGAATTACAATAAACAGTTGGAGGAGCTATAAGAATGTTTTCTTTCTTACTCAAGTTAATTGAAGATGTAGAAAGCTTTTTCTTCTGTAGAAACAAACAAAAAAAATACTCTAAAAAATGACATTTCTAATTTTCTTCAGTAAGAAGAAATTGCTTCTTCGTGTGTGTATCCCAGTAGTCTCAAAATCTCTATAGAGAGTCAGAAGATTTATATTTGAGTGAAAGCAACTGCATCACATATAGGAGCTTGCAAAAGTACAGTAAACATCCTTCAAACAAATTCTCATGTGCTCTGACTACAAAGTGAATGAAAAGCAATACACAGGGTTGGAAAGAAACCACATTTCTAGGTTGGTTTCAATAGACTCTTAGTTTTCCCAGTGTATTAGTACTCACTCTGAGTCTGCCACATCCTGCTTTCTCCCCCACAACACAGCTGAACTGCACTTTGTCTACCACCGTGACATTTTGTGGAAAACCAACAAACCTTCTATCAAGAAGGTTTATCTTTAAAGCAGTAAAAATGATAACTCTTGGTACTTGTGTGGGGTCTGGTTAATTTAATCTCTTAAAATGTAGTCAGTAGAGGCATAAAAATAAGTCTTTCTCTGCACACAAAAGAAGCCAGAAAGAAAGTAGATTAAAGCAGAGTCCAGAGTTAGTTTAAATACCCTGAACCATACTGTGCCATTGATTTTTGAACAGAAATCCCCATTGAGCTCCATGGGGATTTCTGCTTAAAAATCAATGGTGCAAAATGACACCCTCAGATTAAGATACAAAGATGGAGGACAAGCTTTAATTGGTGCATGCTTGTTGGGACAGCCTTCCCCTTTAGAGGGAGTTGCTGCTCTTTTGATTAAACAATAAATGGTAAAACCTGGAGAAATTTTCTTGCAAGAGGATAGTTATTCTAATGTTATTCCTATTGCAAGTCTTCCCATACATTCGATTTCATTAGTTTCATTAAAACAAACACAGAGACCTATTAAATATTCATTATTTTTAGATTTTAGGTAACGTGAAGGATCTCTGTCAGAGACTAGAGTGCATGGCTCAGGCAGCGGGAGTGTAAGTGTGTATTAAATGCTGCAGTACTCAACACACCAGATAATCTGAGAAACAAATTAAATACTTTTTTTTTTCTTTTGCAGTGTTTTCTGCAATATGACTCATTTCATACCCATTAATTAATGTATATCACATTCTGTGAGAATAAGTAATTACTTGGCCTCACAGATGGGGAAAAAAAAAAAAAAAAAAAAAAAAAAGAACAGCATCACTGCATGACTTTCCTGTGTCTTTTCGGGAAGTGGGTGGCTGTGGTTGTAGCTGAAAACTGTCCCCTTCTCTGGAGTCAGAGATGCCAAACCTGTCATCTTCTCCTAGGAGGAATGCATGGCTGTTTTTTAAGAAGGGCATATTTCATGTAAGGAATAAAGATGTCCACAGAATACATTTTAGTAAAATTTAATTGCAACTATTATTGTTTAAAAGTGGATTAGATGATGAAAGGTCTTTCTGAAAACTATATGGTCAAGGAGGGAAAAGAAGACTTATTTGAAGAAATAGTCCTTGCCTAATGGTTGTCAAACAATGAGATAAAAGCTGACAATAGAATTCCAGGTAGACTTATGATTTTTGCTTATTCTTATCTAATTGTGTTTAAGATAGCAGGAAGCTGCGGTTCTTTGAATTATTGCTGTAATTCATCTTACTGGTCCATAGGGCAAACAAACAAGTTTTGTGACTTTTATTGGCATTACAGAAAGCAGTCCTGGGCCTTACTCAGAACAGAAAAAGTAAGTTTACAGATGCTGAGACAAATTTTGACTTGAGGTTTGTCCTGTTGAGATAGGCAGGGAAACTTAATACTCTTGACTTAAAAAGTAGTAATTTTCCTCAAAAGAAAAGAAGATAAATTTTTTAGGAGCCACACGGTTGTTATAATCTAGTGGTAGACACTTTAAGACATAACTTTACCATTTCTTGCATAGCCTAGTCAGATCTGTTCAGGTTTTATTTCCATTATTTTTTTTTATTATTATTATTTATTTATTTTTAACGAAACAATTTCATTTACACAGGTGCCCTTTTATTTCTGGCTTCTGCAACTTGAATGTTAAAAATTAAAATTTTTGTTTCCTGAAAAAAAAAAGGGAGGGAAAGATGATGTATGTTTTCTCTTTCAGTTCTGTACATATTCTAATGCTTCAAAGCATACCTAGGGTGCATAGGTTGTTTAATTTATTAGTCCTAGTATATATACATCTGAGATACTTTTATGCTTTTTGCTGTGAAGGCGTGGGTGTTTCATAGTAGTGATTTTGGCTAAGGTATGCCTGTACTGCTGGGATGTTTTCTAGTCTTTGGCTCTGTAGTTTTGTTTAAGTTCCATCCTATGTTTTGTATAAATTGTTTTTAAGCAGTGATTGAAGAACTCGTTCAATGGAGGAAAAAATGCCTTCTTAACTCTGCTTTTGACAGTGGCTCTGGTGCATCCCAGTTCACCCCTCAGTGAGACTGCTATTTTTTGGCCAGTCTGCATATAGCTCAGCAGTGGCTGATGTAGCTATGCCTGTTTGGCACACCAGGTTTTTAATTTTTTAATTGGTAACTAGCCAATAACAACCAGCTCTGTGGATTTTCTTGCAAATGGGTAGGGAAGGAATGACCTCTGTCTGCTGGATATGCAAAGAACAAGTTCTGATACTAAAGCTGTAGCCATACTCATCCTACTGATGGCCTTCAGTATTATGGTACTAGAGAGGATATGTGGTCTGGGAATAGGCAGGCATGAGGACTGGAATACTTGATTTTTCTTAATCCTTCCTCTAAAGGGTTGCAGTGGTTTTTAGCAGCAGACTGAAGACTCTGCAGGATATGATAGTATGTACTCTTTTCTGTTGTTTTTTGTTGTTGTTGTTTTGTTTTGCCACCAATTTTTTTAAGGTCCTTTGAAAAAAACAGTTCTTTTCTGGACAGTTACCTTATGAAATAGCATGAAGTTTAAGAACAGAGGACTCGTACTTTAGGATGTACAGGAGAGGAATCTGAATAGTGCTAGGGCTATATCTGGGATTTACTTGAATAATGCATCCTTGGCCTAACCCTTAGGGATAGGCTGTGTAAGTGTGTTGGAGGCTACTTTTGTCCAGAATAGTCCTCTAGCTTTCTGTTACAGCCATTATTGTATCTTGTTTTGCCTATGTTTCTGTAAGCAACACATTCTCTATTTCCTTTTCATCCTCTGAATATAGCCATGTTTTCATCTTACAAATATGAAGGCAGAACATCATTAGCAACAGAAGCACACAAAATGAAAAAGTCAAAAAGTAAAAATTACTTACATGAGAGATGCTAATGTGAGGGTTACATCCTCTCAGATAAGGTGTGATGACTAGAAGCCTGTTTCTGAGACTACCTTGCTCTCTATGTGAAGGTGTGCACTGAGCGGTGTGCTGGGATGTACTGTGGCAGGAAATCTTCAAAAAACTCAATGAGAGAAGGAGCCTGGGTAACCTGCCTGTCAGCTGCAGTTTGTGCGTCAGAGAAAGACATCTATCCTATGTGAGTGAAGTGCTGAGCACTTGCTTTTTGTTATTTATTGTTGTTTTCAAGCCTGGACTAATGTTTGGAGGTGTGGCATCTATTCTAAGCATTTCTTTTATTGGAAAGGAAAGTTCCTCTAATGACTTCACTCATACGGCTTATGTTCCCTAGCCATACTGATGCCTGTAAGAAGATGTGAAGCTGAGAAAATGCTCGTTTAAAAGTTAATTCCATCTGAGCTGTCATGTCTTTTCAGGCTCCTTGGAACCTGAGCCCCAGGTCACAGTGCAGAGATAAAAAAATATGTATGTTCATAATTAGCTTATAAATAATGCAGTGTTCTCATTCAGACTTCATTCTTTCAACATGATCATGGATTATTGCTCTCTGTGCAGTTTAAATTTCTGAGCGCTCTGTGGCCCAATTTTTCTCCAATTTGCTAGGTTAATTCTCTGTTACAACACACTAAAAGCCCACAGAATGTCCAGGTGGGAAGCCTGGGTGGACACTATGTTTGGTTTTCATTAGTTATCCTGCCAAGAATGTAACATAAATGGTATGATGCTTGTATTCAGGTATGAGTTTGTATATTTGGAGTCAGAACTGTTGAGGCAGTTCGACTGATGCTTCACTCCACTTTAAACTCAAAGGTTTTATGCTATAGACAGAAATAGACTGAGGTTTTTTGAGGCTGAGATGCGCTAATAAGTACTTTAATAGAATAAAGAACATGAAAGAGGTATACAGTTCACATGAAATATTTGGACATAAAAATAAAAACACCTTTCTTTCTTACATTTACTTGGTAAACAAGCTCCAATGCCTCTTAAAAAACCTGAAATGTTACCCCATTTAAGAAAAAAAATATATAACATTTCATAGAGAGATCCCTTTTCCTCAACGGATGTTTGCTTCTCAGATTTAACAAACCTAAATATTTTTAATGGCTACTGGAAATTTGCACAGAGAAAGAGGGTACATGAAAAAATTTGTCTTAATTACTAGGCTGTTTATGTTTTTGTTAAATAGATGCTGCTATTGCTAAGTGAACAAGGCCCATGTTGTCATTTTCTATAGAGATTTTTGTAGAAAAGGGGCAGAAGGTCAGAAAAACTCTTTTTGATGAAACACCTACAGGTTTTTATTATGTGTCTTCTCAAATGCAAGGTGATTAGAAGGAGGAAGGAAAAAAAGAATGTCATATCAAAAGCAAGAAGTTGTAATCTTTCTCTCTGCCTCTGCTCCTCCACACCTCCCACGTAACTCTGCAGTGGCCTGTTCCCCCTGCATCACAGCATCACACATATCCAGAAGCTTTTCTATAAATACAGGAGCCTTTCTTGCACTCTAGTGTATTTATAGAACAGATGACTACCATTGATAGAGACTGAAAGCAAGCAAGATGCAAATACATTTTCTTTTCCTTTTGCATAGCTCTGGTCTAGAATAGGGATACCACAGCAGCCTCAGACCATTAACTTTGATGAGTTACAGAGAATGAGAGGTACTAAAAGACTGGAAAAGAAGAAATGTAAAATCTCTCATTAAAATAAAAGGAGGGAGAGGAGCCCCGAGCAATATTCTAGTTCTGTTTTATAAGTATATGAAATTGAAGAAAAGGAGGAGAGTAGTAAACCTAACCTAAGATTTGTCAAGAACATATTTGTTTCAATGGCTGTAATTCTCCAGTGAAATTCTCTCTGTAAGATGGGTCTCATGAAGAGAGAGAGAAACTGCTTATAGGATTGTGATTTTAGTAAATGTTTTCCATATTTTTTCAAGAGATACTTTTGTAAACACAGTAGAGAACTAGTCCTAATGAAACTCACTGGAAAGCAAAGAAATATTGGATAACCATAGAATAGTTACCAAATAATAGTTCATGGTCAAAATGAAGGAAGTATTGGTTGAAATTCCTTCTCACACTGCCTCATTTTGGTTGTACTCAGTAAAACATAATGAATAATGACATAAAAAAAGACCTGGGTGAAGGATCAGAGAGTAAGTCTGTAAGATTTGCTGGAAGGAAACAGTAGTGTGGGACAGCCGACACTTTGCAGGACAGGATTAAAATTTGAAATGAATCCTACCCAGCTCATGAAAGAATAGTCTGAAAAGATAGGATGAAATTCAACAGCGGCAAATTCATCCAATTTATAAAGAAGCAAGCAAGACAAATATAAGGGAAGAAACAACTCATTTAAGTGTTTTTTCTTTTTCTTTTTCTTTTTTTTTTTTTTTTGTTTTCTGAAAAGGATATAGAGTTATGATAGTTTAGAAGGTGGTCAAGAATCAGGAATATCGTACAGTTGCACAAAGACAAAGCAGACTTCTAAAATGAAGAGAGCATACATAAACCACATATTTTACTAGCCTTGAATGAAGAGATCACAGCTGTACATTTACAAACCTGCTGCTACTCTCTGTGTTGATATTTCATGTGGCATGGTGTCCAGTCTGGGGACAAGTAATTTCAAGGAAGATTTGAACAACCATTTATAGAGGGCAGAAAGGGGAACAAGACTTGTCTACAAACATGAATAATAATGAAAGATTTTAAAATATCAGGATTTTGAGGTTGAAGAAGAGTCTGAGAAGTGGGCATGATTAATACTTGGAGAATATTGCAGAAGGGAAAAAAGTTATGTCCAATTCTGTGGTGACTATAAGTAAAACACTTAAATCACAGTAAGAAAGATACTTTAAGGAATGCTTTCTAAAGCAAGAATAATGTTGTATATTTATGGAGTTTTGAAATTTCATTTGTTGGAAATCTCTAAGAATAGGATGGGAAAGGAATGATAGAAATTATTGCTGCCTTGATCAGTGCTGTGCAGTGACTTCTCAAAGACCCCTGGAGCTCTGTGGTTTTGTGTTTTTATGCAATAGTCCTGTAGAAAGAAATGTTTTAACCAGAAACAGCTTGTCCATTTCTAAAAGACAATCTTTATTGTTCAGAAAGCATGTGAGTATCCCATATTCCCACTACCTGAATTACTGGTGAACGGTTCTTTGTACTGTTCACCATAATCATTTCTGATAGAACATTTCATCTCAGAGTTCCTTTGAATTTATTAAATGATGAAAGACTAGTTTTTGGCATAATTCCTGGATTAGACTGTACTCAGTAGATAAATTACATGAAAGTATGAGTGACAGTAACATATTTGCTGTGTTAGTGTCAATAGTCATAGGGAAGTCATTTGTTTTTTGTTTATTTTTACATTATTCCATTATTCAGTGCTCATGTGGTAGTAATTGATGGTAAATAAGAAATGGCAACCTTCCATATTTCTTGGTTTAATAAAACATACTATACATATATAAAAAATAGTTTTAGATGATTTGAGGGCCTTGGTTAGTGTTTGTTTAATTGTTTAATTATTTATTTAAGTGGCCAACTGCAAATGTAAGACAAGGGTTTCTGTTATTTCATAGGGAGATTCACTCATTAATAACATTTATAAAGTATATTACATTAAATGCAAATACTAAGTTGTTCAGTTGTACAGGGAGGCATTCAAAGAGTAAAATAGAACTCCCCATTGAGGTAGCTCAATTATATACTATAGGAAACTGCTTTAGAATGCATTGTAGATATGGTCCAAAACTTTCAGTCATTATTGTTTCTGATAATGAGTTCATTGCATTTGTACTGAATTGGGGTCAACACTGTGTGCTGCACATTCTCAGGAAATCCAGATTTTGGTTTGATGTAACCTAAGCAGGGAGAACCAGAGCTCTCAGACTCAGTAGGTTCTGATTTAAACTTCTCGTATTTGGAGATGTCAGATGATCAGGGAGTTTTTGGTCACATAAATTAGGTAGATTTCTTTTTTATTTATCTTGTAAATTATGTGATGTGTGTTTTTCTGATAATATGAAAAAAATAATTGGCAGACTTGTAGCCTACATCACAGCAGTATGGAAATGTGCTTTCTTTCTGCTCTGTTGACCAAGGGCCCAGATGTTGTGCACCTTGGCTGTATGATTGTTTCCCCTGCCTGAGATGTACTGGCCATTCACAGGACGGAGAGGTATGCTTAGTTTAGAATAGAATAAAATTAGTTCAGATGGATTTAGAACAGTCATATTAGAGTAAAAAATAAAATAAAAACTATGGCAAAGCAATGTTGGTTAGCATTTGTGAACAGCAGATGTGGGATAGCATTCTGATTCTCTCAGATGCTATTTTCGTGTTGACTCCTTTGATCTGCCTTGTTTTCTTATTTACACTTTTATATTTCTGAAAGGGCTTTCACAGACAGAAATCTCCACAAGAATTTTACTTTCTTTGGCTATCCTCAAAGGCTCTTTTGTCAATTTATTATCACAATAGCAAGATATGCTCATTTAGTAAATCAATATAGGTTAACTTTTTAATAGGAAAGGCATTCTAAGTTTCTGGCATCAGTCTGTATCTTGTTTCAATTATAATGTCTCTCACTGGGCTAAGTATTTGTCTGGTAGGTGTGTGTATTGGCAACAACTTAATATTCAAAGGTCAAGCTGCAAAGAACTGGCCAGTGTGATGGCATCTTTGCTCTTTAATAATCAGATGGGATGTCTGTGATGTCTTGAAGTGCTTCTTCTAGGTGGCAGTATGCCACTGCAGTAGTTAATTGCTTGTTAGCTTCTTGGATCAATGTAAAAGAGAGATGTGAAGATTTTTCCAAAGACTGTTTGCTTTTTTCCTCTCAACACAGCTCTATTTGAGTACTTTCCTCTGAATTATCCAAGAATGATCTGAGTATGTGAGAGGAAACTTCGATACTCAATTTAGGTAGCTACCTAGGAGTGTGTTTGTTGTTGTTGTTTTTTGACTACGGTGGGGTCAGTGATTCCATATAATTCTTAAGCTTTCTCCCATGGGGAGCTGAATTAATTACTAATATATTCTGCAAATGTTTTGGATTTGATAGATCCCATGTAGGCATCCTTTTCTGCCCACTCATTGCTCCTTTTTCATGACTTCTTTCCTTTCTTATAGAATCCCCATGCTGCCACGGAGTCTAAATTTGTTTACAGCTGAGATGAACATGCTTACTTGCTGGACTTTTAGGATAGGTTTCATTAAACCATCCCTGACCTTAATGGCCATTAAGAAGTTTGTTTTAGTGCTTAGACATGTGCTACAGGGATAATTTGTATGTATGCATATTTCTGACATTGTGGATACAACATACAGCTGTGCATGTTGTGTAAAGAAAATGTGCACTGCTTGTATCTGGGGACATGAATGCACCTATTTTATGTAAATATCCTCAGCTGCCAGAAATCTCAATGGGTGTGTATAAAGGCCATGAAGATGAAGGAAAAAAAGCCAGCAGTAAAAAAATGTATCCTGGCCTTCCTCTCCTTAAAGTTTTTCCTCTGTCACAGTCACAATTCCCAGAAGTTTGAGAACAATGCTACTTATCACATCAGTGTCACCCTGTTGTTTTTTTGGCTTCAGTCATGTCATAACATCCAATGTGAATGTTAACATTGGTTTTGGAGAGTCCCAGTAGCTCATAGTTGTTCTGCCTCTCTGAGTCATCAAGAAGCTCTGAAGCACAAGAAATGAAAGACTGTTATTTGCCAAGTTTTAGATTTATTTCACCACTTTAACATTTTGGAAAAACGTAATCATTGCCTCACAGCACATTTAACATTTTTCTCTTTTTAAGTAACTGTCAGGACACTATGACACTGCAAACTACTGGCCAGTATTATAATAATAGTTCTTACCATGATGCCTTTGAATGCCTTTCCATCCTAAATAACCATAACTTTCCAACTACCTATGACTTAAAGGAGAATCCAGTGTATTTACAAGGATATGCTATTCTTATATATATATATGTATATATATATATAAAAGTAACTTGTGGTTATCTTATCACTGTGAAACTGATCAAGTACTTTCAGCAAAAGACTCCATACACATCAATGTACCTATGTGAAAGCTTCTGAAAAATTAAGGTTGATGAGTTGACAGCTGTAATACCACTAGCTTTTAATCCTTGGTTACTTTTTTTTTCATTATTAGGGATTCCCAGACATGGGTAGCAGAAGATTAGGTTTATCCACTAACAATATAAAATCCTGTAATCCCTTGAAAGTTTAAAATCTTCCTTGGGCTGGAGAAGGAAATGCTTTATCAATATGTACAGCTAGTGGCCTCTTTAAAGGATAAAAACACATCTCCTAGCTTGAGGGAAGGAGAATCCTTTTATGCCAGCCTAAGGAATTTCAATTTTGAACCTGTGCCTCAATTTGTGGAAAAGGTTTGGGAGATGCTTCTATTTTTTTTTTTTTTTTTTCCATTATTTCAGGTTCAGGGAAATATATGATGTGTGGCTTGTTGTTGTTTTGCTTGTTTTTGTTTTTGCTTACATATTGCTTTCCATTTATAGCTTTATAAGAGCTTTACAGTGGTCAATAAATGCTATGGTAACCCATAGGCCAGGCTTTTGACTGGCAGCAATAGGATCCAGTCAATACCAAATATAAACCCACAAAGACATGAGCACCCTCCAGAAGTCTGGATATTGAATTTAATTGTCTCAGTGTTGTGTAAGTGATACTTTCTCACTTACATGTGATGAGTTAATCAAATGAATTTAAGCAAAAGGAACTTCTTCTGGAGTGCTGAAATAAAAAGGGAAACACCATGAACAGCTGCCAGAAGACAACCAGCCTTCCCAGCTAGAAGTCAGCTAGTTGCTCTCTCTTGTTTCTCCAGCTACAGCCCAATCGCAAGTTGTCTCTGATGGGGCAGTTGGGTGCCCTTTTTTCTCTCTCTCTCTCTTTTTTTTTTTTTTTTTTTTTTTTTTTTTAACATCACCTGAGAATGCAGGCCATGGCAGGGAGTTAGGACCAGACCCTGAATCAACTGGAACCTGGAGGTAGAGCTAATGCACATCTCCTTTTAGAGTGGAGCCCAAACCAATGGGAGCGATCAGTCTCTAAAGCCATGTCTCATGAGAAACTTTCTGTAATGAAGTAAAATAACCTCAGATTGTTTAAGAAAGGAAAATAAAAGTTTCTTAGACAGCTTTCCCCCTGCATCTTCTCTTTGTGAAAGTTCTTTCCTCTGATATTTTGGGGAGATGTTCCACTTTGTATCCCAAGCAGGAAGCTTTTTGATGTCTGCTTGTCCTGCAACAACTCTCCAAGGAATCCTTGTGGGTTACTAGGAAAAGAACCTTTATTTTTATGGCCTCAAGTCTGGCCATGTCTGCTCTTTAAGGTGCATTCTTACAATAGGCTTATTTAATGTACCCGTGCCCTCTTCACCTGACCTGCTCTGTTCTCTAGATCTTCTAGTAGTCCAACATGCTCAGTTTCTCTCTGAAAAGACATTCTGCATCCTTCCTCTCCTCCTTTTTTCTGCAGGGCCAGCAATCAGTTGATGTTGACCGAGCAGCCTTCCTCTCAATGACCTGCTACACCTTAGTTAAAAGGGCATGCAGTAGTGATATCCTAAATGGCAAGTAACCAAGTAAACAGCATAGCACACATTGCAGGAGGCCTCTCCAGTTTTTTTCTAATCTTGGTATTTCTGATTAGTTACTACCTCTTGTTGCCTCTTGGCAGCTTTCTGATCAGTCTCCACTAGATGAGTTTGCTGTTAACTGCTCTGTTCCTGCTGACTGCACCCTCTTGGCTGCTCCCACCAGCTGCACTCATTGCTAGGTCCCCCCCGCAGCTTTCTCTGTGAGCTGCTTCCAATCATGCTCTCTGCATGGCTCTGCCCATCACTGTGAGGGCAGTGAGTGTGCTTTCCTGCAGTGCACATCTGCTGATCTGCAGCTCAGGTAGCCCCTGAAGGTAAAAAGGTTCTTATAGAAAGGTGCAGTGAAAAGCAGAAAATGTCCAGAATCCATGTAACAAAGCACTTTGTGGATGGGGACCTTCTGATAAATCCTGGGATTTTTGCCACAGTTTATTTGTCACAAAGTTTCACATATTAAATGGAGCTGACTCCTTCCCCACAAGCACATCTGGCACCACTGGCGTTTTATGCTTTGCACAATGTGATTACAAATGAAATCGTTCTTTCAAATAAACAGTTTAGATCTTTCGAACTCAAAGTATGGCATGTAAAAAGGAAAGGAAAATGCTGTTGTTGACACTGTATTGTTCCCTGATTCTGGTAAATGCCCCAGATTTGTCCCATCCATATGGACCTCCACCCTTTGGACTTGTTTTTCCTGCTGAAATTTGTCTTTATTTTACTTTGAGAGACAGTGGTTATTTGTCCAAAGAATGTAGTCAGTTAACAGCCAAATCCACGAGAGAGATACCAAATCCTATGAATACCTACTTTCCAGCATGTCTTTTTAGCTGTAATACTTGGAGGCATATCTCCGAAGCATTAGTCAGTTTAATTCGTATAGTAGAGTAATGTAGCTAGCAACTAGTGCTGCTGGGGCCTGACAGCCACACTGCGTATAAAACAGGAACAGTCAGCTATCAATTGTTTGAGAGCAAAATGCATCCCTCTCTGCAGTGCAGCCCCATGCCCTGTGTGCCCAAAGGTAACCTAGCCTGCTTATCTGCCTTCTCTGTTTGAAGTGACCTTTATTTTTATAGAAACCTATATGGCAGATAAATGAATGCTCTGATATTCTAGTTTAGATATGCTTTGCTATCTGTTTACTTTGTTGATGTTATCCCATATGGCATTATCCTTTATAACCATTTATGGAAATGCAGAGTGCTAACGGAATTAACTAAAGACTAATGGAAAATTCATTATTATTATTATTATTATTTTTTTCCCATTGAGTAAGAAAACATATATGTTTCTTGATTAGTGGAAATCTACACTTTATAACTATTTTCTGTTGAAAATCTGGTTTCTTTTAAAAAATGTATCTTTTTATAAGTCTCTGAGATGGATCTCCATGTTAAAAGTATAGGGCCCAAAAACAGTTGTACATTTTCTTAGGTTGCTACTTTCTTAGTAAGTAGCAAGAAAAATGTTGAGGTCAGGAGAGTCAAGGATGTGTAACACCCCTCCATGGGACAAATCCCCTCTTGATTTCTTATAATGTTTAAACTGAGATTTTTTAGCAAGTCTTCAAGTAAGTGAGAAAGCAAGTCCATCTTAGTGCATTACTACTGCAAATGTAGCTTCCTGAATAGAGAGAATGAAGTATTTACTTCAAACTTAGACTTGTATCAGCCATGTGTTTATGTGCAAATCAAAAATTAAATATTTGAATTTTTCATTATTCTTGTGGATAAGCATATGATTACTTTGCCAAAGCAATGCCTCTGGCTCTGAACTTGCTACTGCATTTTGTGAGTTGCAGCATTTTGTCACTGCAGCTCTCTGAGAAACTAGGCTTCAGAAAGAAAAAAACTTAAATATCCTCTTAAGCTCAACCTCTACAAATGTAGGTGACGTGTATATACTTTTCTGTCCAAGGAGATTCTAAAAGCCTTATAAAGATTCAGTTTTATTTCTTTGTGTATATATTTATAACTGAAGAAGCAGTGAGAAGACTGAGAGGTCAGAGAAACTTCAATACCAGCTTACAAAAACAATCATCAAATCTGTTTCTGGAATGTGGGCGTTTAATTTACATCAATATTCAGTGTGTGTGCGTGTGTGTATGTTTTAATCTCATGATAATCAGAGAAAACAGTTCTTTTACTGAATTATAACTTAAATGGAAAAGTTTGCTTGTATCCCAATGCTAAATGTCAAATCTGTCCTCAGAAGTCAGTAATTATTTTTTTTTTAAGCCTGAGTAATTTTTGAGACACTTGGAAATATGAGCGTGATTAAAATGTACTGGAGTCAATGGGAGTCTTTGCAATAACTGCAGTGAGCACAGGAACAATTTCATTTGAATCTTTCTACTTTTCAGCCCATTACTTCTTTTTTTCATTGTAGTGAACTAATCTTAGTTTGGGAAGTGTTGCAGTGGTAATGAGCCAGGCCTGCAAAAGCTTATTTACATATGTACCTTCAGACGTGTAAACAGTTCTGCTGAGTTCTGGGGGTTACCTGTATTCATAAACATTATATGCACACTTTTATTTTTGAGGGTTCTGAAGCTCAATAAATAAATGGATCACTTTTTTTTTTTTTTTTTTTTTTTTTTTTTTTTTTTTTTTTAGCAACTTCATTGCTTACTTTTCTTTTCTGAGATAGGGTTCTAATTGCCAAATCAGAAAGAATTTCTTAAAAAATAACTAGGGAAGGAGACCCTACCACAATTAAAGTGAAGTTGCCCAGCAGAACCACTCCAAGAATCCCCCAAATATATTTGGAGCAAAACTGAACTTTCAGTATGATACTCCTGATTTTTTTCCCTGTAAAGCTCTGCCACTTATATTTTTCAGGGCTTTATATTTTTTGGTAGTTCTGCCATATATGTTTGAAAAGAATAAACCACTAGGTACACTCTATAATTGCATTGAAATAGCACTTCATGACTTAAAAAAATAGAATACCTAGAGATAGCACTTCAGTTTTTCTGAATCCTCAAAAATTAGGAGTCATGATGAGACTGCATCACTACAAAAATGGCTTGAGGCTTAGCAGGGCTGTGCTACTGATGATGCTTCCAAATGTATTCTCCTCTTAAAATCAGAGTTTTCTCTAGTTCTGCTTTTGTCACTCTGGAAATCATTGAGTTCTGTCATTGTTTCATACACTAAAATAAAAACTTTAATAAAATATGTTGAAATTTCTATGGAAGTTTCTATGTCTTTTTCCATCATTATCATTGTAAGTGATACTGTAAACTGTACTGCAGAAATATTAGGTCTTGTGTGCAGCTTAAAGTTCTGGAAAACTGATACTTCCTTATTGTCATATGCAAAGGAAACCACTGCTTGCTTCCAAGTCAGTGTCAAGTTTTGTAGCTTCTTCTCTGAAATCAAGAGACTTTGCAATGATGTTCCCCTAGTTGTTATTAATGGTGGTTGAGGTTATGTTATACTGATTCACACTAGTGGAGATATGATGGAAACATTGCCTCTCTTGAACTGAAATAATGTAAGAATTTCCCCTCCTGGGGCCTGTCTTGTAATGTCCTATAATTGCTGGTCACTGTTCAGCCAAGCACACAAACATATGTTTCAGTTCATTGTATTACTGCTACCATTTAAAGTCTTGAGTGTGTTTTGGTAGAATACACGTTTCTAGACATTTTCCAAATACAGGTGAAAAGGTATTCTGGCCTTCAAGCATTTAAATCATAAGGCCAAATTCACATTTGCATGTCAATAAATATTCTTAGCTCAGTAGAAAAAAGGCAGAGAGATATTTTTAATTATCTTGCCTTCTTGTAGTTTATCCTAAGCAAATGTTTGAGCATGTGAGACATTTCTATTTTTGGTGAGTAATAGTGTCAGTCTTTTTTGCTTCATTTGCTTTTCCTGTGAGATTCTTGCCAGGCAAGAGCAAAATATTCAGGTCTCATTTACATTGAAAATTACTCTCTCATGGGTTAGGGAAAAGGTAGAGTGTTTTTTTTTTTTTTTTTTTTTTTTTTTTTTTTCCTCCCCTCTGACAGTTATTCTTTTCTGATGATAACACATGCACCTATAAAGTGATGTTCTGTAAGGGTTTAACATTTTCTTTTCATAAGTGCGTGCCTTGTCTTTAAAGACTGTAGATATTAAAGACGTTCTCTAAAAATAAAAAAATGAAGCTCTGTCTTTGGAGAAGAAAAGGACTTGTGAAAACAGGGTACTTTATGCAAGTTCAAATTCTTGACAGATTGAATAACATGACAAATATAAGAAGCTATAAGTGAAATCTATAATTTTTTCAGGCTGAGCATGTAAAAATTCATATGATTATCTGCAACTCTTGGTCTGTAAGTATCATAAGAGAAAACATAAGCTGGTTTCAATTCAGCTAATAATGTGAGAGAACTAGAGTTTCACACACTTTTTGAAGAAATTTCAATGACTGATTTTGACCAAAATAATTGAATGTTTTAAAACAATATTTTAAATTTGGGGCTGTTTCAGATTTTGAGTGATGTTTGGTTTGGCAGGTTTAAATTTTGAGTTTGGCCTATTTGTCTGTTCTTTCAGAATGACAGATTTATATCATATAAAGATGGTGTGTCTTGCCACTGAAGGGTTTTTTGTTTGTCAGAATTTTCAAAACTGAAAACTCTACAGAGCAAACATATGAGGATTTTCTGTGGTAGGAATGCATCAAAAGTAGCCACACTTGCCCGAGGGGCAACTGTCTGTAACAATAGGGTTTCACTGTGCAGATTGCTATTGTGATGAGAAACACAGTGACACACCTAATTATGGAAAATCTTGCCTGAAAAAGAAGTTTCTTTCCCACAGTCATTGTAGGATAAACCTGTTCTTGCTGCTTACAGGTGATTTTCCAGACAGTCATTGCAGCAGGCTTCACAGCTTCTGCACTCCTCAGGCATGTGGATTCCTGGTTGTCAGACCTAAATACCAAGATTCAGAACGTGGTAGAGAAGTGAGAAGACAGATTGAAGAAGAATCCTGGGGCACAGAGGTCTTCCGGAAGTTCAGAAGCTCTGGAGAACATTGAATGGGATGTGAACTGATTTTATAGGTGGTAAAGGATTGATACTGAGTAACAGAGAAAACGTCAGGGAGATCTTTGCCAAGTATGAATCCTTTGGGACTGGGAAGACAGGAGACAAAATAGATTGTGAAATACTACTTCTATTTGTACTTTAAAGCTGTGTAATTTGTCACTACCTATTACTTGTAGTGCTTTAAGTTCCCTGTTGTGCTGTCATCAGCTGCTCACATCTTCTTGTATTATTCTGCTTGTCATGTGAATTGTTTGATCTCTTCTTGTACTTTTGTCATAAAAGCTACTATGAACTGGACTGAACATGGGAAGTGATCTTGCAGAGCTGTGTGCAGACGACAGGACCAACTAGTGACAAACCCACTCAGTTTGGTACCACTCTATGCAATACTACAGTTCAGTCTGGAGGAATTTATTGGATCCTAAAGTGCTAGAAGACAGGTGATAAGCAGATATTTGCATCTGTATCTATAAACTCTAAACTTAAAGGTTTTATTTGGTTTATAAAACTATCACCTTTATGTTAGTTGAAGAAGTGAAGCTGATATGCCTAGCTGAAATTAAGAATGGTTAATGATGATGATTACAGTCTCTGTATTAATGACATTACAGTCTCACCCAATGATTAAAGGTTTGTTGTGATGTGAACTGCATTGTCCCAGCATGTGGAGGAAAATCTTACACCCCAGACCGCAACCTTTTTTGTGACCTTATCTGCAATACATTGTTTTTGAAAGAAATAATGTTGAAATGGATCTTATCAGCTACTACCAGGCTCTACAAACTTTCCTTATCCATGTTTATAAAAACACAGAGCAGCAAGAGCTGAATTAACTGAGAAGAAGCAAATGGAACTTCTCCTATAAATCTTCCAAGGGGTGGGACAAGGTGCACTTTCTGTGACCTGTGGCTGTTCCAACCATAAACAGCATGTCCTTCTCTACAGAGCAGCAGGTACTTTGAACTGTCAGTGCTCATGAGTCCAGAAGCAGTGGACATGTAGGGTGCAAAATCAGCTCCATAACACATGCTCTAGAACCTGCACATTTTTGTTTCTCAAATACAATTCATAGTTTCACTCGATGATTGGCCTGTTAAGTTACTGACTGGGTCTGCATCCTTATCCATTGACAACATATTAAGGTCACTGCATGCATGGTATTTCCAGGTTTTCTCTATGTATTGTTTGAAACATTTCCATTCTTTATTGTTCTCTAATGTATACTAAGAAATTATTAAAAATCAGCTACTTGTGAAAAACCGTTGCAATGTTTTTGTTCGTTATGTTCTATTGATATATGATCTTTGTGTTCTATTACTTCCCCTCTCCAACTGCTACTATTGAGGAAAGTGTTACTGCCATTGCATTAAGCCCTTGGGGGACCTCAGCGAAGTACTTGAAGAGTTGCATAAAGGAATAGCATCCACAATGCCCAGGCAGCTTTTCTACGTGTGGGTGAGAGGCACTTTATAGGTTAAGGATCTTTAGATAAAATCCTAGAATGACGTGCAGTGGCTACAATGTCATAGCACTTACAGCTAACACGTGGTGGTACTAAGGCAATAAAAAGGCGCTTGATGAATCTCACTGTTGGTTGCCAGTATTTTTATAATGGATCACAAATTGAAAGTCATCTCAGATATGTGAGAAGATTTTACTGTGATAAATGCTTGCCTTTTTCCACACTTTATTCCCATTTTAGTGTCTTTAAAGGATGAAGTGACATCTTTTTTGTAGGGTCTATTTTCAGAACGGACCAGGCTAGGAAACTGACACTTATTCTTGTGTCTTCCTGGTCTTCCTGTCTGTGACTGATGGTGTTATTCTGAGACCTAACTGTTGGCCCTTAAGACACTGATACATTTAATTGGATTGTGAAAAATGACAGAAGTTCATTTTTTCAGGCTTTAATCTTGGGGAGTTTCCAATGTGTATACAGACAGAGTTGTAATTCTCAGTTGTTCCAGAGGTCTAACAGATTCTAAGATCATTAACATTATGTTCTTTACAGCACAGAGTCTGGCTATAAATTAGGCTGGTGAGAGCTTGAATATAACATTATGAGCTGAATTCTGCTGAGGACCTGAAATCTCGTGGTGTTACAGTTATAAACAAGGATGTGGGAACTAATTAAAAGGAGAAACTCCAAGACCAGTGCAAATTTGAATAGGATCTGGTAGTTCAGTGGAATTAAAGCTCCCTCAAATTACTTTTTGCTATTGTTCTGTTCTAAGGAAGTATAAATTATTATTATTTTTTTATTATTTTTTTTCCTGCTAATTTCCTTTGTTGTTTGTGAATTGCTTTTAAGTCATGTGGCTTTCAAGTGACAGGCTGCATTAGTAGAAAAATGGATTTTTAACTGAAAAACAGTTAAAGTCCCAGTCATATTTAATAACGTTATTTCTGTCTTAAGGATGGAGTCTCCTTTCAGATTGTTTTTCATAGAGGATAAGGATTAGTGCCTCTTTATCGGTGTTGTTCACATCCTCACTCTGTATACTTTATTATCACAGCTAGAAGGTGCTTCTTCAAGACTGAGTTCTGAAGCTGTAAAATCAACCTTTCAAAAGCTGAGAAAAATTGAAATGTCACTCCCTACATGGAGCTCTAGGAGTTTGACTAAACATTTGCCTCAACACAGACCATCCATTCTGATGCCTAGTTTAGAAACTTTCAAAATCAATTTAAAATATTTTCTTTATAGGTTTCATATCCTCTCAATATCTTTTATTAATATTATTATTACTGAATTGCCATGGCCAGAGGAACAGCTGGGAAAGACATTGATTTGTTAGCTGCAGTGACTACTGTTCTTCCTTTCTCTGCTATACCAGGCACCAAATGGAATGCAGAGCATCACATTTTTGCCAGATGCATTAGGCTGTTGTGCTGTTTGTCAGACAATTCCTCATATCCATAGAACTAGCAACACTCTTCAAGGGCAAATTAGATTTATGCAGAATGGTAGCTGAGCTAGCAGCATTATGTGCATCTAAGTGACTATGTTAATTAGCAACCAAAACATAGGCAGTAGCATCTCTGCAAGGAGAACACTAGCAAACTAACTACATCTGTGGCAAATCAAAATAAAAGAAATCCCATTATCTTGCTTGGGTTTCTGCTTTCTACTGACCACATGTTTTAATGTTACTGGAGGCTAGTTACTGCAGAGATATTTCATTACTCTAATATGCTTTCTTAGAACAAAGCATGGAGCCATAAGAATGAAAGCCAACTCCTAAGAACACTACTAGATCATTATTTACAGTTACTAAATATGTGGAATGCCCTTTTTTCCTTTCTGCATAGATCAGATGAGATGACAGAGTCACCAGAGCACATGGTACGCTTATAATTTTAATGCAGTATTCTAATACTTTTGTTTATATGCTGTTACCCTGATAACCAGTGAGCTTTTTTGAAGAAAAATATTTTTCATGGTGCTTAGAACTTTGCATTAGTCTTGAGTTTTTTTATAGTAGTTTATGAATATTCTCATAGGAGCACATATATACAGCTATCTATTCATCTCTTAACTTTATAATCTTTCATGTTATTCTGCAAAGAGTATAGAAATCATTAAGTTTTCAGTGCTATAAATCAGATTATTTCATTGTTAAATCCTGAAAATAAAGGACAAGAACACAAACAGAAGCATATATACAAACTGTTTATGTGCAATGACCTCGGGATTAGGGGGAAAACAAAAGCAAATGGAAATATATTTATCCCTTCTCTCCTTTATCCCTTCTCACCTTTAAATATTTTAAATATTTAAGATAATGCATCTTTTTAACATTGTAAATGAATTAAAAGCAAAATACCTTCAGAGGGACATAACCCTAGATATCAAGCATTTTACCTCGCTAAATGTTAATTAGGAAAACCTGAAAATAAATTTTGCTGCTTTTTTTGCCACCGCTTTTCCCTTTTTGGTAAAGCTTTACCAATGAAAATAAGCGTGATGTTTCTATGTAAAACAACAGGCAGTATAATTAAGGGCTATAGTAGTAAACCAGCCATATCATTACAAATATTCTAAGTTTATAAACTGCTGGGGATACCATCTTCCACAGAACTTCAATTAAGATAATGACATATACTTTAACAATACCCCTCTGTTATGATCCAGATTTTAAATTATATTAACATTTGCTATTCTGGCTTTTTACATCCTTCACTTTTAATCTGAAGGAGAAAAACTATATTTTAGAAGAGGATTATGTTTATGTGTGAGAAAGCAGACCCTTCCCACCTTCATGGTATGGACTATGTATTGAAGCAGTCTACTAGGTACTCTGTTTTGATTTTGTCACTTCTGTTCCAATGTGGAGTCAAAGAGCAAAGCTCAAAAAAATCTATCTATCGTAATCTTTCTCTTGCCAGCATGGGTGTTATTTTATTTATTTACCTTTATTTAAAGGCAATATTTAGTTTTCACAAAAATTCCAGATTGAGAGCACTAAAAGCTACTTTACCTGAACAGCAACAACAAAAAAGCAGACTTGTGGTTCCAGCTTTTAAGTCTGATTTCAAGGGGTTATCTGTTATGAACAAGGAGGTACAATAGTCAGCAGCATTTGCCAGCTGCTGCTATGCATCAGTCTCTTAGATACTTTTCTCTGTTATGCTGAGTACTGCACAGTATGAATTGCTCAGTAGAGTTGTATGTGACACTGTTGGAAGTGAGTTCTTTTCTTATATAGCCTACCTTGTTTGTTTGTTTGTTTTGTTACTTCTCATGTCTATTTAATATTTGGCTTTTGCTTAGACTGCAAATGATAAATAAAATTTGTCATTGCTGACTGTACTGATTATAGCAATCTACTATTACCATCCTAAAAATGAAAGTGTTCAATGCATGCTGTGTATCTCCAACAACTATTTTTGTCAGTGCAACAGAATAACTGTGTGTCTGCCCCACTGTTTTATTTTTGAAGTGGTAAAATTCCTGCTCACAGGACAGTGATGTATTGCAGCCAAGGGAACTACTTTAAGACATATCTAAGATAAGATCATATGTGGTTTTATGTCATAGAATTTGGATCCCTTCCTTTGCTGGAACAGCAAGCCAGGTTTTGGTTGTGGATGGTAACTGTAAGCTACAGAGAAGTGTGTTTTTAGTTATTGTGAAGCTTTTAGGTGAGTATTCTCTGGTCCCGGGAACTTGCTGGTGTTCTTTTTATTATGTATTTGCTTTTCTCCTGTAAAATCCTTATTACTGATACGTTCACTCATACTCAGCTCCTACTGGTGTGGGAACATTCTGATGTTGTCTTAAAGGAAGATAGATGCAAAAGAAAGACTTTCTTGGGGGATGGCAGGATGCCCTTTTTCTGCCTTGATTACCTGTTGATCACAGCACCTCCCTGGCAACCTTTTTCCTTCTGTTTCCTTTAGAAAAGTTTTTATTACTAGCTTTTGTTCAAGTAACAAGTTATTCCCCAACACCTCTGACCTGCTTTAAATATTTTATGTTTAACTTGCCAGAATTTAGGCTTTTTTTTTTTTCCTTTTTAACATTTATGTATATTTTTTCCCTTTTTGATGAATCTTCTTTTACTGCTAACAGTTCCCTTGCTCAGCTATTGAAGTATGCTACCTATATTTGGCAGTTCTTTCAGTCTTTAACTCCTGATAAACTTTTACTCTGAGATTATAGTATGGTATCTTTAAACAATGTCTGTGCTGTTTGCAAGAATTTACTCTTTCAGATGTTCTCATTAAAGAGCCTTCTCTATTATATAGCTATTAAAAAGAGGAACTGTCACTAATATGATTTTTTTTTTTTTTCTTTTGGCTTTGCCATCTGCAAGGATGCTCAATATTATGACATTTAGTTGCCATTACAGAACTACTTTTTGTAGTAAGCTTGGGAACAGTGGTCTTTTTCTGATCCTGGCTAAATCAAAAGCCATTTTTCTAAGACTCATTCGTAATGTCTCAAGTACTCCTTTTCATCAGTACGCCACGTCTTCCAGACAGATAATGTCCTTTCTAAAACTTTGGTCTTTATAGGATGATTGAAATATTTGGTAAATTTAGTGTCTGCCTTCTCAAATTTTGTTAATGGAGTATTTCAAGAGAACATTCTCAATCTCTGTGTGCTGAAGGTTGACTGAGAGCTACTCTTGAAAGGCCTCTTAAATGTAAATCTAAGCACAACACACTTGTATCAGTTACTTGACTATTATTCGTGACCCAACAAGTCCTGTGTACTAACCACGATGCAAGTAACCAACTCCCTACCCACCACAGAGCCATGGCTAGACCTTGCAGCAGGATGCTGGGAGCTGCACTGAAGCTGGGGAGCACATCTCCTTGCAGAGCTCCATGACCACAGGGGCCATCAGAGAAGGTATTATCTCCATTTCATGGTAGTCAGGGTTCCACATTTGTGATGTGTTCTAGATGTATGAAAGTCCACTGACCATGCATTCTCCTGGACTGAAATAGTTGAAGGTGGAGGAGGTGTCCTCCTCAAAGTACCAAGGGAGAAAGGAAAAGGGAAATGTAAAGGGAACTGATCTATTTAAAACAGGTCACTAATGCTTGCTTATTTTAGGTAATGTCCAGTCTCATGAAGCACCACTGTAAGTACTAAAAATTATATTCAACACAATGTATGTGTGTATATGCAGATTAAGAATAATCAGCCAGGTACCTACAGAAAACCCAATTTCCTGAGAGCAGCCATGAGTACTTCGTAAGTGGCAGGTGTCATAACCTTTGCGCATCTGAATCATGTAAAGGTTAATTATATTCCACTCCACTGCAACTATGGTTACATTCATGGGACTTTTTGCTTAATGCTGCTTTTTAACTAATGTGTCACTGTATAGATGAGTTATATTAATGCAGAACTGAGATTATTCACATCAATTTTAGTAAATTATACTTAAAAAGTAGAGATGGGAAAGATATTTAGTATGAATAATTATGAATTGGACTCTTCGGTTTGCAAATATTTCAGTAAATTATCTTTATTTCTGATAGTGCATTTGTTATTTTTTAATATTTCCTTGCTTGTCTGGACAGATAATTTTCAGCTCTAGGGCTATGATCAGTAAATGTTGACTATTTCTTGCTATTTATTTTTTGTAATGTTATTTTTTACAGACCCATTAGACAAGTGGAATTTTCCAATGATTAATGAATGAAACATTTTTAGCATGACTTTTTGTGGGTACAGGCAAATTATTATAATTTGCCTGTACCCACAAAGGTAAAATAAATATTGTTTAGTACCAATGTTATCCAACAGATTAGACCAAAACCAATGTCTCTAAAATTAAGTTTCAAATAATTGGGGTTTTGCTAAACTCTAAAATTTTCACTGCACATCCATAGGCTGACACAAAGTCAAAAGGAAAGAGTAAGATCACATAGCCTTATTTCTTAAAAGCCTAAAAATTATTGAATAGGTTGTATATTCACTATGATGGCTTGTTTGAATAAGGTAGGATTCCTTTTACAGATGTGGCTTTATCAGTTTAGCTTTGTGCATTATCATCTCTATTCTGAGGTGGCGTCACCATGCAGAACAACCTGTAAACTCTCCCAGTTAAAGTACTATAGGAAAGTACTTACATTTCCTACTGCTCTTGGAAACTAGATAGATGTCATAAAATGCAGAAGTTAGAAAAAAACAAGTTCTCCCTTCAGAAGTTCTCTGGCTTGACAGAATTAAGAGGAGTAGGCTCTTTTGCAGAATTAAGTGTTGCATTTTGGCATTAAAACCTCGAGGAGCACTTGCCAAATTAAAAGCTGCTAGTTTTACGTGATCAGCACATATAAACACAGGACAAGAAAAAAACAGAATACATTCCCCTCCCATCACAGGAACTATTTGATATAACTACCTTCTAAATGAAGAAGTCTTGTCTTACTGAATGCCTAGGAGTAGCAACAGAAGGCCATTTCAGAATCTCAGTGCTCAGAAACAATATTAGGATTTCCAGCCTAGATTTATCCATGCTTTCTATTTTATTATTTCTTGGCTATGCTTAAAATTTTCCTTTCTTCTCCCAGTGTCCAAACTGTTTTGTCATTTCAAATAAAACAAGTTCTCCACCGCTCAGGTCATTCTAGACTGGATCATGGATCCCGTGTGTATCTCTTTCCTGCATGCAAACCATTTTATTTTTTCTAAGGGTGCTCAGAATTGTATACATTGTTTTCCAGTTCAGATCTCAGTGGTGTCATTAACGTTAACTTCAGTGATTTCCCTCTTTACTTAAAAATTGTACATCTGGTATTATAATTGCTTTTCCTGAGGCCAAGTCAGAATGCAGGTAATGTATTTCTTCATTTTTCTGTCCCTCTCCAATGTCAGAGCCAAAGGATGGAGCATTTAGTTTGTCAATTGCTCTGAGATCTTCACATATAAGGGAAAATTTGAGGAGAGTTTGGATTACAGCAGGACTTAAGGACTTACAACTTAAGCAGGACTTAGAACTGTCTTTTTTTTTTTTAAAAAAAAAAAGTGAAAAAGTGAAAAACTGTTTGAAAGTGTATTTTAGTGGCACAATATGGAAAATCATGAAGGCAAAAGAGCAGTTACCTGTGGAGATAACAACCATGATCAAAAGGAACTGTACTCATAACTAAGACAGGTGCTATTATTAAGTGTACCTGTAGCTTAGCTTTCCAGAATCTCTGTATGTGCTTTTCCTTTAGGAAAGGTTCTCTTTTGGTCTTAGCCACTTCATTGGTAATTACCAGGCGTTCTGTTATTTGATGGGAAATATCAGAGCTCACTCCTGTGATCATGCCGCTACTACATGTTCACTTGGACACTTAAATTACCGCAGACTGGATCATGACTACTGTACCATTTTCTATATTAGGGAAACATATATACACAGGCATTGAACAAACAGCACTGGTTAGCAGAAATGCAAGGCCTTTGCAGCACCTTATACAAGTAATGGCTAGTTCATGTCTCTGTCTATTTACAATAGGGTCTTCTACCAATATTCCTCTCTGTTTCACTAGCTGGTTTGAAGGAACTATCATTGTTAAGGCCCTCAAGGGTGCAATGTGAATGAGAACAGAGGTCAGGTCCAAGCCTGTACTAAGGAGATTAGCCCTCAGATATGGCGAATCTGTACTTAGCTATCAAACAGCTGGTGGTATTTTAGATACATTGACCTCAAATTCTGTTCTGGTCATGATCATTAGGAGAGAAGTAGCTCTTAGAACACAGGTGTCCCTTTGTGTTTCTGTTGCAGTATTTCTATTACTCCAACTGCTGTGGGATCTTAACCAGAACCAGATAGATTGAAAGTGACTACAGCTGCCTTCAAGGTATAAGATTTAGGCTGAACTGGAGAACTGGTAAGGCAAAGTAATGCTGGTGTAATCTTGTTCACACTGAAGCAGTGGAACAATGCTATCTCTTCTGTGTGCTGCTTTTGAGGCAGTTTATTCCTGGCACCGTTGAGGTGCTATTTTTCCTGGGAGTCCTGGGTATTCTAATGAACAGTGGGTGTTTTTGCCCTTTAAGCATCAATAACAAAGTATAATAGCAGAAGTTACTTAAGGTGAAGCCCCAGATCTTATTTTTCTGGAGACAACATCGAGCTATTTCTCTGTGTATTACTTAGGGTGCTTCTGAACCACAGAACCTGGTGAATGCTAAAGTTAAGGAATATTTCATGATTTGGCAATAGTAGTGTACTGTATTTTAGACAGGAGATTTTATTGCTTTAGTTTAAAACACACATCTTTTTTCTTTGTTTTTCATTCTGTTGTTGTTTGTTTATTTTTATTTGAACACTTACATTTGCTAATATACAATATGTACTTAATCCCAGTTTTTCTGTAGGAGATATTTTTTCCTGTTCAGATGTATATAGATGCTTTTCTGGGAACAAATTACACTCCATATCCTTTTCTCAGCAGAACTTGCTGTAGTTTCCATCCAATTTAATTGTTAGAAGGAATCTGTTCCCAAATGTTTATGAACCTGTTTCTTCTTTGATAAGAAGGTAGTTTTTGCCTGCCAGTGCCCTGGAGATTATTAGGAAGCTGCTGCAATAAATCAGCTGTATTCATACTGAAGCACAGACTTACTCTGTAGTAACATTCAGGGACCAACTTAAACTCAAAACTTTTCCTGATTCAGATTGGTTTTATCACATTACTTGCAGGATGGTTGTGACTGTTGCGCTGCATGTTGTGCCTCCAACTTCATGGAGTTTACCTCTCAAATATCTCTATAGGCTAGCATACTTCTCCTGAACAGAGTTGGTTAGCAGGACTGATATTTTCTTGTAAGAAATCTACAGTGTCAACCAGTATGAAACCTCTCAAGTGCTGCTTTACAGAAACACATTGGAGAGAATGAGAGTATAATAAAACCAAACAAAATGTCAAACTGGTGTGAACCTTAAAAACTCAAGTTCTTGCCTTAAAATGACAGATACAATCTGCAAGTTGTAGTTTGATCTGATTTGGGTTGTTACCTACACAGCCCAATCATGAAGGAACCTGAGTTACACCACAGCATGAGTAGAATCAGTCGTCATTCATCCTATTGGACTGAGGTAAAATCTTTGACTTAGGCTTCGTTATTCTGACATCCTGTGGTGCAGGAACATGCTTTTGCAGGATTCCTTATGGCAATAGTATAGATTTTCTCCCTGCCACTGTGACAGAAAAATGGATTTCTGGTGGTTCTTCTGAATGATTATAAAATATGCAGTCACTGTAATGAAATATCATATATCTAAAATGCCCTGTATGAAATGCAGGTTGGATGCTATGAAATGTTACAGGTATAGTAAGCATGTATAGCCATAACATATTTAATGAGGTGGTCAAAATCCCCAATTCTGTCATCCAAGTTTTCATAAACTTAGCACACTTTCTGTAGTAGACCAAAGCACATTCACTCTGTTTTGATTACAGACTTCTCAGTTTAGGAGCAGTGAAAAAGACCTTTGCAAAGATGGGAAAAGGTTCAATGTACTGATTTGGTTCTGATTTCACAACAATATTAAACTAGCATATCCCAGAGGATGAAATTCTGAGCTTAGGTGTTGTGGGTTTCAACTAGCACACCACCATCAGTTTGCCTGGATTTACTGCTGTCTTTCACTGGTGTGTATGAGAACAGTTGATCCCTTTTGTATTACATGTAACTGTTGTGGCAGCTTCTGCAATTTAAAATGGCTGAATGGCTGATGGCTTACCATTCATTTTCTGTATTATACAATCCAGGATTCTGTGGCATTCTAGTCACGATATGTAACAGAACCCCAAAGACAGATTATGCAGTCACAACGATGAAAATTGATTACTAAGCACTCAATGAGTCATCTGCCTCAGGAAGTAACTACTTCAATCTATTATTGTCGATGTCCTGATGGGTCAACCAGGACGTGAAAAGGAATTTGCATTAAATTGATTTGAGTGGGTTTTTTTTTTTTTTTTTTTTTTTTTTTTTCTAGAAATAACATCACTCAATCAAAGGCAACATTCAGACAGAGCTAGGGAGAACCAACTGAATTTGATTTGGGAGGTAGAGCAGCAAGGGATGAGCAGGTTGATTCAGATAAAAAATATAAATGGCATTTAGAGCACCATAAATCTCATATTACAGAAAGAAGAGTTGGAACTGTTGTTAAGATATTCTGCAGTGCAGATTGGGCTGCACATTCTGGAAATCCTTTATTTGCTTATTGATTTGTGTGTGTGCATGTTTCTATATACACACATCCCCCAGTTATGTGAATTGTGTGTTTATGCAAATAGTGTGCTTATATATGCACTTACCATAACACATTGCCATCAAGTTAAACAACAATGTGGCCTGTTTCCAGTTATCTCAGATGATTTTACTGTATTGATCTTATATAAAAACTGGAGCATAGAATGTTTCTCTTCATATATTTTTTCCTTCTCAGAGCTGAAGACTTTCAGAAGGAGCAGCCCACCACTCAATAAAATTCAACAGGCTATGAATCATATCAAAATGTCACTTCCTTCTCATCAGTCTTATTCTTAAAGCAATTCATTCTCTCTCTCATACTTGTACGATGGTGTGGGTGTGCTAGCATCTTAAATTGTAGTGGGTTTCTGCTACGTTGTTATCCGCCTTAGCTTTTTATCTTCTTTGAAGAGAATTACTTACATCATTTAAGAGTCCAATTAAAATCACATACTTTAAAGAACTCACTACTTACCATATACATGATTTGTGAATTGTTCTCTTATCAATTTTTATATGGTCAATCTTTATGTCCATTCCAATAAATTTTACCTGAGTAATGATTTTGTGATTTGGCTCAAGGAATTACAGCAAGATCTTCAAAAAATTATTAGTGACTTTGCTGGTGACGGTTCTTGGCTTTCCACTATGAGGTATTTATAAAGCTGTGATGGTTGTGGGTGGATACATTAATATAATTGTTTCAGAGTCAGGCCTCTCTAAAGTGCCAACAAGGGCTGGAACCCCAAAACTGTGCCTCAGTCACTGTCACCATCGAAGCATGCTGGCTTTGGTAAATGAGGCTTAACTCTGAACCACTGCAAGAGGGAGAAGGACAGGAAAAAATCATAATCCACTAGTGAAACTGTGTGAGTATCAGCTTGTGAAAGCACCAGCTGAGTATGCTGGATACAGGATAGGCAAAATCTCTCAAATACAGGAAGCACCACAACCATAATTCCCTCTGGCTAATCTATAAATGTCATCTTCTTTAGTGGACTTGACCTTATGCTGCCTGTTTCAGACAGGCACAAAGAAAGCAGAGAAACTGCTCTGTAAGGGATGGAGTTAGGGAGCTGCCTATTATTTCAGGCCAACAGTTCAGAAGCCAAAATTATATCATAGTTTTTATCAGAAACCTGAAGATCACATAAAGGATTTTGTTGTGTAAAAGCTTGAACATATGTTACATAAATAAACATCAGGCTTTTCCTGTCTCAGTCATGATGTACATATACTGAATATATAGAAATTTACATTTTATAGAACAACAACAATATTACTTTAGTAGTCAGGTGCCTGTAAGGTAATAAAAAGTGATTGTGCTATTGTCAGATAAACCCTCCAGCCATCACATTCACTGTTTTTCTGACCAAAACATATCAGTTGGAAAATTTGATACCTTGATGGCATATATATCTATTCAGTAAGGAAGAAAAAAGCAAATGTAAAAATAAATTATTTTCTGGTTCTGTTCTTGCTTTATTTCACTCATCATTTGTTCTGATAATAGAAAAAATATGCTCTCTCTTCTTTCCCCCTTTCCAAGTACAGATGCTTATGTTTCTCCTTCAGTCAGTTAATTGGATGATAATGGTGAAAATACAGTAATGGTTTCTTCATATTCTCTCCTGATTTACAGATCTGTGAGGTTGAGTTCTAGGTAAATGATGGGGAATTGGGGTTATATATATATATAGCATATACATATATATTTGACATCCCTGTGAAGATATCCATAAAGTAATCAAATATTTGGGGATAAATGGAAAGTCGCTGTCAAGCTACCTAAAATATATATTGTGCCATGGATTACTCTATGGTTCTGAAAAGACTAACATTTCTAGTACAAATTGCTCTAGCTGCATTTCTTCATTTTCTGTAAATCAGGACACCTTACGCTAGCTGAAGTGTACACTACCTTTCTCTAATGGTGCATTCAAATAGCCAGTTGTGCAGTTTCTATTAAATCTAAATTGTAGTCATTGAAGTAGGATCCTAAAGAAGACCTTATTGTTTCATTTCGTGCTAAGTGTTTTACTAATTTGTAACTGGAGACAGTGTCTGCCTGGCATTGCATTGCATATCCTAAAAACAGCCTGGAAGCATGAGAGCTCAATCTCTGTATTATAAAGTTGTCAGTATAATAATTACTTCTGGAATCTTCACCTGCATAGAGAAAATTTGTCAAAGACATAGCAAAAGGAAGTGTTAATGATTCCTCTCTACAGTGGGGAATTCAAAGGCACATCTATGTTAGTGTTTTAGTTTGACTCAGAAACTCACTTTGGAAGAGGAATCTCCTGGGTGTCCCGATTGAGTGTGCTTTGGTTTGCACTGGAAGATGGCCATGAAGTGCACTCAGATTCCTCTCCAATTAAACTAGATTGAAAAATGTTCCAGAAATGCACCTATTTTATTCCAACTCCTAATGAACATTAAATCCATGGAACCAGATTAAAGCTAGTCCAATTTATGAATCAGGTAGTGCAATGCTGAGTCCTGGGAACAGTTGTTGCACTCCACAGAAGCACTTCTGCTGGCCTGCAACACTTGCTAATTTAGGTATTTCCTGAAGTTGCACAGAAAATTATGTCCCAGCTTGGCAAAACAATTAAACAGTCTAATTTTTGCTATACAGTGCTTGCTGGTATAGGTTCCTGCCAAGAACCACAAGATACAGGAGCCAAAGTGGAAAATGTTTGAATTTTTACAAAGAAGGAAGAGAAGTCAAGGCAGACAGTAATCTGAGGCTGAGCATAAGCTCCAAGATGGAACATAGGCATCGACCAGTTCCTATAAATAACATGGATGAGAGGTTTGAAGTGGCTTGAAGTACCTTGAAGATAATAAGTAAAACTAGTAAATTGTATCCTTGAGGATACAATAAAAAAAAAAAAAAAAAAAAAAAAAGGGTCTGTGAGGTTTCTTAATCCAAAAGGTAACATGATCAAAATGAATTTCAGGACAGCTAAGTTAGGGCACAACATTCTAAGTAGCTTGAATCTGACAGACTGAAAGGAAAGTAGTCAAGCAGGAGCACTGTAATAGAGGGAAGGTAGGGCCTTCACAGAGGTTTGGACACAGAATTTTGAATTTCCAGTCTGTATTTCTTGGCTTGAAAATTGTGTTAATCAAGGTTTGGTTTGGTTCATGGGAGAATTTATGGCTACTCTAATACCCCTGTAAAAGCACTGCTTTGCCGCATTTACCCAAGGAGTCTAATAGACAGAAGCATCCTGCAAGAACTAGGTGAGAGAGCAAGGGGACAGTGAAGGGCAGGCTGACACTCTCCTCAGCTACAGTGATTGAAAATAAGATAACTTCTCAAACTCATGGAAGTGCACCTCTGCTGATGTAGTCTATGTGAAATCAGAAACAATTCCAAACTGTCTTGCAGTCTTAAGCACATGCTGTAAAGATCAGTTACCATCTGAAATCTGCAGTCTGCTCTTGAGAAAGGCCGAAGTCCTGCAATCAGACAAAGGTAGTTAATAGTCTGTCTTTTCCCCAGACCACTGTACTGCACTTAAAAAGACAAAACAAAACAATAAAAAAATCCCAAGAGAATATATCTCTTACAGTAGTTTGATTTAAATCAGAGTCTTGCAACTCTATAATTCCTTTAAAATTCTGTCCAGCCTATACTTGTGGGAGCATATCTTAAATCATACACTCCAGCCTGCACACTGTTATTGTGTCTACAGACATACCAATTAATGCAATAGGCCTTCTTAATGAGGAGAGCATAAATTTACACAGGAACAAGTCTAGCATGTAAGGATTAATACTACAAAATTATGTTCACCTGTATTTACAAGAATAGAGTTGCCCACATGTAAGTGAAGACTGCTTGCTGAAAATGGGATTGTTAAAGCATAAAAATTAATCTTTTCATTATTATTATTTTAAAATAAACAACTGGTTGGGATAGTCATTGGCTTCAAAGAAAGCAATTCTTCATTTAATATGGACTGTAAGGATTTTAATAGCCTGTTCTTTGTGAGAAACATTCTTTCCCTGTTATACAGACTGAGCCACAACTGAAATCATCCAGAAGAATCTCTTGTGTGGTATTCCTGTAAAGATCCTGCCCACTGAAGGATCAGGAAAATTCTATTAGTAGGTCTATTGTCATCAGAATTAAAGGAAATGAGGAGAAAAAAAAAGAAAAAAAAAAAAGAAGAAAAAAAAAAGGAAAAAGAAAATTGATCACTACCGATTTTGTCTACAAATGATGGTACTCAATGTTGAGCTGGGTAAGGTTTGAATGCTAGATTATTTGAAACATGAATTTATTGTTCCCTGATATAAGCAATGTTATTAGAAGATGAAAACCATGATTTTGTAATGGCTAGAGCATGAATTGGGATACAAACAAATTATGTCATTTGAAACTAGCTAACAGTGGTATCACTATAAATGATTTCTGAAATGAAACATTATTTAAATTCTGTCATTAACTGTGCATGGTTGCTATCCAGTAAAGTTATTAAAACCATCAGTTAAATGATACCAAAAAGTGAATTAGAAACAGAAAAAAGTAATGGGTTAGGGATATAAATTAGAATTAGGAAAACGATCCTAAATTTTCTTGTTCTCTTGCTTGTATAAGTATAGCCAACCTTTGTGTGGCCCCACATACAGCCTCTGATTTATTAGTAGCAGATGCCCATAAAGACAGGACAAGCATACACTGATGCTTTCTCAGAATTTTATTCTCTTAGTCTCCAACAACTTGTGTCTCTGGGCCTTCCTGAAACAGAAATTAGTCTTTGATGGAAATTTCTGCTAGTTTTAGTTATCTGCAATAGGTTGTACTTGAAAACTGAAAGGTTTCCATAACTTCCATAGAGTCTAGAAGAAGATAGTTGTCCAGAAACAAGGCAATTGCTTTAGGAAACTCTTTGCCAATTTTACTTACAACCCCATTGTCTCTTTCAGACAATCCTATAATCAGCTGTGAAAAAGTGAGGTGGTATCTACTAATAAGTAGTCATGTCATAACCCAAGGGTACTGAAAGAACTGGCAGAGGTGCTGGCCAAGCCGCTTAGCATCATTTATCAACAGTCCTGGCTGTCGGGGGAGGTCCCAGTTGACTGGCGGCTTGCTAATGTGGCGCCCATCTACAAGAAGGGCCGGAGGACTGACCCGGGAAACTATAGGCCTGTCAGTTTGACCTCAGTGCCAGGGAAGCTCATGGAGCAGATTATCTTGAGAGTCATCACGCAGCACTTGCAGGGCAAGCAGGTGATCAGGCCCAGTCAGCATGGGTTTATGAAGGGCAGGTCCTGCTTGACGAACCTGATCTCCTTCTATGACAAAGTGACGTGCTGGGTGGATGAGGGAAAGGCTGTGGATGTGGTCTACCTTGACTTCAGCAAGGCTTTTGACACCGTTTCCCACAGCATTCTCCTCAAGAAACTGGCTGCTCTTGGCTTGGACTGGGGCACGCTTCATTGGGTTAGAAACTGGCTGGATGGCCGGGCCCAAAGAGTCATGGTGAATGGAGTCAAATCCAGTTGGAGGCCAGTCACTAGTGGCATTCCCCAGGGCTCGGTGCTGGGGCCGGTCCTCTTCAATATCTTCATCGATGATCTGGACGAGGGCATTGCGTGCACCCTCAGTAAGTTTGCAGATGACACCAAGTTAGGTGCGTGTGTTGATTTGCTTGAGGGTAGGAAGGCTCTGCAGGAGGATCTGGATAGGCTGCACCGATGGGCTGAGGTCAACTGCATGAAGTTCAACAAGGCCAAGTGCCGGGTCCTGCACCTGGGGCGCAATAACCCCAAGCAGAGCTACAGGCTGGGAGATGAGTGGTTGGAGAGCTGCCAGGCAGAGAAGGACCTGGGAGTGATGGTTGATAGTCAGCTGAATATGAGCCAGCAGTGTGCTCAGGTGGCCAAGAAGGCCAACAGCATCCTGGCCTGTATAAGAAGCAGTGTGGCCAGCAGGGCTAGGGAGGTGATTGTCCCCCTGTACTCGGCTCTGGTGAGGCCACACCTCAAGTACTATGTTCAGTTTTGGGCCCCTCGCTACAAGAAGGACATGGAGGTGCTTGAGCGAGTCCAGAGAAGGGCTACGAAGCTGGTGAGGGATCTGGAGAACAAGTCCTATGAGGAGCGGCTGAGGGAGCTGGGCTTGTTCAGCCTGGAGAAAAGGAGGCTCGGGTGACCTTATCGCTCTCTACAGGTACCTCAAGGGAGGCTGTAGCGAGGTGGGGGTTGGTCTGTTCTCCCACGTGCCTGGTGACAGGACGAGGGGGAATGGGCTTAAGTTGCACCAGGGGAGTTTTAGGTTGGATCTTAGGAAGAACTTCTTTACCGAAAGGGTTGTTAGACATTGGAATGGGCTGCCTAGGGAAGTGGTGGAGTCTCCATCCCTGGAAGTCTTTAAAAGACGTTTAGATGTAGAGCTTAGGGATATGGTTTAGTGGGGACTGTTAGTGTTAGGTTAGAGGTTGGACTCGATGATCCTGAGGTCTCTTCCAACCTAGAAATTCTGTGATTCTGTGATTCTGTAACTTCACCTAAGTTAAGCAGCAGTTTTCAGATTCTTGATTCCCAGATTGCCACTTCAACCAACAAACCCAGTGGAAAATGCAACAGATCTCAGTCTTCCACTCTGCAGAATTGCACTCTAGTATTAACTGGAACAAGGAATTTGGGTGAGGTTTGCCTGGTCATGTAAGCACCAACTAATGTGTACTTAAGGAACTGAAACAATTGAAAACAGAAGCTCAGTTTTCTAAATTTAGTTTGTAGAAACCACTAGTAAGAAAAATAGATATGATAAATATAAATATTTAAAATATAAATATTTGAAAACCTAAATTAAAAGCATTTGCCTAAGATATTGAGAGGTAAAATTCAAGGCTGACAGAAAGGTCTCCCTAAGAGCTATACCAGTTATCGTGTGGCCGTCCTCTGTTATCCAAAGTACCCACGCTGTCCTTAGCTCTAGCTAAGTAAAGCTTCCTGGTACCTGGGTAAGCACCATTGCCACTGACTCAGCAAGTGGAAGCTGCAGTACCAAGTACAAACTGCAGCAGGACCCTCACAAATGTTTTGGAGGAGCTGTCAGTAGAGTAAAAATACAAGAGTGAACATATATTTTCTTACTTTTCCTGTTAAGAATAGCTCAGGAATTCATATCTAATGTACGTTCATGGCTAGCCTGAAATGTAAATGCTTTAAGTCAGCATAAAGAGAAAGTAAAATTCCTCTTCAGTTCCCATTCTTTAATTGGCAGGATTTCTATCCCCTCATAGACAAAAGTAAATCAATTTCTCTTTTCCAGATTTCATCTTATCTTATTTCCCACCTAGATTTCCCAAAGGCAAGCAGCAACTTTCCATATTTCCATAGAGAGAAGAGTTCAAGTGCTACTATTTCTGCATTTTTGAATGAAGCAAAGCTGTCCATTTCTTTGAACTATCACAAGCAAAAAGAGAACAGATTATTTCCATGTACTTACTTATGTTGTATGACTTGCTTAGAGAGCATCCTTACCAGGTCTCCAATACGAGCCAAGATTCAATTTTTACTGATTCTCCTGAATTATTATTTTAATGAATTTAATTTTTTTGTTTGTTTGGAAGGAAGAAAAGAATGATTTTTCTAGGTAATTACTTTGATAAGTTTAAACAATACAACCATATTTATTTGCAGTGGTAAAGGACTTGTCCTACTGTACCTCTGCTGAAGAGGTTATCTTTTCAAACTTAAATGAGTGACATATCACTAATAGTTGTAGAAATTATAGGCCTGCAAAGTGTTTTATATTGCTGTCTCTGTCAAAGGAAAGAAAGCTGTCTGGAAATAATTTAGATCCAAAACTGATAGGTAAACTACATAAAGAACAGCTGTATAACAGAAGACATGAGAGTACAAAGGCTACCTCAATTGGTAATAACTGGTTTGTCAATGCAACAAAAAACTATTTTCAGAAAGGGTGAGTATTGATTCAAGCATGATAGGCAATGAAATATACTATGCAGATGATATTTAACAACAAGAACAAAAATCTTTCAACTGGACAGCCTAAACTTTAATAATAAGCCTTGCACTCTACTTATTATGCTCTTTTGAATGAGTGATGCCTTTTAAACTCGGTTGGAAAATGTCTTTAGGCAGTTTAAATCAGTTAGATCAAGTCTGTTGTTTTATTCCTCTGCTAAAGACTTTCCCTTGCAGAGCTAACACGTAAATCTGGTGTTTGTAGGATCTGTTGTGAACACTGTTGTGCTCAAATTGTGAGCAACCTGGTCTAGTGGAAGGTGTCCCTGTCCATGGCAGTGGGGTTGGAATTAGATATCTTTATGGTCTTTTCCAACACAATTATGTGATTCTATAAATTCAGCTGCAAAGGAAACAAACATGAATCACCTGTCAGGCCTTTTTTATTAGGAAATGTGTGAATATTTCACGTTTCAGCTTGGTGTTCAGGTGCAATGAGTGAACCTAGTATGTGCTACTGACAAAGGAACTGACATGGAATGAAAACCTGACAACTGCAGGGACCTGCTTTCTTGGTAGAAAGGTTTGGATTTAGGATTCCAAGCCTGATGCTTCAGACCAAACACTAGTTTATATTGGCCTGGGGTCAATATCATTAGACTGCAGTCAACTCAAAAAAAAAAAAAAAAAAAAAAAAAAGAGGCATACTTTTATAAAATAAAAGCTTAATTATTAACTAACTCCTAAATAACCTTTTTTTTTTTTTTTTTTTTTTCTTACCAGTTACTGTAAGGCTCTTTTCCGGAGATATTTGTTGTCTGTGTTTTTGCTATTATATACTGAGTTATTCTCATATAGGATGTTTGTGCGTGTATGTGTGTTTACTAACTTAATGATAAATTATCAGCCTCAAAATTATCTTATGTGTTCCAGATGCTAAACACACGTTGTATCATACATTTTATTTTGCCCTTTTTATAGGTAGTGCCTTTCAACTTGCTGTTTCAGTAGTTCACATTTTTAGAAATTTGAGGAGGAAGTCTGAAGTTCCAGGCAAGCTATTTTTCAGTTATGTTCCCTAACACATGGGGAGGATTATCCAAAACTGCATCACTGTTTTACCAAATTGAATTTTTTTAATGACTGACCTGAAGTTGAAAACAGGTAAGAACTGGCAAGATGTATGTATAGAGGCAGTTCGATGTGTCAGGGAGGCTGTTCCAAATTCGACAGGTCACAGTTATTTGCTAGTTTTTACTTCACAAAATTAATTGATTAATTGATTTTTAAAAATATGAAAAGCTTCTTGGAACTACAGAATATGTATTTAAAATCAAATTGTATAGAAGGAAATTGTATAGATAAGAATATAGTAGTGCTTGGTACTGGCTCTATCCTAAATGTTTTTCTTGTTAAAAGCTAGAATATCTGGCTCCCATAAATAAAAGTAAGTATTTTATACAGAATGAAGCTTGTGCATAGGTTTCTAATGCAGTAATGGTATTATTTTAGAATGATACAGCAACTTTATGGGAATACAGAGATTCTGATAAATAAATAACACTGGAATTGTATTTATTAATAGTACTGTGATAACAATGAAAGAAACAGGAATGTGCATTTGACCTTTCAGAATAATATGGCTAAATTATATTTAAAAAAAAAATCTCAGTTCTTGTTTTCCCTAAGAACTGAGTCTTTTGTATGTGTGTGTCTGCAGAAATGTCTGCATTTTCTAGATCCCATCAGCAGTATTCTGTTCTGGCAACCATATTTTGAGTGTAATGCTTTTGCTAACACAGTCACCCAGTCAGGGAACAGAAAGTATACTAAAGGGCTTAACTAAGCAAAACTACACAGTTGGTAAATACACTCAATCAATTTTTAAGTAGTTTTATATAATAGATTCAAATGACATAATTTATAGAGATTAAAATCTTCCATTGATATTCTACAAAAAGAAAAAGACACAAGGTTTATTGAATGATATATTCAAATGAAATATTAATTCCAATCAATTATAAATAAATTTAACCTGTGACTTTCAGGGTATAGAGAGGTCATTTTCTATTTAGAAGAGAGCTGTAAGAGATCTGTAAGATAGAAAGAAATAAGATGTTAACATTACTGTTGAGACTCATCGATACATAAAAGATTCTACTTGGGCCTAGTTTAAGAAAAAAATAATAATAAAGAAGAAGTAAACATAAATATCTTTTAAAAATATAGGCTTCTGCTGAAAAATATCCTAAAACTACTCAAATGTGGAATGGTTGATATTCTTCCATGTATCATATTTATAATTTAAGGCTTCCTTATATATTGCATATATATATATATATGCAATTTATATTTCTTTCTTATATATTGGCATTCCTGCCTATGGCAGGGGGGTAGTATGATCTATATGATGTTTAAGGTCCCTTCCAACCTGAGCCATTCTGTGGTTCTATGATTCTGTGGTCGCCAGTCTGACTTGAAATTTATTCATGAGCAAAGTTCAAAGGAGGCAGGGCTACTTAAGCAAATTACAGAACTGACAAGGGACAGGCTGGTATAGTATAGCTTTGTAACTAAACTTGAGAACTATTTGAACACTTATCACCTATCTCAGTGTACGGGGGGATAGGAGAAGGGGGACTAAAGCATTGTCACATTAACTTATCCTAACCACATCAGTAAAATGATTTATCTGCTATATGAGCTTGCTGGACTACTTTTTGCAATGATTAATGGTGAGCCACTGATTCCCTTTCCTTTCTAATCACTCATTAAGCAGCTGAGGAAGGTGAAAATAAATTTCTGCAAAAGCGTGGTTCAGTAAATAACCTCACAATTTTTGGCTTAGAGATATTGTCTACAAGATTATGAGATAATCTTAAAAATTAAATTGTGATGTTTAAGAGTTACTGTTTTTTATAAGGCCTGTGATTGTACAGGCAACATACTTTGTTTGTATGGATTAAGAATTTTCAAAATTATATTCTGGATATATGGTGTTAATCCAGTTTTACTTTTGAACATGGTTTTTGTATCATCCTCTGAATGCTGCTTAATGGAAACTCACTATTACATATGAGTATCAAGAGTTCAGAAACTTGCTGTTAGCCTCTCTATGGAGGGAGCTGATATAGGGAGTTCTCATTAATATTATTTTCTCTTGTGATGTTGCTCTTAATGTGAATTATTTGGGTATGTTAAAAGCACAGATTTGGATGAGCATTATTTTTGAGGGTATTTACCTACACTGGCAAAATACCAAAGCAAAGTTAGACTAGATGATTAATAGTAAATTAATATCCTATTGTGGATAAACTTCTGCTCAATGATCTTAGTATTAAAAGAGTGCTAGGGTAAATAATGCAACATAAATAATTAAATTAGAAAGTGAACTGGTCTTTCCTGGCTGATTTCTTAAATGTACATTAATCTTCTAGTTGGTGGTTTATATTTATATAGAACTTAGAGGGATGTTTCCATTTTGGTGAAAAAAGATGGCTTGTTGCAATCAGAAGAAGTAGTAGGAAATGGAAATGTAACAGTGTAGCTCATCTGTCTCATAGCAGACTTCTCTCATGTAACGTATGAGGTTGTCAAATCCTCTGTCATCCTTTGGGCTAAAGCAGTTAATAGTTGAGTCTAGACCTACTAAGATGATAGGGTATACACTAGATTTCACAGTGCAGTGTATGAATCCTGAGGGGAGGGCTGATATTTCCAAGGATACCCACAGTATATATGAAAAGAAGATGAATAAAGATATCAATATGTTGTTGTCAAGTCAAAGCCCCTTAGCTTTTTTGTTCATTGAAACTTCACAGAAAAATGTGAGCTTTCTAAAGAAGCTCTTGTTAACATTGGCTAATTTGAAAAAGGCAGAGCATTTCCATAATCTGCAGGCTAGTGAATCTATGATTAATAAGTACAGTATTGATACTTTAGTTTTCTCTTTTGGGTTGTTGTATAATCAATGGGTATTTATATAAGTTTGTGAGAGTGTATTCATCACCTCCAGTAATAATGTAATTTTGGTAAAGCAAAATTCTGAGACAAACACTTCAAATCAGTTGGCTTTACTGTTCATAGTATGTCTGTGATTAAACAAAAATAATTTAAACTTCATCTGCAGCCTTATATTCCAGTATTGGATTTTACTGTAGATGTTATTGACTGAATATTTAATAGCCATCTAAAACTGAGAGTAAATATGTTTAGTTCTAGCTTGAGCAAATACAGAGAAAACATAGATAAGTACAAAAACTTCCAAGTTGTTTCTTTAGGTGAGCTATCAGGTGCTCCTGAGTTTTTGTCTGTAACATTAGCAATAACAAATATTTTGCCAGGCATCGTGATACTTCTGTGGCTACTCTTGGCAAAAAGTTCTAACTTTAATTTCTTTGCTGGAGTAAAGGCAGACTAAATATCATATGCAATAGCAACATTAGTAGTGTTTGCATACCACAGATAAAAATAGATTTCAGGCTATGTTCATGCATTTATGTATAGAGTGGATTGGGAAAATTGGTTGTTGTATTCTCTATTTATTTATTTCTTGTAAGTAGAGAAAAGATACCCACTCTGACTGAAAATCAGTGACTAAATTGCTGAATATTGTTGACAAACCTTTAACACTTCAACACTTGTCTAGTGTTACTCTAAAAATAAAGATTTTTGAATAGAAGAGAGAATCTTGTTAAGGTTTTGATGTCTATTAGGGCTTTGAACCACAGTTCAAAATAAATTAACTACTGTGTGATTTAAGTCCTTGGCTGTGGTATTCTTATACCAAGAAAACTAGCTTCCTCCAGAGCCTTTTAAGGCTCTTATTTTCTTTTATGATGTGACATAGCCTTGGACTACAGTGGTATTTAGGGTGGGATTAATCTGGTCAAAAGTAGATGTCCAAAATGAGCTTGTTGTCTTGATTCCTTTTATAGTCAATAAGTGAATTAGGGACATGGTTCACCTCATTCAGAAGTACACATCTAAAATAGGTGTTGTGGTTTAACCCGGCCAGTGGCTAAACACCACACAGCCATTCGTTCACCCTCCCCCCTCCCTCTCTGGGGTGGGGGAGAGAAACGGGAAAGTGAAGCCTGTGGTTTGAGATAAAGACAGTTTATTAGGATAGGAAATAATAATAATAATAATGTGTATGAAACAAGTGATGCACAATGCAATTGCTCACCACCAGCTGACTGATGCCCATCCCATCCCAGAGCAGCTGCCCCCCCACCCTTGCTAGCCACCCCTATATATTGTTCAGCATGACCCCAGATGGTATGGAATACCCCTTTGGCCAGTTTGGGTCAGCTCTCCTGGGTCTGTCCACTCCCAGCTCTTGCTGCCCCCCCAGCCTGCCCACTGGCAGGACAGAGTGAGAAGCTGAAAAGTCCTTGGCTTAGTGTAAGCACTGCTCTGCAGCAATTAAAACATCAGCATGTTATCAGCACTCTTCTCATCCTAATCCAAAACATAGCACCCTACTACCTACTAGGAGGAAAAATAACTCTGTCCTAACTGAAACCAGGACATAGGTCAGATGAATTGATCCTATAAACATGCAGATATTTCCAAATCAAGCTCTCAGGAGATCCCTGTGTGATTAGCTTAACTGGAGATGTCTGCATAGGAGATGTCTAAAGCTAAGTGAAATGAATCTTACCCCTGCCGGAAAGTGATAACCGTGTTATCTTAGTTTATGAAATTCTCTTAAAATGAATGTCATCCTAATATGGATGGTCAGAACAAGCTTTCCAGGCTGTGTTAAAAAGCATGGCTTTATTTCTGGCCTTTTGCTCAAATATGAATTTCCCTTCCTCTCTCTTTTGGCTGGTGGTTGCTACACCTGGAAAAGCTTAATCTATGTCACTTAAGATTATATTTCCCCTAAGAACTTATTTTTAAACAGTGTAAAAAAAAAAAAAAAAAAAAAAGAGAGAGAGAGAAATATGGTGATATATTTATTGAGTAAGGCATTCTGGTTATCCAAAAAAGGATTAAATATTCTTCTATTTCATTTTGTATTCTGTTCTTTCTGTTCTGCGCAGATCCGCAGTTATAATATTTTCCATGAAAAATCAGATCTTATATGAAGGAAGTGTTACTTAATTTGTTTTTTCCTTCATTGTGCTGCCATCCCGTTTGAAATACCGAAGACTGTCAATGTGTCAATGGCATAAATTACTTAGAATCATAGAATCATTGAATATCCTGAGTTGGAAGGGACCCTTAAGGATCATCAAGTCCAACTCTTGACACCGCACAGGTCTACCCAAAAGTTCAAACCATGTGACTAAGTGCACAGTCCAATCTCTTCTTAAATTCAGTCAGGCTCGGTGCGGTGACCACTTCCCTGGGGAGCCTGTTCCAGTGTGCAACCACCCTCTCTGTGGAGAATCCCCTCCTGATGTCAAGCCTAAATTTCCCCTGCCTCAACTTAACCCCGTTCCCGCAGGTCCTGTCACTGGTGTTAATGGAGAAAAGGTCTCCTGCCTCTCGACACCCCCTTACGAAGAAGTTGTAGACTGTGATGAGGTCTCCTCTCAGCCTCCTCTTCTCCAGGCTGAACAGGCCCAGTGACCTCAGCCGTTCTTCGTACGTCTTCCCCTCCAGGCCTTTCACCATCTTCGTAGCCCTCCTCTGGACACTCTCCAACAGTTTCATGTCCTTTTTATGCTGTGGTGTCCAGAACTGCACACAGTACTCGAGGTGAGGCTGCACCAGCGCAGAGTAGAGCGGGACAATCACCTCCCTTGACCTACTAGCGATGCCATGCTTGATGCACCCCAGGACACGGTTGGCCCTCCTGGCTGCCAGGGCACACTGCTGGCTCATATTCAACTTGCTGTCTACCACGACCCCCAGATCCCTCTCTTCTAGGCTGCTCTCCAGCGTCTCATCGCCCAGTCTGTACGTGCAGCCAGGGTTTCCTCGTCCCGGGTGCAGGACCCGGCACTTGCTCTTATTGAACTTCATGCGGTTGGTGATCGCCCAGTTCTCCAACCTATCCAGATCCCTCTGCAAGGCCTTTCCACCCTCATTCGAGTCCACAACTCCTCCAAGTTTGGTGTCATCAGCAAACTTGCTCAAAATACCGTCTATTCCTACATCCAGATCGTTTATAAAAATATTGAAAAGTACCGGCCCTAAAATGGAGCCTTGAGGGACCCCACTGGTGACCGCCCGCCAGCCTGACGCAGCCCCATTTATCATAACCCTTTGAGCCCTGCCTGTTAGCCAATTGCTCACCCATCAGATGATGTTTTTATTTAGCTGTATGGTGGACATTTTGTCCAGTAGGATCCTATGGGAAACCGTGTCAAAAGCCTTGCTGAAGTCCAAAAAAATCACATCAGCTGGTTTCCCTTGGTCCACCATACGGGTGATCTTATCATAAAAGGAAATCAGGTTAGTTAGGCAGGACCTACCCTTCACAAACCCATGCTGGCTGGGACCAATGACTGCTTTGTCCCCCAGGTGCGCCTCAATAAGTTCGAGAACCATCTTCTCCATGATTTTACCAGGCACTTGATGTGTATTGTGTAAGAACAGTAAAAATACAAAGCTGTGGTGGGATTTGGTGGTATGCTTTTTCTTCCTCTTTTTTTTCTTTTTTTTTTTTTTTTTTTCTTCTAAGAACTGACTGTATGTTATCTAATAGAATAGTTGGACAATCTTTATTAGAGTCACTCAGCAGTGTCTGTTCTTAAATCTTTTTCATCAGTTTAGGACAGTTAGCCATTTTTAGCTCTTTTCTTTTGGTATCCATCTGTCAGTAATGTTCTCACTCTGTCCAGCTGTAGCAAAGCGACATTATAATTTCACTACATGCTAGGATAGAGGGCTGAATTTGTCTTCAATATTTATTTTCTGAGTTATCCTTCAGATTCTTGGTGTTTCTGGTAGTTCTTATGTCATATGCCAAAGGCATATGTGTCTTGAGTACTATAACACAAGGATTATGGGGGTAGAGGGAAGTTTTCACATGTCATACTGAAAATGTAGATAGACGTGAATTATTCACAAGAAAAAAAAAAAAAAAGAAGTTTTCTCTTGTACATCAAAGAAGCTATAAACAAAACAATAACTGAGGCAAGGAAACCAAGCTGTTGGGGACAAATGGATAAAATGATTAATTATATAAAAATATATCTGATGAGCAGAATGTAGAAAATACAGATCTAGAGACTCTGTCATGTCTCTCAGTATCTTATATTTCAAAAGGGCAGAAAGTGTGTTAATGTGAGGCATAAGCTACCCACCTCTCAGCTGGGAAGGAATCCAGATGGCCCACTATCTGCTTCAAGTGTTTGCAGACAGCTTTCAAGTTTTTAGAAGTGAAGAAGCAATTAAAGGGAGGTTCATAGACTGCATTGTTACCACTAAAAGTGGACAGGTGAAAATGCAAAAGTGAAGCATGGGCTGTGTGACAAATTTTATGAAATGTTGAAGTTTCTGATGCAGAGAGAGATAAGCACAACTTTAAAATACTGAACTTAAAGAAGTTCAACTTAAAATCCTTAGGATACTAGTATAGATTCTGTGTCAGTACAAGAGAAAAGAAATCAAAGATAATTCTCAATTCCTGAGAGACTTTCTAGCAAGGCCACAGACACTAGCTGTCCTAATGTGAATGTTAGCTAAATCATGAAGTCTTCAGGGGCTTAAACCTCAAGAAATATTGTGTAGAAAGTGGAAACTAGGTCAAATTGCTAAGGAAAACCATCATAGAGTAGTAAAACATGTAGAGAAAATGTAAGAAAAGCCAAGAAGAACCAACCAGCCAGGTGCATAAAACATTCAAAGAAAACACTGTATGTCAATAACCAAGCAATCAGTTATTTTTCTGCTTAATAGGGAAAGAGCAATAATAGAAGACATTGCCTAGAAGGCTGAAATCTACTTTTTGTCTTGGTTTTCACCAAAAGGTGTTTTAATCATATGATCAAAATAAGTAAGAAGTCACGGTAGAAGACCTACAGATAATGTTAGGATATGTCTTGTGGATGTTGTCAAAATAATTAGGCCCACAGATGTTTTCACTTAGAGCACCAGGTAGAAAATCCTGTAGCCCTTCATGATTATGTATGGAAAGTTAGGGAGGATGACTCAGGTTCCAAAAGCCACATGTAAAGCTCTAGAGCAACTGTAATTGAAGGATAGTTTTTAATGGCTGTATTGAATAGGAATCAATATGCTTTCCAGGCAGTCTGCCCAGGGTTTGGGGCTACTAGGATGTTTACTAAGTTTGCAGATGACACCAAGTGAGGCTGAGGTTCAAATATATAACAGAATTGCTTAAAAACAAAACCAAATCCAGTATTGCAAGAATGGGAGTGCAACACAGGTGAACCCTTCCTGAATTCCCAGGCTCAGAAAAAACTTCCTGAGTGAAATTAATATCTTGTTTAACTTCGCAGCTAAATTGGAAAACTTTTCTGAAAAAGAATGTCGACATATTTTTAAGGCATCTGCATGTAAGTTGTGTAGCTCTTGTGACAAAGCTTTCCGTGCAATGTATAGGAAAGATTACGAGTATGTTTACAGAGTTATTTTTGCAAAGTGTTAGCTTCAAAGCAGTGATGATTATTAACTGTTACCCTGACCCCATGGCAGATATATCAGCACTGATGTTATACCATGTTATACACAATAACAACTTTGGATGGTAAAGCGGCAAGAACATGCAAAGGAGTCCTGATTCATTCCAGTTCCATTTATCTAACCAACAGCTTGCAATTAGAGAGGTCCCAGACTGTGCCCATCTCACAGGAGTTCTACTTGGCTGCAGATACGGATGTGTATTCAACTTGAAGAAATTAGTGGTTTCTCTTTTTTCTTTTTGTCATCTTTTCTGTACTGCATAAGATGATATATAGTAGTGATCTTTGTAGAAGCTTTCTGCAGTGCTCCCGGTCTTTAAAGACCATGTAATTACAAATTAGCATCTATCAGAAAGGAGCATGTTTAGATTGTGTTTTGGATGCCTGGTGTCAATAACCTAATGTCTCAAAGTTGTTCTTCCTGTCACCTCCTGATTCAGCCTTTTCATTAGGTAATGAAAATAATGTTGTTTTTAAATTAAATTGTGCCTTTGGGGAGAGAATAAAGCAAAATGATAAATTTAACGTGCAGGGGAAATTAGGAGTTGTAGCCTTAAGGTGAAAATATAGAGCTTTTGAGCAATTCAGACCTTTCAGCATCTTGGGACTCACCTATCTCCAACTGCTGTTTGCTGGATTGGTTACAAGGAAGCTTTCAGCAGGTGACTGCTGACAATTTACGCAAGCAGGCAGGGGCATCCTTTTGCTTTGTCAATACAGGCATTGCTATGTTAAAGCTTCTGTTCCTTTCAAAAACAAAACCCAGACTCAGCATCAAAACTTTCGTATTTCATGTTTGTATGGTTCTTTAGATTCTTTTCATTATTAAATCCCCCCAAAGATATTTTGTTATCAAAATTAAATTGTGTTAGACTGTCAACACATTAAATCCTGAGAGAGAAACACCAATTGAGAGGAACCTTGTTAAAGTGCTGTAATGGCTCCATACTGTATTTTGTTCTGATTTTACCTATAATAAGTAAAATGACTTCCTTTATTCTTGTATCTAGCAAATGTTTTATTTACAAAATGCTACCTTTATTTTTATTTTTATTTCATTTGGTTTTAGCTCTTAACCCTTTACAGCTCTTACCCCAGGAAACATCTCTTGATCACAATTTTTGACTGGCAGATTGGTAAATGCAAGTGCTTTTCCATGGGAGCAAGACCAAATTACAAATTACACTTGTATTTATTGTCCATCTTCCCCTCCCCCCATGCCCCCAAGTGTAATAGCTGAAATATGGGCAGATAGTGAATAAAAGATATTTTCTGTAAGAATAGTAGTGAAGACTTCAGAATTAAAATAGCATGCTTGGCAACTGTCTTTTCCAGAAAACTATTTTGAGAATGAGTTACTGAGTGATAATTAGATATTGAAATGCACCCAGTTTCACATTTCAGTGCTCCTTTCCAATTAGAATGGCATTAGAGTGAAAGTGTAGCTATATAATTGTATGAAGAATAGATCCAATTTTCTCAATGTCACTGCAATATCACCTTTCAGTAGTAACGGCACTGAATGATTATGCATATCATTTAGTAATAGTATTTTATCCATTTCACAGAGAGAGGTGATTTTTTTTTAAGTGGACATGTGATCAGATTATAAATGAGCATATAGCGAGGAGGCCATGCTACATACAAATATGTCAGTGTTAATGTCATTGCATCCTGAACTGCTGTGAGTAACATGGCATCATGTTTGCTACCATTCAGCATTTACAGGCAGGATATATTTTAACTGTCTTTTAAATGGTCAGAAAAGAAGTAGCAAAAATATCTTTAACCCACAAGTTAAGCAAAAGCTTTTTACAATTTCATCTTGGTCCACAACTGTGTGCAACTACAAAATGAACTCTGGTGTAGGTTTAGGATTAAATACTCCCATCTGCCTATCTGATTAGCAGGCATTTTGTATGCATCCTTCCTTCTTGGTCTCCATCATTCCATATGGCTGCAGAGTAAAGTGGGATGAAAATGTATAATCCCTGGGAGAAGGCAGTGCTACGGAACTCAAATCAATCATGCCAAATGCTGCTAAAAATATTTCTTACAGGTCATTATTGGAAATTTATCCAGCAATTTGCATTTAAATGACAGCTGCTTGAAGTAGATTGTATAGAAATAATCATATCATGTTGGGGCCTTCAGTTACATCCCTTAGGACAGATTCTCAGAAGACATGGGGCATTTTAGCTTATCAATAAATATTGGTACAGCATCACCTTGCACAGTTGAAACTACATTATCAGATTAACCAGAGGCACCTGAGTGGGTGAAATTTGATATGTTATGTTTGGGAGTATTTCCAAGATTTGGACAGCCAGGAAGCATTTGCTTTAACAGCTGATGCAAAAGCATATTGAGATTTAACTTTGTGCTGAAGCTTTTAGGTAAGAATTTTTCACATTTCTGTGATATTTATTTGTCTCCCTGGTCTCATCTACTTCCCTGCCTTCCTTTTAAATTCATATATTTGCTTGAGGCAGAAACAGTCTCTAATTATGTGTGTGCTAGTAGTTCCTGGAATTACCATGACCCATCTGACTACGCTTTATCTCAGTGTTGATTCTTATGCCTATATTGGATCTCAAATGCCACTAAAATAAGTCAGGTGTGAAGGTTGCTCTGGCTGTACCTCAGATTTCTAAAATAACACTTTTGCCAGTGCTGATAATGCTTTATTCGTTCAAAACATACCTAAAGTAATATTCTGTGTTTTCAGTACAAAGCAAATGAACCATTTCTGGTAGTATTTTGGTATTTTTAAATTATCTAATTTAAAAAAAAAAAAATAAAGAAAAGAAAGAAGAAAATGATGCCTTACAATTTTAACCAAAGACTTCAAAAAGTGGCTATTGCATGTCTAGCAGATTGTTTTGAAAGGCCTGAATATGCTTATGGGTCTTCTGTTTGTTCTCTTCTGAAGAGCAGAGTATGCCTGTAAACTGTATCGCATTAGGAAGCTCAGGGGTGACCTTATCGCTCTCTACAGGTACCTCAAGGGAGGCTGTAGCGAGGTGGGGGTTGGTCTGTTCTCCCACGTGCCTGGTGACAGGATGAGGGGGAATGGGCTTAAGTTGCGCCAGGGGAGTTTTAGGTTGGATCTTAGGAAGAACTTCTTTACCGAAAGGGTTGTTAGACATTGGAACGGGCTGCCCAGGGAAGTGGTGGAGTCACCATCCCTGGAGGTCTTTAAAAGATGTTTAGATGTAGAGCTTAGCGATATGGTTTAGTGGGGACTGTTAGTGTTAGGTTAGAGGTTGGACTCAATGATCTTGAGGTCTCTTCCAACCTAGAAATTCTGTGATTCTGTGATTCTGTGAAATTATGATCATTACAACAAAGTAGAGTAGGGAATTGGAAGTAGCTTTAGGGTCTGAAATCACTACTGTTTTGTTTGCTATTCATATTGACAAATGAAACATTTTCCAAGCACCGTATATTCAATGGCTAAAAATTCTAAAAGAAAATATTTCAGTGCATTGAAATCTTCTACCTTGGTGTCAAGCAGAATCCTGGCATATGGTTCTGCCAAATTCATATTAAATACCACAGAGTTACACATATCAATTTTTATTCTTGTAACTTCAGATAAATACTAGGTATCAGGCCTTCTTAGATATTCCTTTTTTTATTTATTATTTTTTTTATTTTTTTTTGTGTGGAAGTAAATTGCAGTTTATTCCTGTCAGTGCCAGGCTGGTACTTCCCACAGCGTTTGCCTCTTTGGAAATGTTGTGTCAGAAGCAAGAACTTCAAAGATTGTCATTGTATTGCTGCCAGAAGTAGTTCTTGTACTTATCATTCTAGACATCCTCGAACTTAGCAGCAAAAAGCACAGATGGTCAGTGGAGGGGACTGACTGACTTGAACAAATGGAAGACTCTTAGACTATCTGTGTCGATTTAGTTTTTGTTTTTATGAGTTCTGTAGTCATATTTTTGTTGTTATTTGTGATGGAAATGAGGAAAGCAAACAGGCTAGAATATTTTGCAGGACCACTCGGTATTCAGGCACAGTCAGCATAGATTTATGAAAGGCAGATCCTGCTTGACAAACCTAATCTCCTTCTGTGACAACGTGACACACTGGTTGGATGAGGGAAAGGATGTGGATGTGTCTACCTTGGCTTCAGTAAGGCTTTTCACACCGTTTCCCACAGCATTCTCCTTGAGAAACTGGCTGCTCTTGTCTTGGACTGGTGTACACTTTGTTGAGTTAGAAACTGGCTGGGTAGCCAGGCCCAAAAAGTCATGGTGGATGGAGTTAAATCCGGTTGGAGGCCAGTCACTATTGGAGTTCCTCAGGGCTCAATACTGGGGCCAGTTCTTTTTAATATCTTTATCGATGATCTGGATGAGGGAATCGAGTGCACCCTCAGTAAGTTTGCAGATGACACCAAGTTAGGTGTGTGTGTGTTGAGCTGCTCAAGGGTAGGAAGTCTGTACAGGATGACCTGGATAGGCTTGACTGATTGGCTGAGGCCAACTGTATGAGGTTCAACAAGGCCAAGTGCCGGGTCCTGCACCGGGGGCACAACAATCCCAAGCAGCACTACAGGCTGGGAGATGAGTGGTAAAAAGCTGCCTGGCAGATAAGGGCTGGGAGTATTGGTTGATGGTCAGCTGAATATGAGCCCCCAGTGTGCTCAGGTGGCCAAGGCCAACAGCATCCTGGCTTGCATAAGAAACAGTGTGGCCAGCAGGGCTAAGGAAGTGATTGTCCCCGTGTACTCAGCTCTGGTGAGGCCACACCTCGAGTACTATGTTCAGTTTTGGGCCCCTTGCTACAAGAAGGACATGGAGGTGCTCGAGAGAGTCCAGGGAAGTGCAACGAAGCTGGTGAGGGGTCTGGAGAACAAGTCTTATGAGGAGCAGATGGGGAAGCTGGGACTTTTCAGTCTGGAGAAGAGGAGGCTCAGGGGTGACCTTATCACACTTTACACGTACCTTAAAGGAAGCTGTAGCGAGGTGCGGGTTGGTCTATTCTCCCATGTGCCTGGTGGCAGGACAAGGGGGAATGGGCTAAAGTTGCATGAGGGGAGGTTTAGTTTGGATATTAGGAAGAACTTATTTTAGGCATTGGAATAGGCTGCCCAGGGAAGTGGAGGAGTCACCATCCCTGGAGGTCGTTAAAAGACATTTAGACATAGAGCTTAGTGATGTGGTTTAGTGGAGGACTTGTTCGTGTTAGGTCAGAGGTTGGACTAGATAATCTTGGAGGTCTCTTCCAACCTAGATGATTCTGTGACTGATGTGGCATGGGCCACCAGAGTAATGGAGTTTGGAGTACATAAATTGTCCTTTATGTAACAAGGGATTTTCACAGATAAAAAGTAGGTGTGGGTGTGTTATCGTGCTTTGCACACTGCCTTTGTTGTTTGCCAGAGTTAATCTGGGCTTGAAAATTCTAATAATCAGTATTTCCCCAAAGTGGAGCCTGTCCAATGTGCTTTACCTTAATGTATTCTAAACATCTGCATTCAAATAATTTATTCATAGGCTGAAATCTTGAATCCCAGTTTGAGGTGCAGAAATGTTTACTTGGTCACTTACACTGTGCTAATCTGGGACAGTGACAGGCAGGTCACACAATGTCCTTTTTCATACAACTTTTTGAACAATGGATTGTTAGTCATTTTTATCAAAGAGCTAGAGGTAGCAGTCAGTGTGGATGTATTGAGAATCACCTAATGGACATAAAGTACCTGCTCCGACACATTAATTCCCTTCCCTGTCAGCGTGCATCATTGTAGAGTGTGCATGATGGGAAGCAAGGTCCCGTCGCACTATGGCACCTGCTGCTTTTCCATCTGCCGAGCGCAATAGCTTCTTTGATTGCCCATTTTTCAGCCTAATGACTTTATTCCATTTCTCCTTGTAAAGTTTTTACATTTTTTTTTATTATGATTTCAATAGTCATGGTTTGTATCTGCCTTTTTTTTTTATTTTATTTTTTTTTAATTTCCTTCTCTCCGGTGGGCATTTAGAGCGTTGATAAAGGAATAACTAACAAAATAATATTCCAAGCCTGTGCCCAAATTCTGTGTGCCCCAAGTGTTGTGTTTCGTAATTTATTCTGATAAAGTTGTCATGGTGATAATGTCTCCTGAGAATAAAAGTGCCATGTGCCTAGCTGTTACAGGAAACAGCTCAGATGGTACATAAACTGGTAAATATTGAACCCATGGGCAATAACGCTAGCCATATTTTCTATCATTATTTATTTATTTAATGTAGCTCTGGTCAGCTTGATTATGGAAAGTATGTGAGAATCCATATTTTACTTTCCATGTGTTTGGATTTATGAGGGTGAAAGATGAGCTTTCATTGCCTTTTTTTTTTTTTTTTTTTTTTTTTTTTAATCCAGTGAAATAAATGTTGGCTGAGTCCCTGAAGTAGCCTTTGAATTCTGTCTAAAGCTGTTGATTTGGCTGGATTAGTCAAAGCAGCAGATCATTATTACATATCGAACATCTGTCAAAAATAGAACTTGCAATTAACAAATGTATCCTCTGTAAGTTGTGGCTTCAGATTTTGTGTGAGAGAACTACCTTTAGGATTCCTGTCAAAAGCTGACTTCACTTATTTCAAATATGGAGATAAAAGCCACATTTTTAAATATAATTCTCTTCCATCAAGGAGAAAACAGAATAATGTGTTTCTCATTCCAAACACCAATCATGTTAAAATCAAAGCATGCTGGTGTACTCCTTGGAGATGTTCTAGAAAAAAGTCCACTGATGTTGAAACTCAAAATTACACACTCCAACAAGTAAATTTTTGCTTCTGATGGTTTTATTATTATTATTATTTTTCTTTTATTTTCTTTTTCGTGTGTGTGTGTTTGCATTTACCATGTAAGGTGGTCTTTAGTCTGCATTTAAGAAATACCAAATAATAGCATACATTTTTTTTTACAAGTAAGCATTCTTAGTAACTAGCAATATTACAGTTTTTTCCAGTATGTGTTCCTGCATAGTACTTTTGTTTATTTCTGTTAAGAGATTTAGAAAGGCATCAACTACATTTAAGTGTTCTGGTTTTAGAGGTGGGAAGCTTCCTCACCTGACTTGCATTGGAGTTTTTAAAATTGTTTCTCACTTCTGATTCTTCATAAATAATTTTTCTGATATTTCTGAAGAACTTAATGAGTAAGCTTTCCATAGTGGCCTTTTAAGCACCTTGGGAAAAACCTCTCCTTACATACAGAAGTTTAAATCCTGGAGCATATATTTGGATAATGTATGTAAATGTACATACATTATCAGTACAGTTTTGAACATGATCCATAACTTACCCAAACCAGGACCAGACTATACAAGGCAATGGAACTGGTTGGAGATTGCCCTGGACAGATGGTAAGCTGTATCAGTGTTGAGTTTTCACCAGAGTAGTATACATGAGATGAGAAGATTGATGTTAAAATTCAGAGGAGCTAGTGGACTTACAAGTGTTGAGGAGAAGCTTCTGAAGAGTCTTTTCAATAGTGATGAGCTGTTTGCATTGGCAGGAATATACAGTCACTAGTTATGCAGGGAAGAAGGTCACTCAAGGACACACCTGATGCTAGATCCGTACCCAGGCCTACTGCTGCTCTTTGTATTTGTTGAGCAAAATGAAGCAGTAAACAATTTTTCCAGGCAAGCCTGGAAAGAAGGACAGCAGCAGGAATGCCAAAGACATCACACTGAAGTCTTTCAAGGTTGTGTCAGTATTAGTACAGACTCAGTATTTAATGATGGACACCTGTAGGAGACAGCAGCTCCCAGTTTCTAGCAGCCACTGAATTCTTAGAAGAGTCTAGATGTAGGCATCCCTGGAAAGAAGTAGAAGATTCCTGGAAAAGTGACAGAGAATTCCTAGAAAAGTCTATGAAATTCCCAGAAAGCAATAGGGAATTCCTAGGAAGTGCTAGAGGTTCCTACAAAGACCCAGAATATTCTTAGAAAGGTTGCAAGCCCTAGAAAATCCTTGCTTAGGGTTGTAGTTGCAACATATTTGTTTTATTTAAATGAGTATTTTTTTTTTCAACATATTGCACTCTAATGGATATTTCACTGTTTGCTCAAGGGCAGAAATATTCATTCTTCCCTAGAAACCTGGAATTTTTATCTTGAAGATACTGCATCTTTCAACAGTCCTTTCCCAACATTGGTCAAGTCAGTAATCCTTGCATAATCTTTAAGTTTTTTCATGTATTTGAAATTTAACCAAATACCCTAATCTTTTAATAATCAAGAAAAGTCATAGCTACTGTGCAACCAAGAGCAATTTGATTCACAACCCTGAGCTACTACACTTGGGGGGGCGGGGGGGGATTTAACTGCTTCCGCAAGCCATCAAATTGTTATTAAAAAAAAAAAAAAAAAAAAAAAAAACTTATTATAAAGTCAGTGTGAAAGTATTCAGTCCCTGACACTTCTCTGTTTCTTGTGAGAACTTGCAGTATATTTAGCTCTTTGACAAGGTTATACATTACACCTAAAGAGAAAGGGGAAAGAAACACTCCACACTGCAGACAAAGCCTAGAATTATCTTTAATAGGTGAAAGACAGCTGTGACCCTAGCTCAGGGCTGTGATGGAGAGCTGCTGGTGTGACAGTTCCTCTCTACGCTCTCAGATACAAAGAGACAGATGGAAGCAGAGTGGCATTCTCCTACTTCCCATTCTGCAGGAATCAGAGGAAGAGTCAAACTTGGTAAAAGCAGAATAAGGCACCTTCAAGTAACATGAAGCATTTGAATTGAGTTTCTATGTTATCTGAACACCATTGACAGGAAAACAAGAAAAAAGAGAAAGAGCTGTTACTTTTTTTTTTTTTTTTTTTCCTACGAATGACTCAAAATGCTGGAGTTCATTTTTTTATTTTTTTTTTTTTGTGCTCAGTTGAATGTTTGATGGTAGCTCTGTATGCACTTCCAGGGAGAAAGAAGGGTGGGTGAGGAATCACTGAAGAGCCAGAAGCTGAATGCAATTAAAATATATGAAACCCACCCTCCTTCAGCTGTTAATTCAGTAGCCCCCAGACAAGTCCCCATCCCAGATCTCCCAGCTTTTAAATGCATATGGTTGAAGCTCCAACCAATACCTACTGACCAGTAAAATACAGCTGTTAAACAGGCTACTTGAACACATACCTCATCACCAAAAGACACCATTTGAATTTCTAAAGACCTGCAGCCAATGTTAACATCACTTATGGGAGCTCAGGTAACTCACTAACTACAAAGCCATTATATCAGTTTAGTATTGTAAAGAACCATTGAATGTTGAGAAGTAGTGGAGAGAAAGTTTGGGAATTCTAAAATTACTTTAAATCAAAAAGTAAAGAAAACAGCCTTGAACTTATATAAAGCTGTATATCAAACTGATAAAGGTACTAATCTGAGTTTGAATGGCAGCTCTCCTCTTGCTTAGTTTTTGAGTTGAGGTTTTCTACCCCTCTGTATTTTAAAGCCTTTGGTCTTGAAGCTCTTACTAGATATTCAAATCAATCTAGTTGCTCTTGCAGACTTGCACATGTTGTTCCAAGCAAGTTTCTAGCTGGTTTTGATTCCCAGAGCAGATGTCCCTTTCCTCTAATAGGACATTTTGATTTTCAGTGGTCATAGCAACAAAATGCCCTCCTTGGCCTTCTTGAAGAAAATCTCAATAGGAAAAGCATTTAATTAAGAAAATTTACTAATTAGCTACCACCCGAAGTGACAATAAGAATTTCACTTCATTAACGAGGCTGGGTGTGTTTGGAGAAACTCACCTGGAAACAGGGGGACTCATATTTCAGGCTATTTTCAATATTTCTCATCCTGCAGGGAGAAAGCAATCTTAATTAAAACCTGTGAAAAGCTGAGCATTTTTAGCTGGTAATTTACAGAAGTTTGAATAAGTCAAAAGAGGAAAAGACACCTTTTGGCAAATGGTGTATATACATGTCTACCAGCAAGCCTGCACTTAGCAACAGGAGTTTTTTATAAACCTGAGAGAGCCTGCTGCGCTGCTGAAACTGCGAGGCTCTTCTGAGATGAAGGCTGGGGTGAGTGGTGTTTGTGAGCATGTGTCCCTTGACCCAGACAAGGCCTTTAACACCTTCCATCCCTTACAATTTACAATACATACTATTTGTGTGTCTGTCAGCAATAATCTGTGCTACTACAAACCAGAATTGCATGGCCCCATATCTTTTTTTTTTTTTTTTTTTTTTTTTTTTTTTTTTTTTAACAGAGGGAGGGGAAAAAAAAAGAAAGAAAAAAGTTTGTTTTCAGTATTTAATGCTTGATTCATGGCCTCTGGTCTTTCAGTCTCTTGCACTGGCATATGCAAATCCAGCCTCAGGCACAGCTCAAACATGGTATTCAAGCACCCCGCCAACAATGAGATTGCAATGTGGCGTGATCTCATTCTGGGCGATTCTTTCATGTCAATAGCTCCATTTGGTGCTTGCCCCTAGATTAGCTTGAATTTTCTCACTTGTGTGGTTTTCAATGATTTGTGTTTGTGGGATTTCTCTTCCTCCCCCTCTTGTCAATTGGAAAGGCTTGGTCTTCCTTTCCAGTCAAATGAGCCCATTCAGGTGCATGATGGGGGGCTTGCGGTCCAAAGTTACCGTGTTTTGACAAGGCAAACTGTTGAATTAGAAGCACTGGCAGCCCTTTGAAGGAGGCTTGTTAAGAAGCCTGATTAAAAATCTGTACTGTATTGTTGATGCTGGATTAAGGGATGTTCTTTGAATACTGACTTCCTTTTGAAGATAGTAAGGGAGATATCAGCAAGTGCTGCTGTTCTGGTAGATGCTAAAGGTGGGCATTTAATGGAAGACTTCAGATTTGACAAGACTGGAGCTTCCCGGGAGGGCTCAGGAGTTATGGCCAAATCAGGCATGCTTTGATTTGAGCCTGTGAAAGGTATGGTGAAACTCAAGATTTGATTGCAGAACCAGAATTCCCTTGTGTTGTGCCCTATTTACACTACCTGGAAATCCTCTGTTTTAATAGTTTTCTAATAGGGCATAGTGACGTAGTTGTTGAATTTTATCTAACAGCCCTTTCATTTTCCTCTTTTCATCATTGTCACTTAAGAATAATAAAAAAATAAACAGCAGTTCAGACGTTGGGGGGGAGGGGAGTAGCAACATTCTCATTATGTGGATGACAATTGAGTCAGATCATTTTGGCAATGCTATTTACAGTAAATCACTTCTCCTTAAAATTGTTTAATTAATTCAAACACCACAAAATGCTGCCTGATCCATTCTCTCAATTTAGAGGGTAAAATAGGATTTTTTAAATGTATTTATTTATACATGGACACTGAAGAAAAAAATAGTACTGACATTTCTGTATGCATTCTGGAGTTTTTCTTGAACAAATATCAGAGGTAAGCAGAGTGGCATTTTGGCCCCTAGCTAGCCAACCATGAGTACTTTAAAATCAAGCCAGGTACACCGCATAAAGCAATGTACACCAAGCCCTAGTCTTTCCCTCATTGTGGTTCCTTTTGAGAGCAATGCATGATGGTCATAGTAAATGTAAAATCAGACCAGCATGTAAAGTTCTACTAGCTTTCATATTGTTATATTTAAACTTCACCACTGATCTGTATTTGAGATTGATTTAAAAATATTAGGCTATATAAAAATACTCTGAAAGTAGTTAATATTTTTTAACATCCAAGTTGGTCTCTTTCTCTCCCTTTTCTCTTTCTCACTGAGGTCTTTCAATGTAGACAGTTGATAAGTAGGTTTTTCCCAATCCCCTCTTTCTGAAAGGTGATTCCATGCTCACATACTTTTCCTTCCTTAGACAAAGTGTTACCTGCTGCATCCTGTTTCCCTCTTAAAGGGGTAATAGATCTTTGGTTTAGATGTGAGCCTGGAGTGTATCGTTTCCTGGTGTGTCAAACAAGATTGCAATGAAAGTGCACAGCGTTAAGAGGGCATATAGTTGCAAGGCAGCTGTGCCTATTCAGTGTCTAATCAGTCTTATTCTGAGATACTCCATCAGTATGAGCATTTCAAATGGTGTTGGACGATCAGTATATTTACTATGATATTATGGGAACGTAATTTACCAAAGCATTCACAACAGCTAAAATGCCTTGATACAATCCAGTGACTCTTGGAAGAAAATTGTACTTGGTTAAGTAGGCAAGTACTGTGGTGCTTTCCTTCCCTCAAAGGATGCCCTTATGCATGCCCCCTCCGCTTAACAAAAATAAATAATAGTTTTGCATAATTGCCTAAGTATTATTGACAGAGCTGGTTAGAGGATACACAGTGCCCTTAATCAACTCTTTGCATTTAACAGGTAATTGAAATCTTTCATGGGCATAAAATACAAGGCTAGCTTGAAAAAAGCAAGTCACCAAATTTGCTTAGTCTCCACATGAGTAATTTTGTTTCACTGAAAATGATACAGCTTTGCTGAAAGCTCATGTTAGAAACTAGGATATTAGCATAAACTGTTTTAAAATTCTTCCTGCTCTTAACCTTATTTCTTCTCTCTGTCTTCTCCATTTCCATATCTAAGCATAAACCTATATGAGCACATTTTTTCATTATTTTAAGTGAATCAAGGTTTATGGAGAGGGTTAATATATTTTATTCGTCCAACTGATACAGTTAAGGAAAAAACAGACTTTTAAGCATTGAGTTCCTCAGAGCATTGGAGATGGGCTTGTGTTTCTGAAATCTTGTGTGTTTTCTTTTAAAAATATCAATTGGCCTAGTAAAAATATATTAACTCTTCCTACATACCTTTGTTGTTTATATCTTTAGACCATAACGATAGCATTATTTTAATGCACCACAATTATAAATAAATAATATATTCTAGAAAATAGTAGAATTCAGTTAATTCAGTTAATATTGTTCTTCAGTTAATTGTAGAACAATACATAGAACATATTGTCCAGAAGCCAGAGAAAGTACAAACTAACCTAACCTATGCTCTTCAGCAAAAAAGCAATGCTTTTTTAGGATTCTAGATTCTTACCAAACTCTTTTCTTCTAGTCAGTGTCCAAACTATTTTCTATATGCATGGAAATCTTCATAATTTAAATAAAATTTAACTAACCATTTAGGAAAATCCTAGTTGTGGTGCCTTGTAAATCTACAGCTGGACGGTACTGTAAGATATTATTTATCATATTATACTGTGTCAAAAACCAAAACCCTGCCCACAACCTCAGTACAGATGCATTAAGGCTGCAGATGGCATTGTTTCCAAATGTTTTTTTGAACTAATGATGGTAAACAACCATTCAAGGTGAAGTCTTAGTGCACATTAAAAGTGTCCAGTGCTTCTCAATTAAAGAGTGACCAGAGACAAACTTTGCTTATCTCTATTTGCTTATCTCTATTGACACGACATTGTACCTTAGTCAGTTTTGTTTGTTTGTTTGTTTTGTCCCTCTCTCTGGAAACCATGGCGTGATACAAACGAAAAGCGACTCCTTGTTTCCCTCTCTGAAAGGAAGTTCAAAGGCATAAATTATCAAGTAACCCACTAAAAACACTGATATTACTAAGCTTGTAAGTAGACTATCATTATAATGTTATGGAAAAAAAAAAAAAAGAAAAAGAAAAAAAATGTTTATATGTCTTTAAAGTAAATTTTGTTTCTTGTTGCACAGATATGCTGAAAGTACACCCAAGGTGTAAGAAAAGTGGAATTAATTTTGTAGGAAGTCAGGAGCTGAAAGGGGGTAGCACCTTATCACCTGGAAATGATTAGTTCAGGGGCCATCATTTTAAGTTGAAGCTAGGGGAAGTTTCTGTCTGGGAAAGAGAGAAAAGAAGGCCACTGCTTCTAAAAGGAAAGAAGCTCTGTGTCTGAGATCTAAACTGTCAGAGACAGGAGGAGTGACCATTCAATTTGGTTGCAGTGTTATTGGTAAGATGGCTGAAGACATCCTCTGCCTTAACTGAATGTGCCAGCTATGTACGTCTCCTCAGCAGTAGTGCTGCTGTTATGGTGAGACAAGGTATGTAGGGATAAGTTGTATTGTTATTGAACCAGACTGCCTTGCCGTCTGCTCCCCTGTACTTTGTGTTCCCTCTGTTCATGTATAGTATCCTACCTTGGAAATTTCTAGTGTGTAAAATCAAAAATGGCACGGAGTGACATGACACAATAGAAAAGAATGATTGTGTGCTATTATGGCAAAAAATGTCTTTGGAAGGTTTTAACAAAGTTGTGTCATCCCCCCCCTTTCTCCCCTGCTTTCAGAGGTTTTATAATTATTCCCACCCACTCTCTCAAAAAAAAAAAAAAAAAAAATTTGCTGGAAGACTCTTGAAAAGCAAAGTGAAAAAAATAGCATAGTGTAAAAACTGTTTTTTTTTTTTTTTTTTTTTTTTTTTCAGGATAAATTGAAATGAACTTTTAATTCAATCTTATCAAAATATATCAGGGAAGTCAAAACAACCCTGTCAGATTCAACTTTTAAAACTGCATTCAGTTATAGACATTGTAATAATAATGTTTCAATGCTCTAGTAGTTATAATAATACTCAATATATTTTAAATGTTATTTAAATATCAGAAGACTGAACTCTTTGAGAAGTTTCAATAATTTGTCAGTATATTTCATGATAAACCCTTGCAAACTTCCAGATTTTTTTTAGCTTACTCTCCTCTATCTGCAATGTAATGGCTCTCTAGCTCCAAGTACAACTCCAGTCTACAACTTCCTCGTAAGGGGGTGTCGAGAGGCAGGAGACCTTTTCTCCATTAACACCAGCGACAGGACCCGCGGGAACGGGGTTAAGCTGAGGCAGGGGAAGTTTAGGCTTGACATCAGGAGGAGATTCTTCACAGAGAGGGTGGTTGCACACTGGAACAGGCTCCCCAGGGAAGTGGTCACTGCACCGAGCCTGACTGAGTTTAAGAAGAGATTGGACTGTGCACTTAGTCACATGGTCTGAACTTCTGGGTAGACCTGTGCGGTGTCAAGAGTTGGACTTGATGATCCTTAAGGGTCCCTTCCAACTCAGGATATTCTATGATTCTATGATTCTAAGTATTGTTGCAGCATGTGCTAAAAAAAGTGCTACTTTTTTTTTTTTTTTTTTTTTTTTTTTTGACAGCTGAGGGGTTCAGGTGGATTCACATTAAAGACTGGAGATTATTGAAATGATAAGGGCTGATTTTCAAATCCTTTTGCAGTCATCAGTTTATGCTGCTTAGACATGTTTTGACGTAGTATTGTTTTACATTTTGACTTAGTATTGTTTTACATTAAATCTCTATATGTGAGATGTTTGCTGAATGCTCAGTGGTTAGGATGCACGTGAGCTTCCAGGGACATTAAAATCCAAATGTGTAAGGATTTTTTAATTTTAAGCATGTGAGCAGTTTTGTTACATTTTAAGTGTTGTTATGGTTGAGCATGAGAGCACTTAAATGTAGAGTTAAAAACTCTACAGGAATACAGAAAATGCAGTAGTAAAGTTTGAAACAAGGCAGATGTTTAATCCTAATTTTACCCCATTTCAGTCTATTTTCCCTCCTTACATGAGGTTTACTGAGGTTTTCTGAAAGTGTCTGCCAGATCACAGGCTGTTTAGTTTTATCTACGGTGTTGTTCATATAAGAACATTTTTTATCCTGATGTCACTACGCTGACCTTTGCTCTTGTCACAGAAATGCTCTAATCATGAAGTGTGGTTTCAATAAGGAGACTTTCTAGTTCTTTATCTAGCAAGACGTAGGTTACTGGCTGTTGTAAAATGGTTGTGGTGGAACCTAACCCTCAGTGAAGAATGGGAAGTGGTTTTATTTGGCTTTTTACATTATCTGGTATTTGTTGAGTTCCTATATGTGATGATAAGAAGAGTGGCTATATACAATTACATTTTAAAACATTCTACTCTTTATGCTGACTGCTGAGATAAAAGTCTAACAGGAAGATGAGTAAATAAGCTTCTCTATATTTGCCACAGTCTTGTAGTGAGGACAAAGTTAAGGTGATGTATGCACCTTCTCAGTGCAAGGTGAAAAGGAATTTTATTGTTCGGTGGGAGAGCTCAGAGTGTGTTAATTTCCTCCCATTCTCTCAAGTTTGCCATGTTAAAAAACCACAACAGGTTTCTAATCCCTTCTGCAGAGCATTGGGGTGCCACACTAGTTTTAGTTCCATGGTTAAACTTTGTCTCCCAAAGAAGCTCTCTGCAGCACCATTTTCTTTTTTAAAGGTCCTTACGGCATGCTCTAACGAGTTTTCTAGAGTTGCTCAACTGCAACTACATTTCCAGTTCCAGAGGTAAATACATCCAAAACTTGTCTTCAGTCAACTGCAGTTTGGTATTGAACAATGGAAACTTCCTCTCACTTCTGAAATAAGATACTTCACTTCTTTATTTCTTGTAGTCTCCAATCTGTGATTCAAAGTGGAAAAAAAGATGAGGGAGTATTTTGTGATCTCTTTGGTATACCTCCAGTCCTAAGTATATGTTATTCACTGTGAGGAAAACATGCCTGAGCTGGATGGATTATGGTTTCTCTACGCAACATGGAATTAATACTAACAAAGGATCTAAAGCATATCTCCAGTTCTAGATAAAAATGTTCTGGCACTAAGATAAAAATTTAAAAAAAAAAAATTTTGCAATCTGAAGCCGTTTCACTTAGTGGAAAGCCTTTCACTTGTAAATGACTGACATCATAGTTGACACAAAGGACCTGGTTTCATGATAAGACACAATAGTATTTCAGTGCTGCTGAAACACTAAATGGTGGGCCATTGGTCACACTTGAGAACATTCTGGGACCTCTGTTACATGACTGAAAATTTCAACCCTTCCAGACTGAGCTACTGACCAATGCCATGTCATCCAGCCACAGAGTCTGCAGACCTGACTTTGGCAAGCCTTCTTTTTACTCTGATTCTCCCTCCTTCCCTCTCTCTCTCTCTCTCTCTCTCTCTCCCTCTCTCTCTCTCTCTCTCTCTATCTCTCTCCCCAGTTTCCTTTTTTTTTTTTTTTTTGTTTTTTTTAAAAAAAAAGTCTAGAAATACTTCCCTGATCTACTTCTGTATATGTGTATAATTTCTCTGAGAGGAGAAGAGGGTGCTTGTGAGTTCAGGTGTTAGTATGCATGTATGAGATTCCCTAAAAGTTTAAATGGGGATTTTTTTTTCTTTTTTCTTCCTTATACCTAAACCTAAAAGAAATAACATGGTTATCTCCATCTGGCTGTTTTAATTCGGTGACTCAGCTACGTGGTGATTCAGTTCAGAGTCATTGTTAATGCACTGATTTTATCAACTCCATTTCAATTTTGACCTTTGCTTGTATCATCTAATTTCAGTTTAGTAAAAATTTATGGTAAAGAATGGTAGCAACATATTACATCTTGAGTTTTCTCCTTCAGCTATTAAAAAAAAAAAAAACTGTGAAAAATAGATGGAACTAGTTATTCTTATAGCAGCTTGAATGGAAACTGTAAGTATCTAAACAGTGAGGCAAGGTATCTGAGAGCCATTTGGGTTTTTGGCAAAGGATATATAATTTGGTGTAACTGGCTTATCAGATCAGAGGCTCACTATCTAAATCAAATGTGGTAGAAAATGCCTTCAGTGGCACCAGAGCTAAAACAGAAATGCTTAGGAGGTTATGAATTTATGAGGGTTTTGGAGGGATGTAAATCAGGTTTGCAAAACTTATTTCCAACTGTAATTACTTCATAAAAAACAAATGATATAGTATTGCTCATAGCTAAGCTAACAGGGCAGAGTAAATCATGAAAAAGAGAATGAAGCATAAGAGATAAGTAGTCTTAATTTGTTTGCAGGCTTTGTTTCATGATTCTGTAACATACTTATTGAGAAAAAACAGGGGGATTTCAAAGCACCTATTCTGGGCACTCCTCCAGAATTAAGTGCAGCTGTTGTAGCCTTAAAATCATTTTTTGCTGTGTGTTTGTTCTCTAATCATTCATTATTTGTAGATGCCACAAAACAATCCATGAAGAGCTGACAGAACAAATATTATTCCCTGTAGATTTTTTTTTAAATATTTATCATATGCTTAAAGTTTGTATAAGGTAGATCTGTGAACTCAGCAATACTGAAGGTGGAGAGGGCAGCAACATGAATTTAAAGCCTTTTGGAGCTATTAAAAATCAAAGTCTTATTTATTTTTAAAATCACTTGTTTTATGTTTTCCCTTTCCTTCTGGTACATGTTACTGCTGGGATAAATCTATTAAAATATGGGCTAAGTCAGTGTGAATCTATTACACTGTCTTTTCAAATTAATAATTCAAACATGAATTTGTCTCTGTCACTTCAATGGTACAAGCACCTTTGTCCATCTGATGTTGCCTTGTCTGCTGCTGGATCCTTACCTTCAGAATTTCAGCAGTCAATTAATTATTAATATGGGGCAGATATGATCCTTAGCTACACTGAAAGTTTCTATGAAGAATGCTCACTGCAATCATTATGGTTTTCAACTTAGCATTGTGAGCTTTGCGTAGCCCAAGTAAGAGTCCAAATTATCTGTGTTTCAACAAGCATTAATTTCAGAAAGTTGTCTTAGACTTATTGCCTGAAATACATATAAAACTTGTTTAGATGGGTCCCTGTGGGTCCATAATAGTTAAATAGAATGTACGAGACAAATATATATATATATCAGGTGCTGCTAGGTATCAAGTCTGTATTGCAGAAGTCCCGCTCCCTTCAGTAGATAGAGCAGGGTTTCCCGGACTGTTCTATCAAGCACTCTCTAGAATCTTGTAGGACTGGCTGACTGAATGATGTGCATGACAAAAGGCCCCTTTTCGTTTCCGTCTGGCTCTGTAGAAGCAGAGAGAAACAGAGGTGGTGGGTGGGGCTGGTGGGTGAACAGCCTAGTTGTGCCTGTTAAAACTTTGTACCGGAAGAAAGAAGAAATATACTGACAGAATGATCAGAGCTACCAGTGGAATGAGAACAGCAGTGGGATTGTCCAAGGAAAGAAAAGAAGGGGGGACAGTACAGAAATAAAAAGAGTAACAATCACTGGGAGAGAAAGAAAATATGTCCAGTAATAGCTAAACATGTAAGAGAACAAAGGGAACAGCAGGTAAAGACCTACAAACACCCACTTTCCACTTGACTGCCCTTGGTTTGGATGCAGACAGCCTTCATATAAAAAGATACTGGCATTTGCATATAGAATTCTATAGGACTTAAAGGCAGGTTGCGTTTGAAAAGCTTTACCATGAGCCCCATCCTTTCCTACTCCTATTTTGATTGTCCCAGAAGAGAGCGTGATACTTTATTATTATTATTATTATTTGGGTTTGAGACAAGCAGAAATTTTTACTGGAGTAGTTCAGTTCATGAGTAGCTCTGAAGCTGCCAAATCCAACTTGTACTTTTGAACAAAAATCAGGGAAGACTTAGAGGAAATAAAATGAGCATGAGAAGGTAGTATATTGCCCTCATAGAGGCAAAGAATGGGGGTCAGTGTGGTCTTGCCCATGCATCTCTGCTAGCATGTAAACCTGAGTGGCTCACCTGTGATATAGAACAGACAGACAGATACTGACCATCTGTGTTTTGTTTGTTTCATATACAACCCCTTTTGGCATCCTTCAAAGCTGTGTGTGATGATAACTTCAACAATAACTGGCCCTATTCTCTTTCTGTTTAAATCAAGGACCTAACTTCAGTTCTGGTCTACCCTGTTTATGTCTAATAGATGAAGATGGAAATACCGTGCTATGCAGTCACAGTCCATATTTTCTTATTCCATAAAATCCCAAGTTCCCTGTTTGCTCACTCAGTTGCATGGTGTATTAGTTTTCTGATTCTGCTTTTAATGGAGGGTTGGGGTTTGATTTTTGTTGTTGTTGTTGTTAAAGGGTTAGCAAAAGGCTAAATTCCTTGGAAAGAACAAAGTGCTGAGCCACACAGTGGCCCATGGCAATGACTGACACTGATCCAGGACATGCATCTGTCATTCCTAGTGAAAACTTTGCCATATTTCACTGCTTTAGGCTCTGATAGATAATATGATATCCAGGATACATACTTGCAAGACACTTTTATTATTATTATTATTATTATTATTATTATTTTCTCTCTTAGACTAGATAAGAACAGATGAGAACAAAACAGAACTAGATAAGAACAAAATATTAAATAAATATAGATTGCCTGTTATGTGCAATATTATTCTGCAGACTCCAGCATATTCAACTTTGAAAATAAGTTGTTGCATAGGCATAGTATCTGGTGTCCATGGAAAATTTCTTACAATTGAAATAGGTTTACTTATGTATTGATTAAAATATTATTGAAGACATTTTGGAAAGAGGAGTATTTAGATAATAGTCCAATAATTTAACCACCCAGTGTAGTCCTCTCTTTCCCTAACAAATTCCCCCACACCCCAAAAAAAGAAATGCCCATTAAAAACAAATCTAAGAAATATCATTACAATGTTGGCTACTGTAAATTGCTTGATACAGCAATGTCAGTTTTAGAAAGAGTGATTGTTCTGCAGATGAATGTTTTCATGACTGATACAAAGAGATGGTGGGGGCTGAAGCACCTGCAGAGTGGTGAGTGGATCAAGTACTTAGACACAAGCCTGAGTGTATACCCAAGAAACAGAAATGATGTTGCTAGGTAAAGTGAAGTAAACCAATACCACTCAACCTTTGCAGACCTGTGGTTAAATCTACTGGAAATGATCCCAATTGTTATGATAATTCTCATTAAAACCTGCTTTCTACCATTTACCCACAATGAACATTAATGTGGGTGTAAAAATATAGCAAATTAGCATATAATGAAATGTAATTCAGAGCAGACACTGCAGGGAGGTCAGTGCTGCTACCTCCTCACTACCTGTAGGATGGAGTTAAATTTGAATCTTGTTTTGATGCCATAACTAGGAAATCCTTACCTTTCATGAACACTAACTTGATTTAAAAGTAACAGCTTTTGAAAAGAACCCACACTGTCAATTCATCCAACAGTTTGGCAAAAATAGTAGCTATGTTCATGCAGCAGAAATACTGTTTTTGTAATCTGAGAAGTCAGAAGCACAGCAGCTATAGATGCAATTCTGCTTATGCTTGTTGTTCAAATCAGGTATCATCCAAATATCTTCTATGAATCGAATTCTGGTCTCTGTCCGCTGAAACTGGAGTTACTCAGCAAAGGTAGAAAAGCAATTGCAAGTGTAACTGGGGAATTCAGCCTAGTACATCTATTGAATTGTTAAAGAAAGTGTGAGGGGGGAAAAAAGTGATTAATATCAGGTTCACTGTCTAATGCAGAGTTCAGCTAAGCTCACCCCACAGTTCCTCTGCATACTTCTGAGGTTCCAGGCACAAACATAACATAAACTATACCGATCTTAGCTCTGAATTTCTTTGATTTTGTAGGCTGGTGTCATAATGACCTGAACATCATTTAAGTTGACAAGGGGTCTTTTATGTGTATGTTAGTCTCTTGTAGCATTATATAAAAAATTCTAAATGTTGACCAACTTATCTATTTTCTATAGAGGTGGTAACATTAATTTTAATGTTAGTCTTTGTTATGACACAGGCTTTGTCTTCATTACTTTGACATATTGTTTGAGCACCCCCCAATCCATTTGTATTTTCAATTTGCTTTGAACTATTTTTCAACAACTCAGGTCGAGACCTAATTTCTGAAGCAATCTTCACTGTATTTTATTGTTCACCAGCAACTTGTACATGATTAGGAATTCACCAGGAAAATTCTCTTTATTCTGTCTATAGCATCTCTTTTCCTAATACCCCAGTTGTGGCATTTTACTTTTTTTATATGGAAACTGGAATAAAATTTGATGATGAAAAATGTGTGCTTTACCTCACAAATTGGCAAGTTCATTTCAACTACCTCCTTTGTAATTCTGCATTTTGTAACACGATATTTCAGACTTGTACAAATGCAAAAATTCATTCAAATGTTTTCTATGCAATGTTCACTGGGATAGTAATATGGCATTATTGTTTGCATTCAAGCCTAAGAATCCTGCCAAAAATACTCATGCTGGCAAATGTGTCAGTGACACGATTCCCCAATTCATCTATTCATAAATAAATACATATTTAAACATATACATTTATATATATTTATATGTGTACATGTGCAAACATGTATATCTCTCAAACACAGAAGCCAATCAATTCTTTGGTGCTTAAAATAGGATACATCTGATACAGGCTTTTTGTGAGTAAGAAAGTAGTCAAATTTTCCAAAACATCAATTCTCACTGGTGTGTGATGGAAAAGAATGTGAATATATGTTCAAAGCAGAGAGCTTTACCTGCTGTCTTGTTTAATGAATAAGTTCACAAAAATTCTTGTGTTGATAACATGCTCTTTACTGTTGATGGTATAATGCATAGAGCCAAAACTGCCATTGCACATTTACCTCTGCAAACATTGTTATGCTGTGAAATTATGCTGCAGTAGAAATAAGTTGTAAGGATACAAACTATAATTATCAGTAAGTTTTTAGTACAAGTTTTATAAAGTCATAAAAGACATTAAAATTTAGAATTTTCAACTGCAATATATGACATGGTCTAATAGAGTCTATTAACAATACCTGTAATATCTGCTACACTTATAATGAAAGGTCCTAGATGTGCCGCTACAATGCAGTGCTCAGTTTACATAGATATTGTATAGACACTTACATTTTACATATATATATATATACACACACACCACCAACACAGAACCACAATAGATCAGGTTACAGTGATCCATGGAAAATGGACTAAGTGCATTAATATTAGTATCTTAAGTATATAAATATATATATATTATAAATAATATATAATATATAAAATATAAATATATATTAATATTACTCTGATATGATCATATCTGTTTTGACCAAAGAAGTATCACTACATATTTGTTAGACAGGAGTTGGCATTTACAGACCAGTTGCAGACTTGTTTGATGACTTGAGCAAGCAGCTGTCATCTTTTATGTATGGGTTCCCATCTGTTAAAGAGAAAAGAACTGATAGCAGATTGGACTCGGACTCATTCCCCAGGCAGGGTAACTAGGATTGCATAAGACGTTTTCATGGACTAGGACATAGTTCAGAAAGCTCTGGATTCATAGAGATTTTCTGGTGGGGAGGATTTCAGAGGTGAGGGTGTCCCATCAAAACAACACTTTTGGTAGTAGCAGTTTTTCAGTAACACAGGAACCATAATTGCATGTTAGAGCAATTAATATTTTTTGAACCTGTTTAGGAGGTTGTTTAAATTCTTATGGAAAAGGGCATGCTGACTTTGGCAAAGGCAGGTAGACAAAGCAAGGAGGAAGCTCTTCCAGCATGCAGCCAGCAACAAGACATAATGATGCCTTGGGAACATTGATGCTGGGTGAAAGAGCATGATTTTCTTCATCATCCTCTATCTTCCCAAGATCCAGATTTTACACGTTTTTGGCTTCATGAAGTCAGAATCAGTTTTATCAGTCTGTGGATCTGAGGCTGTTTTCTTGCTCTTTTTGAAGGCTGGTTACCCATCAGACTCCAGCTACCTTCAGCTAGTTCTCTCTTCCATCACTTGCATCTCTCAGAGGGTATGTGTTTCAAGCAGTGCTCCCAGGCCGATACCTTCTCAAAGCTGTGTAATGCAAAGGAGTTGGTACCAGCCCAGCATTTATGAAGGTTAAGATGAAAAATCCCTTTTTGGGATTTCTCTGCGAATACACCAGGTGGTGCCATGGATGTTTGCTGAGACAATGTGTAATTACTTTTCTTCTTCTGCCAGAAGAGTTTTAAAAGGCCACATGAGTTCTACTTTATCACTTGCCCCCCCTCTTTTCTCTCTTGCTGCCTGTGACTCACTTGGACTCTGTTCTGGAAATGTCTCTGTGCTCAGTGGATGTGACCCCAATTACTCCTCCTTGCTTTTTTTTTTTTTTTTTTTTTTTTTCCTTCCCCTCCCTAAACGCCAGTGGATTTTCTTCTTTACATCTACGTTATGACTAAGAGAAATAACCCCCTGCCCTTCCCACTAACTCAATACATGCATCTCCAATCTGCCATCTGATATGAAACATTTTAAGCAATATAGAACTGCTCTGTATCTTGTTGTTTTGCTAGTCTGTTAATAGAACTGAGTGGAAAAGGTTAAGAGTAGATACGCCTCTTAAAGCAGCAATAGTTTCATTTTAAATGAAAAAGTAGTTTCCATTGATTCTGCCCTTATCGTGCTGGAGTCTTCTAATTATGTACATGTCTAAATTAATGCAGTTAAAAGCCTCTTCTGAACAGTAATGTTTCCCCCAGTTGCCCCTTGCCTAGCTCATCTTTGGTTGTCATGATGATCTTGTAGTGTCCCTGTCCAGTCTGCCGCTGCTCCTGCTCCTATGCAGTGAAATGTGAAATTGCAGTCTTCTGCACCAGGAGCGTGAATGGCTTGTACTAAAGCAAGCATTGGTGCGTGTAATGGCAGTGGCCATGAAAAGGAAGTTTATAGCAAAGCGCCCTTAAGCATGAGGCATGGGAGAAGGTCATTATAGGGCTGATACTTGGACTGAAATCACATTTTATGTGTAAAAATAAATAAATTATCAGACTTAACACTTAAGCCAACACTCATTCCTTGTTAGAAGTTCTTTCTAGACCTTCCAGAAGTTAGAAGTTCTTCACTAGGCTGGGTGAAGATCCTGTTCATATCATTGATCATTTCTTGACTGATGATCTAAATGGTCAATTACATTTTTCACAGTATACTTGTGTGCATCCAGCCAACCAGCTATCACTTCTCTCTAATCCACGTCATCTATAATAGACTCTCCATATGCAGGATTTTTTTAGAAGAGAGTTACTATCAAGTTGCAAAGCAGTCAATAAAGCACTGATTTGGATTGTATTACCTAAATGTTGTAAGTCTCCAAATTATTGTTCTAGAGAAAGGTATTTAAGTTTCAGGAACATTTAAAACTTCTGGTAAATAGCAATCCATAGATAGCAGGGAAGACCTGAAAAGACTGTCAATGGGCCATTCTCTAATATGTCACAAACTAATTAAAGGCTTTCCCCTATTTCTTTGTGGAATTTTACATCTTTGCCAAAAAGTTTTTCTACTTGGGGAAAAACAAAACATCACCAAGCCCTGCTTTTGGCTCTGTGTTGCACGTTTTTAAGACCACAGTTGTGCTCAAGAAGCTTGTTGAATTTCTTATACAATTTACCTGGTAGTCTTTGTGTGTAGCATGTAACAGGTCTTAATACCTTAGTGAACACTTGCTTATTTGTTTTGTTTGTTTGTTTGTTTTTAAAAATGGGGGGGAGGGGGGTGTTATGTGCTTAGAATTACATGTGTACATGCCGTGGTGGGGTGGTGGTGCAGTATATTTTCCTTAGTATATCTGCTCATTTGGCTGACAGCACAGAGTTAAATAAGAGTAGTGTTAGGAGAGGAGAGGATTTCTGTCAGCAGATGAAACAATAAAAGAGAAGGAAGTGACTCCAGGGATGATACCAGTGTTCTTGAGATAAAGTGTAAGTGAGATGATGTCAGTATTTGAATCTGATATTTGAATCTGATATCTGAAGAGATACAATATGCACTACATAGTTAACACAGTACAGAAGTTTGTTTAGAGAGAGATGAATTTCTTGTCTCCTTCGTGTGCTGCTGTTTTCTTTCTCAGATTCTACAACACAAACTAGTTGTTCAAGGAGCATTCCTATTTCAGCAAAAGTCTTAGAGGTCACCTGTGTTCAGCAATATAAATCAGTATTCACCAAGAAATGCCTAACACTAGTATCTGAAACAGATCTGTTTAACATCACATAGAAGACTAAGTTCAAAAGAGCACCAAGGCATGAAAACCCTGTGCCAAGATGACCTGTCTTTTGGGTTGTTGGCACTTAGAGAAGTGGAGCATTCAGCAGGGTGCTGGAGCTGAGACAAGTGGTTCTATAGGATGTGTGTGACAGAGATGCTCTTCTCTAAACTTGGACAGAAGTTGCTAGGCATAGGTCTTCCAGAAGGATGTTGCAGCTCCTTGCTCCCTAATTTTGTGTATATTTGGGCAGACACTGTGCCTTTTTCAAAAGATTATTTTGAATTCCTGGCTGACATTTTAGTCACAGGGAATGATGTCAGAGTTAACACCATATAACAAAGTGAGATGCATACATTTTCATCCAGAGAAAGGTCAAGTGAAACATGCCACTTAAGATCCCACAAGGGAAAATGGAAAGCTAGTGACAAGAGAATGTTGCAGGGAGGGAGGGAGGTTACAGTCTAGTAACATCATCTAAGTATATGGTGGAGAAGAGAGGTGAGGTGTTGAAAAAGCCCAAATAGAGGCCTCTAATGTGAACAGAGCTCATTGTGGAGGACCTCCGGTACAGCATTCCTTTAGTCCTTGCACACAGATGTTGTGTCGACCCACAGTAGCAGCACATAGATTGCCACTGTGTATATACAGAGGGAACTCTCTGGAAGCGTGACATTTTATGTCTAGTCATAGGCAATTTGACTCAGTTACTGCTGCAGTTATACAGAGTCACAGTTTCCTCTTGTGAGTTTTCTTATCAGTTTATATCATCTCATTTCAGTATTACCAGTGGATTCTCTATTTGCTCACAAGGCCAAGAGAGGAAAGAAGAAAACCTTCCTGTTCCACACACACTGGTATGTAGATAAAACCCCATATTCTTCAATCAGATTTTTAAAATTGGAATTTTGCTGCTGTGTAGTCTAGCCTCAGGCTGGTAATTTGGTTTTTGCTTCAGTCACTCGGGTCCTTAATCGGAAAAAGTACAGAGCAGAAGAAAGAGTCAGGGGAGGAGGAGTAGGGAGGATCACATTTATACTAAATAACCAAGTCCCCCAGTGCACAAATTCAGCTAAACTTTAAATATCCTTCCCCCCACCCAAAAAGAGACTAGAAGAGAAACAAAGAGATTATACCCCAATTACAGAGTCTCTAGAAAAGTATGAAGTCTAATAACACTGACTTGCTATCCAACCTCTCACACATGTATCAGATCAAATATACTTGCATCCATGCACATAACTATACATGTGATATATCACTATTATGCATAATTCACAGAGGCTTAGTGCAAAAGCTAAACAAATTTCTGTTTTGGCTATTTTTCAAAATTGATAAATTAGACACTCCACTGCCACCCCAAACTGTTCCCCTTAATGTGAGTGGATGTCACTAGGCTTTAAACCTCTTTATACATTAATAGAGAGCTTTGAGATTTTATTTCAGCCTGTGAAAGCCATCTTGTGAAATAACTTGTCCCCTGGAACCCAGAATTAAGTGAACAGGACTTTTGTGATGCGAAGACTGGGAGGAGTACTACACCAGTGGGTTCTCCCTTTGTGCTCTTCAGACAAGAAATTTCCAACTGGGCTACTGAAGGAGCTGTGGGCAGGCAGCTCCTATGGAGGTCTTTGCCATCCATGTTATTTTGGTCCTGACTTCCTAATCCACCTAGTTTTAGGAAGCGGTTGCCATAGTGCAGGAACTGCATCTCTGTGGGTACATATATCTACAAATGATACCCCTGTATCTGCTTTAGTGAGGGGGGTTGTCTGTCCTAACACATGCATCAACATAGGTTTCAGAGAATTTGAGTTACTGTAGTAGGTATAGTAAATGGCATTTATATAATATACTGTTGGAAGCAGGTGGCTTTATAATCCAAGTCTGTTGTATTTTTTGCCACATGTATAAGTTCACTTAGAAACTTGTATTAATTGAAAAGCAATGCTTCTACTCAGCCAGGAGTTATTGAATACTTTGACCAAAAAAAAAAAAAAAAAAAAAAAGTGCACTCTACAAAGCTTAAATTGCATAATTGTTCAAGAAGGACTAGTACCTCCGGTGCCATCTTTAGTTAGAGGAGAGAGATAGTTACATTAATCAGGACTTCTGAGGATGCTGATAATGATAATTCTTTTCTAATGTACTGATATAACTCTCAATTGTTTCATATTAAGCTGAGAAAACAAGAAGAGTTAGAAGATGGGATGCATTTTAATAGTAGCAATAATTCTGCTTGAAGGGTTATCTGGATGCTGTGCTGGGGAAATGAAACCAATAGATCCCATTTTACTGAATATAGCTGTGTAGAAAAAAAAAAAGGTCATGGACCTGGCCTAATTCTGTTACTGTTTTAAAGCTAATGCAAGCATTTTTCAATTTATTTTGCCTTTTTAAAATAGGGACCAAGATAGAGATGTAATAATTATTGCAAACTACAAAAGATTTTCTTTGCTTTCTTTCGATCGTGTGCTGTAAGTTTATTAGCTACTATGACTCAGCTGCATTCTGCTGTCTTCACTTACACTGGTTTACACCAGATAAAGATCCAGCTAACTATTTTTCTTCCCTGCTTTAAGAGGCTCTGTCAGGACTTTACATTAAAATTTTTGTGCTGATGGGCTATTAGCTGTTTATGGGCTACTCAATTATCTAGTATGTACTGCATTCATACCCCAGAGTCTTGCTAAGTGAGTAGTAACAAGCGACTGCTTTTGAATTTTCATGACTTGACTGACCATCACGGGTAAGATTTACATTTAGTCTAAGGCTCCCCTAGACACTGTGGTTGTTTTAAAGTGGCCTTATCATGGATGTAAAATAACCCTAGCCTTTTCAAGAATGAGGCCACATGATTTCTCATGGCTCTTTCATTTACCGTAAGCACTTTGCAGTCCAATCCCATTTTCCTTTATATTGTTTCCTTTTGGGAAATCTAAGTGTTCAAACTCTTAACACAGACCTGTGGCTTGCAGCCTACGAACACTGCAGAGGCAAGTGATTACTGCCAAACCTCATTCACACTGTCTGTTAGTAAGTATGTCATTAGGTCACAAATGCTGTTACAAAGTGTGGACCTATTTTAGCACCAAACCAACTAGTGATGATGTTCAATAAATAATACAATATTGGTCAAACTACCTGTTGAGAGAAATGTGGATAGCTTATAATCAGTGTCTCCTGGTATTCTCCCTGTAATTCAAAAGGAGTCCAGAGCTCAATTACCATTTTTAGAAGATGAGAATTGAAAATACAGTAAAAACCTTCAAACTGTCATTATGCTCATGTAACTAAAAATCTGCATATTGTAAAAAAATCAAGCTTAGAGGTCACAAGCTATCATCATAGCCAACAACTTGAATGATTTTGGCTGACATCAACCTGCTCTCTGGCATTGAAATAGTTGCTCATTGTTGCAGTGACACACTATATATATAACAACCCAAAAGCTTTAAGATTTAATAGGGTTAATATACCTGGCATGGTATACATAGTTTCTTAAGCAAATTCTTTCTCTCTGCTAATTCTGAAATAATGCTGTTGAATACCTTTCACCATTTATAAGGCAGTGCAGTCTGATTGTTTTCTGTGAGTGTAGAACTTAAGCACTGTTGGCTTAAAATTCCTTGTCTCTTCCTAACTCACTCTGAATGTTGGGGAAAACTCAGTTTTCCTTAGAAAAAGTAAGAATAGCTAATCAGTACAACTGATTAGTTATTGCCTTTGCAAAGCCTTGGCAGTTGGGCTGAAGAAAGTAATACATACTGTACTTTTAGAAAATTTTACTATGGAATAATAGTGCTAAGTGCTACTATAGTAATATCTACAATGCTATATGTTTGAGTAAAAATGGAATAAAGCAGATATAATCTAAACTTTTATTTCCTAAAAATTGATATTTATTTATTTTTACATATTTTTCTATATTTTTCTTTCTATCTTCAAGTGTGTTATGCTTTACGGGCATTTAGATTACTCAATAGTTATACCACCTACTTTTCCAAGGTTGCTAGTAAACTCTGAAGAAAAAAAAAAAAGGGGCTACTACTACCTTTTCTGTATCTATTTCTGTGGCTAAACAGAGGACAATATTCTTCCAGAGTATTAAACTACTCCATTTCATAAGCATCAAAATGAAACAAATATTTGCAAAGGTCAAGTTACAGTATATGACAGGAAAAGCATGCCAAAAACAATTAAAATTACTAGGGTTGTAAAGGAAAGTCACACACACCACATATTGCTCACAGGTGCTCCGTGTGAAGCTCAATCCAACAAATGTCGGTGCACTCGTTTACACTAGGAGAGTGCCAGTCATGTAAAAAGAAACACAAGAACAGATGCTTTATGAGAAACAAAACCCAATCCAAATAAACTCAAAACTGATTATAAAAAAAAAAAAAAATCACACTAAACAAGTATGAAAACCCATGTGAACTGCATTTGAGATTCAGCAAATGTTTTGTCTACATTTGGGATTCTGTGAATGATTTGTAAGGCAAGAGGCAAATCATTTTTAGTGGTTTGCAACTCTTTTGAAACCTTGCCTCTGCATCTCTGAGAGTTTTGTTTTTTGTTTTGTTTTTCTCACTTTAATTCCTCTGTTTCTCTCTCCATGCTCTTTGAACTTTGGTTTTCAAAAGGTCAAAATGTCCACAAATGTATGGCAAAATTTCAGAATTTAATCTGTGGGGTTGTTTTTCTTTTGTTTGTTTGTTTTATAGTGTTGAGGACCAAAGGTTTGAATTCAGCATGTGTTTTGAAAAATCTAACACACCCCTTACACTTGGGGAACTGGGACTGGCTTTAAAATTTGCTGAAAAAAAAAAAAAAAAAAGCAAGTTATGTGGGTTTAGTGTTTATTGTAAACATTTCACGGTTATCTGTTTTTGCTGAAGGAGAAGTTAAAGCTATTATCACTGACAAGAGAGAGCCAGGTTCATCAGCTACCCACGCTTTCCTTTCCCGTTGGCAAGTGTTGTCTGTTTGTGCCACAGTCATAGCTGGAGAATGTAGCACAGGTTGAGAACTACTTGAGTACAAGAGTATGATATACTACTTGAGTATAAGAGTTTGTAACTGTTAGATGTTTATAAAGCCACTTTTCTTTCCCTCTCTCTCTCTCTTTTTTTTTTTTTTTTTTTTTTTTTTTTAATTGTTGCTCTGCTTCCTTTAAGCCAAAAATCATATAAGAGGCTATTGATTCTGCTCTGGTGACATTTTTAGTAGTCCAATTTCATGCAAGCCACAAGTAACCCTGGATCTGGGCATCCTAACCAGATCTAGTTTACAGTGCTGCTGGCCACTTCTGGCCAGCTGAGATTTCTGAAACGCTAGAATCAAACACAGCTCAGCTGAACAAATATTTAAGTTGGATGTAGATTTCTTTGTTTGTTTGCTTTGTTTTGTTTTGTTGTCTTTTATACAAATAAAAGTAGGAACCCTAAAGGTTCTGGAATATGTATACGCCAAGCTTGAAACTTTTTACACATCAAGACTAGGGTAGCACAAGCAGCAGTTAAACTGACCAGATGAATTGTCTTGGCTGCGACAAGAGAGACCACCCTTTTGGGTAGAAAGCTAACTTGTGTTCCTTATTCATTTAATACCCTGCATTTCTACTGAGAGGGTCAACAAGGGACTCATTCCCACTAGCAGATAAGCAGGAACCACACATTCTTTTCACATATGCCACTGAACAGATCTGTGATACTAATGACTTTCAGATGCTGTGAACTGGGGTTGGATCTGATCCTGTGACCAGGAGGTTAAAGGCTCCAAATCCAATTACTGAACCCCAGAGATATCAAGTCACTTTTTCTTAAACGTGACATCAGCACTGATGGAAACTCTACTGAGCTATTGTATTCAGCCCAGTAGACCAGCAGTGTAAGGGCAAGTTGCTAGGATATGCACATTTCAGACAGCATATTTCATCTCTTCTTTTTCAGATGCTGTATTCATCTTTCTTCAAAAAGGGAATGTATAGTAGTTAAGAAGGATTCTGTGAACATAAAATGTACAATTCTATCCTCAGCATTGCATATGCTAAGTGTTTGAAAATATTGGGTGATTCCCAAGTGAAAAGTTGACTACTGCACATCGCTTATTCATGGTCTATCTACAACTGACATTTGATATTCAAGATTCATGCTTAGCAGCTGGTTGATGCAACCTCTTACCTGTCTTCTCTTTGCTAGTGCTGCTGTTCTGCCATGGCTGAGAGTGGCACGCACACACATAGGCGGGCAGTGGCTGATGAAGTGTGAATGCACAGGGCAAGAATATGAACAGTTCTGCCTCTGAGTTATCCCTGCTCCTCTTATTATGTAGCTGTGTGACCATGAAGACCTACTTTATGTGCAAGGAAGACGTCAGCTGTTTGCAAGGTCTGCATTAGTGGAGGGCAAGGTGGGCAGGTTGGGAAGAGCAGAGTGCTAAGTGGAGAAAAATAGGGAACACAAAGTAAGATGGGAAAAGGTACAAGTTTAACAGCAGCAGAAAATCTGAACTAATAAATTACATTGATGTGTTTGATTGAGATTTGGGGGAACTAGATTTCAGACATTTTCTACATTGTTAGGCCTTTATTTTTGTGGTTTGGTATAGAGCTGGTATTTTTTATTACTTTTAATTATTATTTTTTAATTCTTTGGAAGGATGTTAATCTTGTAAAATCAATAAATAAGTATGACCTTATTCTCACAACTGGGAGGTAAGATTGTGCAAAATTGTTCTGGAAGCCCAGAAGTGGATGCACTATTCTAGATGCAGCTTCACCAGCAGCACGCAGAGAAGATTACCTGCCCTGGACTGCTGGCATTGCTTTTCCTAATGCAGCCCAGGATACTGTTGACCCCTTTTGCCACAAGGATGCATTGCTAGTTCATGGCAGGCTGTTTTCCACCAGGACACCATGATTCTTCCTGGCAAAGCAGCTTTCCAGTTGGCTTGTCTTCACTATGTACTGATACCTGGGATTATTCCTTCCTCAGATGAAGGACTTTTCAATTCCTCTTGTTCAATTTCATGACAGTCTTCTCTGCCCAATTCTTTAGCCTATTTATGTCCTGAAGGGCAGCACAACCATGTTGAGTATTAGTTACTCTTCCCAGTTGTGTATCATCTGCAAATTTGCTGAGGGTGTGTTCTGTCCCATTGTCCAGGCAATTACTGAAGATGTTAAAACAACATTGGCCCCCATACCAATATCTGGGGTACAACACTAGGGATTTGCCTCCAGCTGGACTTTGATCACAACCCTGTGGGTCTGGTCATTCAGCCAATTTTCCTTTGACCACACTGCACATTTTGAAATTTGGAAAGAAATTGGACAAAGGGAATATTACTCATATTACCTGAGAGCTGAAGGCACTAATGATGCAAATGCATTTTATTTATTTATTTATTTATTTATTTAAGGAGGACTCTTTCTTTGACAACACGACCTTTCCAGAATATTAAAAAAAAAAAAAAAAAAAAAGATTGCAAATTTCTGAATTCCTCTGAGTGATATCTAGTAAATGACATAGCATTACTGTTGATCACATTCTCTTCAGCGAGAGATATAAATATCAATAACATAACTTAGTTACTGCTATAAATAGTGTTCATTTTTTAATTAAAAAAAAAATCAGTTACTGTGCTCATAGGAATAGTTATGAGTGTTTACAATATTATTCACCATTACTCCAATTGAATTAAGGTAAAGGTCTGTTCCTCATTAAGTGAAAATCATTTGCCCAATTTCTAATCTTGAAAAATCTTACAATAACAATTACTAGTATATACGTTGTATGAAAAGAAAGAAGGACAAAGGAATATCATATAGGAAGATACGGCATAAAGAGAATAAGGGTAGAGGCCATGAAAGAGATGTGATAAAAAGGCAGCATTCAAAAAAAGCTTGTTAATTAGAGAGGGTGATTTTTATTTTTATTTTTCTCCCTGAACAAAGGCAGAAGCAGTAGGCTCAGGATGTCTTATGTACAGGCCTTCCCAGAAAGAAGTTCATTTACTGGATGAGCTTTGCTCCACTAGAAAAGTTTATTTTCACTGCCAATGGGCAGCCTCATTTGGCAGATAAATATTATCAGTGTCTGAATACCACTCTATTCTCTCCATTCCTTCACAACGGAGAACGGCACAGAATGTTGATAACTGGAATGACAAAGAATGGCACTTGTGTACGTAATGTTAAATGAGCTTCTCTCAAATGTGCACCTTATTTACCTACTTATATGTCTCAAACATTTTGCTGTGTTGAGATTTCAGAGTCAATGCTGTTCTTCATACACATTTCTTTGCTTTGTGTGCCCTATCTATGACTTTATAGACCAAGGCAGACATGATCCAAGGAGTCAAGCATGGTTTCATGTTGCAGCAAAAATGCAACTACGCTTCTACGCACTGCTTGTCAGAATGGAGTGCTGCCTGATGTTGTAAGCCAATTACAATAATTACATCTGAACTAAGATATCACACATTAGGCTCTTCAGTGATGGCTGTTTGGAGTGAATGTTACACGTAAATTAATCTATTCTACTTAATTTATTCTGTTTAAAAAATAGAATGCTGTGATTTGAAAAAGCTGTTTTTCAGACAGCCTAGAAGATGAAGCTTGATCCTCTATTAATTATTTCCTAGGCAAAACTGGGAATAGATATCCATTTGCAGAAGAGAAAAAACATAAATTTCATATATGTATGTGCATGTACATATTTCCTCCTGGGACAGAATTCAAACAAAACAGTGGAAAAAAATAAGTCTTAAAGAGCTAAATGAAGGTGGAAGCTTGGATAGGAGGTGAACATGTCTGGGCTTGGTTTCTTGTTTTGGGATTTTAATGTTAGATACAGCATAGAAACTCCTGGAGATTATAAAAAATTGAATTTTTGTGATGAAGGATTTTATGTCATTTCTGAAGTATGAAATCTTCTCAACCATTGCTGCAAGCTCAGGCAAGCTTAGCTTCCCCTCCTCAGCATGATTGGCTATTTCATTATGCAATAGAGAAGCAGTGGAATTTGCTTAAGATTTAAAAATAAAGCTTAGTATGCAAGGGGCAATTTACAAGGATTCAAATGTCTCTAAAGGAAAGATTTATATCTATATAGGAAAATATAGGCACATTTTCTCTATTAGCATTTCTGACTCTTCATGTATATACTGTAAATCTAAAGAGGAATATGTGCAAGACTTCATTCCCTAGACTTCATTCTAGAGAAGCGTACAGTAGGTTGGTATTTTACTTTTTGCCCATGAGAAAAAATAAAAGGTACACTATTGCCTTCAAAAGGGATTGTGCTGAATTCTAGAGTTGCAAATATTGCTGCAAATAGTGAAGAAAAAAATTATTTATTAGATGACTTCTACTTAGATGCTAACATTTATTTATTAGATACCTTCTCTCTAATGAGAGATTTTTTAATTTTTTTTTAATGCTCCAATAGTACAGATGTTCACATTTTCATCACCTAGTGCCAGCTCTAGTGCCTTTATTTTAATTTCCACCTGGTGTGGTAGTCTCAGTAAGTAAAGCAATTTTTAATAAGCTTGCACTTGGCTGTTTGGACTGCTTCCAGTGGATCTTGTTTGACTGACCAGTAGCCAGTATAACCATTTACAGGTATAGGAAGCAGGAATATTGCAGCTGGTAGTAGAGCTTTGGAGTTGCTTTAACGTATACCAGATGGACAGGCTAATATACAACTAGCCATGGATCAGGGAAGTACAAGTTTAGCTTGCAGACACCCTTGTACTGTTTATTTTTTTGCTATTCCTTCCATTTCTGTAACTGAAGAGACTAGTGTATGTTATCAGCCATCTGTGTACTGTTGTGGTTTAACCCGGCCGGCAGCTAAACACCACACAGCCGTTCGCTCACCCTCCCCCCTCCCTCTCTGGGATGGGGGAGAGAAACGGGAAAGTGAAGCCTGTGGGTTGAGATAAAGACAGTTTATTAAGATAGAAAATAATAATAATAGGTACAAACAAGTGATGCACAATGCAATTGCTCACCACCTGCCGACCGATGCTCAGCCCAACCCCGAGAGCCAGCCCCCCACCCTGGCTAGCCACCCCTATATATTGTTCAGCATGACCCCAGATGGTATGGAATACCCCTTTGGCCAGTTTGGGTCAGCTGTCCTGGGTCTGTCCCCTCCCAGCTCTTGCTGCCCCCCCACCTGCCCGCTGGCAGGACAGAGTGAGGAGCTGAAAAGTCCTTGGCTTGGTGTAAGCACTGCTCTGCAGCAATTAAAACATCAGCATGTTATCAGCACTCTTCTCATCCTAATCCAAAACATAGCACCCTACCAGCTACTAGGAGGAAAAATAACTGTCCTAACTGAAACCAGGACAGTACTTTGCCTTAACAACGTACAAAGAAATACCCTTTGGAATACCAAATTTAGTACTTCTTCTTGGACTGCAGACTCAGACCATTCTCCTTTGGCATGTAGTCTGCATGTCTATCAGCTCAAGGGGGGATCCTTCAGACTGAAAAACACAACTCAGTATCTGGACTACAAATCCTGATACAAACCCTGGTAAGTGCAACCTTCCCAGCTGGGTAGAATTTCAGCAATTTCATCCCCTCTCAACTTAGGTTTTTCCATACTGGATATAGAGGTAGCCGTAGATCTAATCTCAATACATGTAACTCTGTGTTTAGAACAGTAGCTGAAGAATCTAACGTGGTGCCCTGGCACTTCCAAAGTTCAGTGCTGGGACACTGAGACCACGAGTGTCTGAGCCTTGGTGTTGCTGAAGCTGTAAGCTGCCTAGCATGAACTAAGGGGTCACTGCTGCTCTTTGTGGTAAAGTCATACTGATGAACAATTAATAAACCTTAAGCATGTAGCAGGCTCATAAAGAAAGATCACAGTAAAACCCACACCTCATCTGGTGTGAAAGTACATGCTGGGGGCCATGCAGCTGGAAAGCAACTCTGCAGATAGGAGTCGTGGTAGTCACCAAGTGGAACATGAGTCAGCAATGAACCCTTGCTGCTAAGATGGCTGATGGTATTCTTGGCTGCATTAGGCAAAGTATTGCTAGAAGGTCAAGGTGATCTTTCTCCCCTACTCAACATTGGTGAGGCTGCATCTGGAGTAATAGATCCAGTTCAAGGCCCTCCAGAGACCTGGACTTACTGGAAAAAGGCCACCAGAGAGCCACCAAGATGATCGAGGGACTGGAGCACCCCTCCTGTATGGGGAGGCTGGGAGAGCTGGGACTGTTCAGCCTGAAGAAGAGTAGGCTTAGGGGTGATCTTATCAATGTGCATAAGTACCTGAAAGGAGGGTGCAAAAATGACAGAGCCAGACTATCTTCAGTGGTGCTCAGTGCCAGGACAAGAAGCAGTGGGCACAAGATGGAACACAGCAGGTTCCATCTGCACATCAGGAACAACTTCTGTACTGTGCAGGTGATGGAGCACTGGCACAGATTGCTCATAGAGGAGTCTCCCTGCTTGGAGATTTTCAAAAGCCTCCTGGACATGGTCCTGGGCAACCTGCTCTAGGTGTCCCTGCTTTAGCTGGGGTCTGGACCAGTTGACCTCCAGAGGTCTCTTCCAACCTAAACTGTTTAATGATGCTGTGAAAGATCAGCATTGGTTAGCAATCCCAAGTGGAGGTATCTGAGAGTCAAAGACAGGAATGACTGTTCTATTTGCTTAAATGCACGCAGAGAAAGGGATGATCTGACCTGGAAACCAAGATGACTTAAACTGCCTGCAAATGCTTTGGAAATGCTTTGGGATCTTTCTGCAGATGGCTGGTGATGCCAGATCTCTGGTGGGGGGCAGGATTTCCCTGCAGGTATGACTCTAAGAGACATTGAATCTCTGTACTTATTCCTGTAAAGAAAAGGTAGGAGAGTTGCGATAGTTGTGATATAAAGATTTGGAACCAAGACTGTGAATGTCTTTTTTGTTAATGTAAACAAGTTATTTTAGAATTCTTTTTTTTTTTTTCAATATGAAATTTTGCACAGGGTGATGAAAAAGGCTACATAATTAATACAGAAGACTCACCAAGATATTAAACTGTACGTTTTTTTGCTCCCTTCTTCTCCCTTTTTTGTACATCTGGCTGATGAAAAAGATTTCTTTTACTCTGTATGAAGTAATGAAGTATGCAGGTTTTAAGGATGTTAATTAAAACCACTGTTTTGATGCTCTTGCACAGGCTACTTAATCAATTAGCTGTATTTGCAAAGCACTTTTAAGGACTAATTACTGCCAAATAATAAGTGGATTTATTTTATTAACTTTCAGAAATGGAGGATGCCAAGAGGAGAGGAGCCTTGTGTCAGACCTCAGCAGGCAGCTTCTGCTCCTCCCTCATTCTGATTCAACAAGAGCAACCAGGTCAGAGTCGTGATATGGCAGCAGGTTTTGTGTAAAGCCCAGAAGTTCCATGCATGATAGCTCTTAAGTTCTGAATTTGGAGGTGTGTTTTCTTTGTCTGTGTGGGCTTGGGTTTGGGGTGCATTAGATGAGACAGTCCGTTCAAATTTCTGGGTGCATATCATTTACGTATTTAAGCCTATTGTCAGGTGTGTGTCTGATCTGCTGTAAGATCAGCACTTTCCACTAACAAGGTGGTGCAGCACTGCTCATATGCAGGTTCTGTTGCATGAGGTGGGCAAAGAGGAGGATTCCCAGGAGGTTCAGAGCAAGTCCACTGTTCTGTTCCTCCCACTGAACTCTGCTATTCACCACCTGTAGTGGTGACAGACCACAAGAAAGGCTCCCACTACATTTCATCTTTCTTTCTGACAAAGAACAATAGAGTTTCATGGTGTGTTAAATGCAAGCTGTCGAACATTGGAGGAGGAGGTGTTCTTTATTTAGGTACTAATGTCAACAGTGTGTGATGTCTGACAAAATGATTTTTGGACAGTAAGGCTATTGAGCTACTGACAGACAGAAGTGTTAAAAGCAGAGGTAAAAATAAGATTATAATAGAAATAGAAAACTTAATTTAAAGGAATGTATTACAAATCTCTCTCTGCCTTCAATATGTAATAATATATGTATGTATGTATATATATCTATATCAAGCTGAGAATGGCAGGTGCACTCCTCTGCTAAAATAGAAATTACTTACCTGCATAACTAAGTCTGTGTTCATAGCTCATGTTTTTAACCTTAGCATGCAATTTCTTTGCTTTTGTGAAGAGTTAGTAAGAAGATTAACATTTCTTATATGCAGCTACTGTGCTTGTTAGCACATTACCTCTTTCAGAAAACAAAAGCATGAAAAAATATGAAAAGAGTATATATACCTTGTGTTGGAAATCAAGGCCATGTGTTTACATGTTGATGCAGTAAAGTGAAGAACTATTCTAATTAATATTGTGAAAACCCTTAAAGACAATTAGTGGTCTAGTTGATGTGATCTATTACATCCTTTTGCTCTATTTCAACAGCACCAAGGAGCAAGTAACTTTACAGAAACACCTGAGGGTATCTTTTGAATGCTTGTTTTTTTGTTGTTGTTGTTTTGTTTTCTGTCCAACTAGATCTTTGTAGTCTTCCACACAGTGCCTACATATAGGTATTCCCAGATATCCAACTGGCAGACTAGGGTTTTAGGCAGTAGTAATTTTGAGCAATTGTGCCCCTTCTTTGAGCTTTTCTTGTGATATCATTTTGGCAAAGCATTTCCATATCTGAAAACTAGACCATAGAAATTTCTCATTTCAGTACTTCTACTGTTTCATGTGTGTAAGTGCTTTTTAGTGCAATTCTAGAACCCTTTGATCTATTCATTAATAGCATGGGGTTTCTGCCTTCCATGTGAATATGAACTCAGCTTTTATTAATGGATACACTGCATGCTAAATATGTAATCACCTAGCAAAAAAATAAAAAAATAAAAAAGGAAACTTGAAAAGTTGGTGTTTCTGAGGTAGCAGTCTGCTTGGCTAAGCATAAAACTGCTACTTGTTTCATCTAACTGTCCTCTGAAAGGAAATACAGATTCCATTTTCATGAAATCTAAGCATGCCACATTTCAGCCTAAAACACACTTTTATATGCAGGTTACAAAGCCTTAGAGACATGTTCCCCTTGACTACAGTAGTGTGAATTGTGCTCATCGTGGATTTAAGTGCTGCTATTTATAAAAGTCTTGGCACTAGATGCATCCTTCCATTAAGACAGACGTGAAGTAAAAGTAGATAAATGGATCAGAGAGGGTGTAAAAAGAGAATCAGTCCCCCAGACTTTTGAAAGTCTGGATACAAGGAAATACACAAGAAATTCTTGCATCGAAATTTAGTTGATTGTTCTCATGCTACATGAATTTTGAGAGTCTGTATAACCAAGGATCATCTGATCTCCTTTTGATTTTATTTTATTATTATTATTTTTGGTGAGGGTTTCATGCAATGTTTTTGCTGAATAGAATTTCAGAAACTCTATTCAGTGTCTTGGAATTATCCCATGTATCAGTGAAGGTATTATATTGCACTTGGCAAAGGATTATCTAGAATTATTTTTGTTTCTTTGGAGGGAAACGGGGTTTTATATATTTTTATATATTTCCAAGTGCCAGTATTTTTTTCCCCTCTCTCTCTATTTTTCCCCCCTTAGCTTGATAATAACCATTTCTGACAGTTTTGTTCACAGTAGTTTTTCTTTTCACTTTCTTACTTGCAAAATGAAGCTATTACCTTAGTGTAGAAAAGGGATCTTCTGAATCCTGTTGAGTAGATTTCAAACAGAAAAAAATATTTTAAAACCCTGAATGCTTTTAACAACAAAAAAGGACATGTTGACTTCAACATTATGTTTGTAACAGACACCACTGTGGCAGACATCTCAAGTGAGCATCATCCAATGGAAAAATATTTGTCAGGTTTTGCAAATTATTTCATGTTTTTGACCTTCCTCAGGGATGTTCTGTAATGTCTAACATTTGAATTCTCCCCTATTTGTTTGAACAAGTGTCCCTCTCTGGAATTTATTAAGTTAGTTGTTTAATATGGTAATAGTGAAGAGAAAAACCTTTCTGAAAATATCAGGGGATAACATGATAGAAACAGTACTTGAAACTGCTTTATAAAATATTGACTTTAAAAGCAGTGTCAGCATAACTAACAAGTAAATAAAGCATGGACAAGGTAAAAAAAAAAAAAAAAAAAAAAAAATTGAAAATACTTTGAATATTCAGTGTAGCCCTTTCTGCAGCTCATATGGTTAGCCTGTCCCTGTTTGAATTCAAATGCAGATTTAAAAAAATAAAAAAAAAAAAATTAAAAATGAAAGAAAAAAAAAGGGAAGCCCAATGGGGCAAAAGACTTATCCTGAGATCAGATGAATAAAGAGTAGTTGGTAACAACTAGCATGTATCTAATGATGATGTGGTTTATTCATGAAAGACAAGAAGAAAAAAATCCAGACACTAGGTTCTCATGAATGTCAAATAATGTGTTTCCAAAAAACACAGAACTTAGTAATTCACATGCACATAGTATAGCAATCAAACTTTGATTTGTGCTGAGAAAAAAAAAATGCAATTCACCATTAACAGCCAGTGTTTACTCTCAGATATCACAAAATAAACAGGTCTATCTGCTATTGCAAAGATCTAGGAAACACAGTAACTGTAGGTAAACCCAATGTTCTTTGGAGAAAAAAAAAAAAAAAAAAAAAAAAAAAAAAGCTTATTTTCCTGCAGTGCTGTTGATGAGAGTACATAGCTGATTGATTGTATCTCCAAATTTAAGGATTTTGGTTATCATTTAAAATTGCAATTCCCTGTCATCTTTGGATTCCTTTTATTTGTTTATTTATTTATTTCAAAGTAGCTTGATAAGATACTTTATTTCATCATAAAATTTTGGATTCTGATTTCCTTTTCATAGAGAATCAAAGGCCTGCCTAGGGAAAAGTTGAATTAATAGTTTGTGTCATTGACTCACTAGAAAAGATTATGGTTTCTGATAACCTTGTCTTTAATAAAAGTAGATTCTCGGTTGCTATAGGTAGAAACTGCCATTCAAAACCCAGATGATTTCATGTTATCTGCTTCTAATTGATTCTGCTGAGGGTAGATGGAAAGTGGAAACTTATAAATTGTTATTTTTGTTCCATGCTAACTAGAAGCATTAATAGCAGAGCCTTATTTGCATGATCACATGGTTACTGGCAATCTGCATCTTGGAAAAGTTGGACTCTGAACAGCCCTAATTAAAAGTGAAATGGAGCTGGAAATTAATTGGCATCAAACTAGGTGGAGAATAGAACTTGGACTTCCACTCTTGCAGTCTGGTTCCTAACTCCCAAATTTGTATGCGCAGAAAATATTTCTTTCTTACCTAGATTACCATGAAATTTCCACCCTTGGTTTGTTTTTTTCCTATTGTTATTTTTTAGAATTTTTACTAACATTTTGATATTTAGTAACCTTTAAGCACATCCAACAGTGTTTTATATGTTTGATAAAACAGTGTGCTACAAACATCACATGAGAACTGGCTGACAGCTATTTGTTCTTTTTTGTTTCTTCAAGCTCTGTTTGGGGTTTCTTTCTTTCCTGAATATACGTTAGCATCAAGTTGAAGGTAAGGAAAGAGGCTGGAAATACTGTGGTACAATGTTATTTTGGATGGAAGTCTTATCTATGAGACGAAGTTTAGAGGAAAAAAAAGCCATGATGATTTTCAATGTTGATTAGTTGTCTAAAGGCAGGGAATATTAATCTTTATTGTTTACTAAGACCAAAGGTTTAACATGGAAATTATATTAATTGGCTCAAACTCTTTTCTTGGGACATCTATGATCTTATTTTCTAATGAACTAACACTTAGGCCTACAGCTTTGCAGTTTGGCATATTTGAACTGTAATTTCCAATGACTTGGTTTGTAGCATTTGGATTGTAATGTGGTGTAACATCAGGTACTAGATGAATGCTTGCAGTTGAAACAGCAAGAGACTGAGGGTTAGGTGTTACTTTGAGCTAGTGATCATCAAAGCATAATTATTTTGTTTGCTGACTCTTGACATTTTTCAGATTCATCCATTCTCTAGCCATTTCTGTTGTTTACTGTGCACTTCTAATGTAACCCATTCACCCTGTTCTTTCCACTGGAAAAAAAAAAAAAGTATATAGCTAGGGGACCAGCAAATATTCATTCAGAAGCAGTTTTAATAGAGCTTCTAAGTGCAACATTTCTTTTATGCTTTATATAAAACCTTGATACTTTTTGGTTTCTTTATGTAAGCACAATTTGAAATTTAGTAGGAAATGGAATTATTGGGAAATTAGTCATAAAGATGGCACTCTAATATGATCTTGTTTTAAAATTTATATTATTTCCAGTGATTAAGCAAAGTTTTAGCATTGCCTGGAGTGCTTCATTCACAGGGAATGATTGAGGAAGTAATTACAGTGAGCTACCTCTTTGACAGAGACTGCAAACACTAGGATTCTGCTAACTGATTAAAATTACACTTGCATCCCCCAAATTATTACTGTTTTAGAAGAATACAACTACATATTGTGGAGAGGTAATATTACAAGCCAATCCCCATGTTCAGTATAATTCTATCCATATTTTAAATATATATATTATGGTAATTTATATATAGTCATAAAAATATCTCAGCATTTTATCTCAATATATCAGTATCTCAATACATTTCAACATAGCTTGTAGCTATAGCACAGTTCTGCCCTTTGTTGGAAAGAAGCTACTAATCAGAGGAGTATTTTTAAGACGTTTCTTACTTTTTTTTTTGGTCCATCTCATCATCATTAGAAAGCACAAATCTCTTGAGGAAGAGTCTGCTTTTGGACAGCAGAAAGAAGAAAGGGAGACAATGTTATTGGAAATGAAAATAAGCAAACCACAAAAATTCTTTCTCTTCATCTGCACAACAAAGCATTGTGAGATGTGTTTTTTGTTTGATTGTTTGGTTGGTGTTTTGTTTTGTTTAAAATTAGGGACAGAGCTAGTACCAATGTCAGTAGGACTGAGCAGTACTCTGTATCTGAATACAGAGTTCTAGGACCTGGGAGCAGTAGGGCTTATCAGGGGACTGGTTTTCTTCTGTCAGCTCAGTTTGGTGCAATCACACGCTTGCTGAAGAAACAATTATTACTTCACCTATTTAAACATGAGCAACAGGTTTGATTGTAATTCTTGCTTTTACATAGAAATGTCCAGCCTTACCTGTCTGTTGGCAAAATGGCTATTTAAGAGAGACAAAACACATTTTGGGACATTGAATTACCCAGGTTTGTTATGACTGATGAAATCACCCCTTCCCACAGTAAAACAATGATCCATTAAATAAGGCGCTTCTAGAAAGGTCTTTTTTTTTTTTTTTTTTTTTTTTTTTTTTTTTTTTTTTTTTCCAAAGCACTGTGCTTTAATTGTGGAGAAAATTAATTATAATACATACAGTGGCCATAAATTTGTTTTTATAATCCCTTGTCTTCAATCTGGAATAATTTAGTCATCATCATCATAACAGTCTACAGTACTGAGATTTATGGTCTAACTTTATTCCCTATGTTATTTCAGCAGTGTTACACCAGGAGTGACTTTGATTTAAGCATGTATACTCTGAGTTACAAAAAGGGGGCGGGGCGCCCCCGGGGGGGCTGCATTCTTCCTTTTCATTGATAAATACACTGTATTTCTTCCACCTAGAGAAAAGCTTTTCATGTTACTCTCATTCTTTCCACCGTATTTGTGAACTTTTCCACTGTGCCATGTTATTTTTCCTTTAAAGGACAAGAAATCCACATCCCTGAGCTTTCTCTATAAAGTAGTTCAGAAGTAGAAGTTTCAGGTGCATTCTTGGACCATATGTAAACTCTTCCTACCCATCACCTGAAAGAATGTCAGTAGGTGCCTGAATGTAAACTGCTTTCAACCAGTCAGGATTACAGGTGTTTATCTGTTTATCCTCCTTTGTGACTCAGCATCTTACAGATGTCTCTTACAGATGTCTTTCTACATACATGCCCAAGAAATAAATGAGTGGTTCAGATACTGGCAAGGAAGACTTTTTTTTTTTTTTTTTTTTTTTTTTTTGAAGCTATTTTTCTAAAGATTTTTTAAAATTGTTTTTAATTGGAAAATTCACTATAATACAGAGTTATCACAAAGACTGTCTCATCCAAAAAGAATATTAATAGTAAGCTTTGTATTATCTCTGCTTCCAGGGTATCTGCTTTAGTCTGGGTTGATACAGATCAGAAGTGCAAAACAGATGAGAAGATGAAATAGTATTAGTACTATTATTGATTATATATCATTTTTGTCAATTTTGAACAGCATAAAAGAACTTATGGCCATCTATCTCTAACAGCTCCAAGAAAGAGAAATTTGGTAGTTAAGAATACTGGGTGAAACTCTCCTCTGTAACAATAGAGTGACCGCTTTGCACAGAACTGCAGGAGAATTATTCCCTTTTAGATTTCATAATCTGTAAATTACAATAAGTGTGGATATTACAGAACCATATTAAATACTTCTTTGGTTGTTAATATCCAGATTTTCTGTACATATCTGCATTAGCAAACCATCAACAGTGCTAAACATGATTTTAATAATTAATGCATGGTTACACAAAAGCATAAAACATATAGATTTATAACATTGTTTATTCCAACTTTCTGGAAATACTAAGATTTATTTTTTTCCTTCTTTTGCAAATGTGTGAAGGAATAGGAGGAGTATTTCTATTTCGGAACCTATTTAGCCCAACCTCTACAACATGCGCAGATCAGCTCCTTCTGAACATTTTGTTTCACACTTGTACTCTTCTTTCTAGATTTTCCTGGGACCTTTGCCACTACGCTGATTAATATGTCAAACCAAATGCTGTGAGTGAGATTTCTGATACCTGGAGTGTAAGGCATATTGGGAAAAGTTGCAGAAATGAACTTTAAAGTTAGATGTGGTGGCGAGACATAGACCATTTGATCAAAACATCCTTCAAGTAGTGCTGAGCCAAAAGCAGAACCACAGATGAGAGCCACTGCTAATATGAATGTTCAGCCTATCACTTTAAGTCACACGGCAGAAAATTCAATGGGAGGAAGACCCTAATGTACAGGACTGGAGTTAAGGTCTTTTAATTAAACTTAAAGATTTTCTTCCTCATGGGAAAGGATATAATTAGCTATTTTCTGACAAGTGTTTGACCTCCAGATGCTTGCACCAGCAGACAGAAGAGTGCAGTGAGAAGTACTTGTAGATTATAATTATGAGACTTTGGGAACCATTAATTATTTATGTGAGATCTTGTCTTATAACTGCTGGGATAATAAGATAGTAAATAAGTATCAGTATCTTATGCCATAATAAAGACGTTTTTTAAAGTGGTGGTCAGAATGTAGGGCTGGCTTGAGAAGCTGCCACATATTCAGTCCACTGTTACTGTCCTTGCACCTGATACCAACCATACTCCAACTTAAGAAAGCAGCCAAAATAAATATGATGAAGTAACATTGTGAAGAATATGCCTTTGAAGAAGAATATGTGAAGAATTAACCTTAAGGAGACTCATTTAAAGCAATATGACACATACAGAATCACAGGGGTTGGACGGGACCTCAAAAGATCATTGGGTCCTACCCCACTGCCAAAGCAAGTTCCTTAGAGCAGGCTGCACAGGTGGGCATCCCGATGGGCCTTGATTATCTCCAGAGACGGAGACTCCACAACCTCCCTGGGCAGCCTGTTTCAGTGTTCTGTCACCCTCACTGTCAAGAAGTTCTTTCTCATGTTGGTGCAGAACTTCCTTTGCTCCATCTTGTGGCCATTACCCCTTGTCCTGTCCCCACAAACCACTGAGAAGTTGGCCAAATCCCTCTCTCTCCCACACCTCAGGTATTTATACACATTGATGAGATCCCCTCTGTCTTCTTTTCTCCAGGCTGAACAGACCCAGGTCTTTCATAGGGAAGATGCTCCAGGCCCCGTATCATCTTTGTGGCCCTCCACTGGACTCTTTCCAGGTGATCCCTGTCTTTTTTGTACCGGGGAGCCCAGAACTGGACACAGTACTCCAGGTGAGGCCTGACCAGGGCAGAGTAGAGGGGGACGATCACCTCCCGTGACCTGCTGGCCACGCTCCTTTTAAAGCATGCCAGGATCCCATTAGCCTTCTTGGCCACGAGGGCACACTGCTGGCTCATAGTCAACCTGTTGTCCATCAGGACCCCCAGGTCCTTCTTCTCAGAGCTTCTTTCCAGCAGGTAGCCCCCAGCCTGTACTGATAGGTCTGGTTGTTCCTTCCCAGGTGCAGGACTCTACACTTGCTCTTCTATACTCCTATACTTCTATACTCCTCCCAAGAGGACAGAACCTTTTTCCACATTTCATAGACCTTCATCTTCCTTTTGATTTTTATCAATGAGCTCCTTGCTCACCCACGCAGGTTTCCTGCCCCCTTTCCCTGATTTCCTACTCTTCGGGATGCACCAATCCTGAGCTTGAAAGAAGTGCTGTTTAAATGTTGCCCAGCTCTCACAAGCACCCTTGCCTTCTAGCAACCTAGCCCATAAGATACCCCCAAGCAGGTCCCAGAATAGGTTGAAGTTGGCTCTCTGAAAGTCCAGGGTAGCAATCCTGCTACATATCCCTTGATATGTATCCCCATATCCTGTGAAACATATCCCTTTATGCCCCTTCTAACTTTAGGGAAGTTAAATCAGAAATGATTTTGGTCTCAGCTTTGAGCATCCAAGTCATATTGTAGATCTATCTAGTTCAGCAAGCAAGCCTGTTATGTTTTTTCAAATTGATGTTCAATAGAGTACATGCTAATCTCCTCAGTCTCTTATGATTGATTGATCTTCAGAGGAAATAGCTAGTGATATAGGCAAATGTCAAGAGCTAGAGCCCCATTTGGTGCATAGACTATAAAGTCAGCAGGGAACAAAATGTAACTAAATTGGTGGAAAAACTTGGTACACATCCCTCAGCATCACAAGACTGGGTGTTCCCTTTATCCCTTTTTATGAATCAGAGATTTGCTACTAAACCCATAATTTGTACATATCTTCATTTGCATCCTGTGTTAGCAGATATCAGTAGCCATTTGTTTAAATATATCTTAACATGATTATGGTGCTCATCTATTCATCCTGTACGGAGGGGAAAAATCCCAAGACAACTCTGAATTATTCTTGCAGGATCTGCAGTACAGTAATGGAAATCATTATAAAGGTTTTGCTCTACAGTCATGAAAACTGTTTCATCATCTCTGTTTAGAGATGGAATAGTATAGTGTGCTCAGAGAATGTTACAAAGAACTTTACTCCAAAGCAAGACATCTTCCAAGAAATCAGATGATTAATGTAGCGGAAGTTGCTGTTGATTCCAGTGTATGTTGGAAATACTTTGGAACAAGCAAGATTTAAGCAAGTACACCACTGATTTTATTCTAGAAAAAGGGGGTGTTTTTTTTTTTTTTTAACTGAATAAATTTGCAGCTGCCATCATTTCAGTCCTGAAAAATGGGTTTGGAAAAGGAACCTGTCCATTCCAATGGGCAAATATAAATTGTGAAGAAGTGATTACAGACACATTCTCCTTTTAGTAAAGATAATCTAATAATGAAGCCTCTTTTTGGAAGACTTCTGAAGACAGAAGCAAGACAAATCTGTTATCTTGATTTGTTCTCAAATACTTTGGTAAATGTAGTAGTTAGAAATCTCCTCATTTAGATTCCCAATGTGGTGAGAGATTTCAAGCTTTCATAAAGTTCCTCCCCCCCCCCCCCAAAAAAAAAAAAAGTAGCCATCATTCAATCTCTAGATTAAAACTGTAGTAAAACTACAGCTCTGCAGTTGTACTGATAGACAACTGCTCAGCTCTTAGTGAAACACTACTCCAAGACAGAGCTAAGAAGTCTTCCACCACTTTGGTTAGTTTTTGCATCGCTGCTGTCTGCTCTATCTCTTTCTTGATGGGGTCAGTAGCTGGTTGCCTGTGGAAGACAAACAGAGCTTTTCAAGGTGTTTACAACTCTTCCGTCCACCATTGCCTGCCCACAACTTTGGCTGTGCTGTTCTCTTGTAGTTAGAATGTTACAGGCAACCAATATAGTAGTAATCAAGTTGCAAGAACATATCTGCAGATTTTTACAAGCAAATTAATTACTTGGGATATGCTTTTTGTCCAAATACAGAGATTAGTGTAAAACATACATGCATGTAGTTAGGAGATTGTTTTCAATCTCTTCCTAAGAGTCCAGATCAGCACATACCTGTATATGAACATAACCACCATTTAATCTGACCAAAAGCAGTGAAAGGGATCGCTTTCAATTAGTTGTCTTAGTTTTCATGCAGTTGTACTTCAACAATTTTATAGTCTCTGTAAATTTAGGCAGAGGAATGGGAAGGTTAGTTAGAGCACTTAACATAGCACTACTGGCTTCTGTGTGGCCAGATAGAGAAGAACTGAAACAAAAATTTATGACTTTTCTGGGGGCTGAGAGTAGTATATTTTCCCAGCAAATGTGCTAAAGGATGTAGTACAGACAAGATCTTAACCTAAATTTGACAGTTACTTTAGAAGCTTAAAACACTGAAAATATTATGTATATTTTTTAATACTTTCAGTTGCATGGTTTTCACTTGCACAAATGCAACCACAAGCAAATTCTCAACTGAAGGTCATGGTCATTTAGCAAAAAGGCATTTTAAATTAACATTATTTTTTAAAACTGTTCAGAACATTTATTTCATGCTGGTTTCCATGAGTCCATTCCTTAACCAATAAAGGACAAATTCTCAGATGTTGCATTCAAATGTAGATCTTGAAATCACTCCTGTTGATTACATTTTTTTTCTATTAGATAGCCTTGAGACCCTGGAAATCTTTTTGCCCCATATTTTCAACAATATGCAGTGAAAACTGACACGCCTTCATGACCAACTATTCAAATAAATACTGATCTCTTGGGACTCTACAACTCCCTTAGTAGCGAAGGCGTTTCTAAATCTGCTGGGCCCAGATGGTTATTGATTACTGTTTCTACTTCCTGATTTCTCAGATATACATTCATGCCTGCATCTTGTGCACATCCAATATCATTTCTAGGCACTGCAGGCTTGCTTCCTAGAATTAGTTGTACAGCTCTTTGAATTTACTACTTGCTTAAATGTATTTGCCAAACATATTTAATAACTGCCAAAGTTCTCTCTTCTGATTTATCTCCTTAAGAGACTGCGTGGTAGAAGAATATCAAACAGAAACAAAACCTTTTATTGATTTGTTTTTAAAATGTAACTTCCAAAACTATGGAAAACAAAAAGCTACTGTTCTCAGATCTCTGTCACCTGAGTGAGTTTTAAACAAATATTTAGGAGACAGACTTGCCAACTTGCTTTCCTGATCTTACTTTTAATTTGGTATTAACCCCTATGGCTTGAAGATTTGCTCTTTTTACAACACAACAGCTTTTCTTTAGGCATTTACGTTTCCAACATGGAAAATCCATACTTTAGCTCCTCTATAATTTTTATTTATTTTTTTCACACATTTTGGTGTAACATCCTATGTTGATTTAAGAATAAGCTGCTGAGCAGTAATGGCTTAAGGTTACTTTGCTGCAGCTTCTCCAGCTGACTCTTTCTGCTTAAAACTGAAGCCTTTGCTATAAAGCCTTTGCTATAAATGAACCGTTCAGCATATGAAGAGATAGTCCTAATAGCATCAAGGTGGAATTCATGTCTTTGGCACAGAGGACTCCAGCTGGTAGAGATACATAGTCACATTCCACTTGGAAAATTAGATTAACCATTCCATTGTTCTCATAAATCAGATGGACTCTTTAACACCCTAAAGCCTTCCTTGACGAGTGTTAACTAAAGATTTTAGACTACTGACTTAGAAGAATGCCATTTACTGAACTGTTAGAATTGCTTAATGCCATAGTCTATTGTTTCTCGTGGATCTGCTAAATATTAACTGCACTGACCCCTCTTAATTAATCAGCTGAGATCACAAGCAAAGATGAACAGCAATAGGATTTAAAATAACTAAGTTATATATCTTACTGCTTTGAAAACATAATGTTAATAAATATTTTATTTCAATTAATTAAGAATAGTAGTCCATATACATTTTTTTTGTGTGTGTAAAAATAACTGATGAATAGGTGCTGTCATGTCATAAATTACCCACCTTCACGTTACTCATCTGATTTCTTAGGACATGTCTTGCTTTGAATTGTATTTTCTTGTGTCTCTCTAAAGTGAACAGTTCAGAGACAGTGAAATACAAGTTTCATTGCTGTAGAACAAAACCTTTATAATATTTACCATTATTGTATAGCAATTCCTGCAAGAATAATTCAGAATAGTTTGAGAATCTTCCTCTCCACTGAATATTGTCATGTTAAGATACAAAACTCTTCCTTTTAACCAACTTGCTGCTGACACTATTTTCAGCTTGTAGAAAGATGAGAAGTTCTGGCAGTCAGTAAAACAGCAAGATGTGTGTACTAAGGGTCTAATTTTCTATCCTCATTCTTGATTAGGATGCCTGAGTAGCAACATAACCAAGTGCAAGAATGGAAATACCTCAGCCTTCCTCTGTGAAGATTCCATGAGAGATATTTAACCCAGTAGTCCATCTGCAACAACAGAAAAGCCCTAGCAGTTTTTGTTGTTGTTTTGTTTTGTTTTGTTTTGTTTTCTCTGATTAGAGAAGGCCCTGGAACTGGTTCCACTTTACATTCGGTATCTTTTTTGACTGTCAGGTCATTAGGAAATTAAAGTGCGCTCTACTCACTGTTAACTTCTGAAATATTGCTGTGCATTAGTGTTAGCAGTTACTTTACAAACCAGTACCAAAACCTTGCATGACAGAGAAGGATAAAATTTTGATATTGATGTTATACCAGAGCTTCCCACAAATTGGTTCATGGTGTGAAGCAACCTATTTTACTGCCTTCCTGATACAGCACTCACCCCTTTTCTTCTAAGGGAACAAACAGCTGGAAAAATACTGTAATGTTACTCTGTTTAAAACTTAAGTGAAATTTAACCAGTTGCCTGTGTTCTCACACAGTTCCAGATTGAGAAACATAAGGCAGCATAGTACAGCAATGATGCTAAGCTCAAGGAGACATTTCAAAAGAAAAAATATGTTTATTTTCTAAGTGGGTATTTGTAGTAGCTTCTAATTTTCCCACTCAAATAATGCATAGCAACTGCTGATACAATGGTAACAAACATACAGCAGCCATTTTATTGATATACTTTAAAAGGCTTTACTAATAATAACAGGCTGTTATTTACGTTAGTATAGTGGAAAACAGAGCCACAATGAAGCTAAGTGATTTATTTGAAATCCCATATCTTAAGTATCATTAGCCTCTTCATCCCTATGCCTTTATTGACCACAACCACTTCTGGTCAAACTGAACAATTTTGACTCAAGCAAAATTCCATGCTATATAGGATCTACCAGCATATACACACTGCAGCACATGTCAATTCATTTTTCAACTGATGTATATGGTCAAGAAAGGCCCTCTATCTCATATAACTCTTTATTGGTACAGTAAAACTAGGTGGTATGCAAGAAAAGCCAGGTAGACTATATATTTACATCTATTGCCTACTCTAGAAAAGGTTTGTGTACCAGTGTTACTTTAGAGCAATGTCTTTTTTTTTTTTTTTTTTTTTTTTTTTTTTGAGCCAGTGCTGCAATGTATGTACAAAACTCTGTGGGTAGTTTAGAGGGTAGGTGGCTTTCTTCACCCCATGCTCTACTTATCAATAAGGACAGTGACATAGAATTTCCCTGATCACAGAAGGCCTAAGAAAACAGAGCAAGTCTGAGGCAATTCTTCAGTTGCCTTAAAGAGGATATTAATTCTGGTGACAGGTGAACCCTGTAAGTTAGTAGCTGTCTGTTAGAAGATTTGCTCAGGCCAGAAAACTCCCAGATGGCCAAAGTAGCAACTCAGAGTATTAGAGAATTCAGGATGATTATCTAACCTCATTAACTGGAGAGAGAGAGAGAGAGAGAGAAACAAATTAATGAAATATTTAAACCAGAAAATCACTATAATGACAAATGACAAGCCTGTACCCTGCAAAATCTACTAATAAAGTGTCTGCTGTGGTTGTTATTAAACTAAACTTATGATCCATGATTATCTAACCATTAAGCTTAAGTGGAGGCTAAACTGGATATCTATGTCAGATGATAGATATTTCAGTGCCGTCTGGACTGAGAAAGTTACTCATCAAATTTATTTCTGATGTCTTCTTTATCTGGAGATTAGTCCCATAAGGAGTTTACAGGGTCTTTTAAAAAGATTTCTTCCTCCTTTGTGTCCTCTTTCTCTTTAGTAATTACATAGCAAACTTTTTTTAAGTTTTATTTGTAGACCTTTAAAAATGGCTTGTGTAAAATAGCTTTGCTGTGGTGAGGTGGCTGACCCCAGCACAACTCTACATTGCCAGAGGATATCACACCTCTCCCACATGCATTCAGTTGTTTTTGTCCAGGTGAAATTTCCTGGTCCCTTAGCACCAGTAGTGTGGGTCTGTCCATCACTCAGGTTGTTTGAGTAAATGGTGTTTTTGCCAGTTACATCAGCTAAAATACTGTTAAGAAAGAGGCATATAGTTATTTAGATATTTGGCACATTAGAGTTGCTTTTTGATTGATGTATGATAATTTTTTTGTTGTCAAGAAAATTGTTTACGCCATTTGACTAATTGGATGGATGGGCTGTTTAGGAGAGAAAATAGTCACATATGGCAAAGGAAAATCTCTTCTTTTGTTGGATTGCTGCCCACATACCAATAAAATTCTCTATATGTCTTTAGTTCGAGCTCCAACTGGCTTTCACTGTAGCCAAAAGAAGTTGCAAATGGTGGAAATGGTTATGATAAAAATACAGCATTAGCTAGTGACAGCAACAAACTACATGAGTACTATGCTTTTTACCTTTATTTCTGCTCCCGGAATGGAGTGAAATAAGGTCAGTATACGTTTTATTAATTCATGCATGGCTCCACACCAGCTGATTTCTTTCAGAGCCTCTACTTGCTCTTACTGTTACTTCTTCTGCTGCTAGCAAATAGCACTTTAGCAGAAAAGTCCAGAGGTGACCTTCAGATGTTGAGGCTGCAAGTATACAACTAAATCTTTCTTTCATCAGTATATGAAAGTGTCATTTTAAGCACAAATATGACCTTCTAAGTAACAGGATGGGTAGATTTACTAGATAGCACAGTGGTTTACTGTCCAGATTAATAAAACAAAAATCCTGGAGAATGATTTGAAATGAATGAATGGAGAATGATTTTGATTTTAACTGATGATTTGCTTGTTTGTTTGGAGGTACTTGCTTCTGGTAGGGCAAACCAGAAACTGGAGAGGGTTATAACCAATGTTCTGCTACAGACTTTTATTTGCCAAGACCTAAGACAGATTGAGACTGACTATCTCCATTGGTCACTTAAAAACAGAGAAACAATTTTCAGCCAGTGCTAATGGGGGTAGCTCTGATCAGATACTTTGGAGGAGAAAGTCTCTGCCTGTGTTATATCACACCCTTATACCATTTGTATTTGTTTTCCAATTTCTGCATAGCAATTACCCAAATTACAGGGCAAAAGATTTTGTGAATAATGTCCAAAGTACAGATGGGATTCTTTTAAAACCCTAACAGTCAATGAAGTATTCATGCTTTCTGGAATGGAGTTGAGCCTCTATATATCATTGATCCTTTATTAATGATTTCATTTTAAGTATTGCTATCCTTATTCACAAAGGAAGCATTTTCCATTTTCCATCACTCTTCTGTTAAATATTGAAAGTGAGAATTTTCTGCTTACAGAAAAAGTAATTTCACAGATGACCACAATTGCTGAGGGCCAGATTCAGAAAATGATTACCTTATCCCCTCTTCCTCAGAAAGTTCCTGTCCTTGTTCATTAGCTACACACGGCAAGAGATGAAGTAAGTTTTATGAAACACTGTAATTGGGTGTCTCCCACTGATGCCACATTAATATGTCATTAGACTAATATCTTTTACTGACACACAGATATGGTTCAGAACAGATCTGGAAACCTGATGAGCTGGATATTGTATTTTAAAAGATTAAAATGATTTATACATTTGTTTTAAAAATTTATAATTTGCAGGGTACCTTAAAATCTGGCTGGGACCTTACAGTGTTATAGCATTACTATAATGAGCTGTTTGCCAAAAATATATTGTGGAGAGAGGGGCACACCAGAGATAGTGCTAAGTCCAAGCAAAAACATAACCAACTTCTGAAACCCTCCACACTCTAAACCCTGAAAGCAAATTACCTTCTATTTCATGCAAACAGATTGTCTACAACAAAAGTGCAGCATGCACTGTATCTGTATTGGCATTATGGACATTACTTTCCCTACATGAGAATATACTATCTGAGAAATTTAACTTTCTCCTTTAAGTCATCAGGCAATACACACTCCTACATGAAGACTTAACCCAAAATTCAGACACCTTGTGTTAGTCCATTTGGAGAATTAATTGGAGCAGTCTAATGAAAAAGTGGACCAGAAATATAGTGTATGAACTTTGAGTATGTTAGATTTCATTCTAGCATAGGAATATCTGTTTCAAGTCCTTTGTTAGTAAGAAATGGTCTCAGAGAAGGGAGTGCAAAGTTTATGCATGTTCTCACAAATCTCAGTGGGAAAAGTGTTGGAGATACAATTTTGTCACTTTTTTTTTAGATGAATGGCAAACCACTCTCCAAGTGAGCTTGGAACATGGACACTTTTTGGAGAAAGAAAAGAAAAAAAGAGAGCACTGTAAAGAAAGTTGGAAAAGCCTTGTGCTTCTGAAGTGCTGCTTGCCCTTCCTCTTGGCTGAATGTGAGGTGAATTCAGTTTGAATGATTTTGGCATATCTTTATGGTAAAGAGCTTTGTGTCACTAAGCAACATTTATTAGTATGTAAGCACACAGAAGTTGCCTTTGGTACTTTACATATCTGTCTCTGCTCTCATCCCAGATTCTGTTAGTTAGATGAAAGGTCCCTCTGTAGGTTGATACAGGATCAAGGTGTATACTGAGAATGGCACAGAGATCAGAAGCTGAGCTCTTTCAAAACTAAATGGGTTATAGCACAGACTACAAGCTAAACAAAATGTAGGAGTCAATTGAAGAACCCTGTAAGTGTTCTCTCTCCTTCACTGTGAACTGCCTTCCTTGTTGCAGCTGCAGGGCTGTTTACTCTTACTTCCAGTGACAATGAGAATAAAAATCTATTTAAAGTGTCTAAGGGAGTGAATCACACATTCAACAGAAATAGCATTTTGTAAAGGGTAGCATATTGCTAGACTTGTTATAAAAAGTAAGTTGGGTAACTCACTTTTCTATATCAGAAAACAGATTGGGAAAAAGAAATTAAAATATATAAGTTATAGCACTTGTGAAATGTTATCCAGAGATCTGCAGTCTGAAAACATTTATGTAACTAATCTGTGTTCTAAATTGTCCTAAATTGTAAGGAGAAGAATTAAATGTTCCGGAGATAACGTATTGTCTAATGTAGTTGATCTTGCTACACTTCATGCTTCGATGCAGCATCTATATGATCAGATTGATAGCTGCTTGATGTAGCAGCTGATTTAATTTGACATTCCAGGAGTGTAAAGCAGAAACAAGTCCATTCTAGATAGAGATCTTGAAAAATCCAGACCACAAGGTGCCAAGTTTACTTCCCCACCTCCAAGCATCCTCCTAGACATTAGGAGGAATTTCTAGACATTAAGAGGAAATTCTTCACTGTACGGGTGGTGAGGCACTGGCACAAGTTGTCCAGAGAAGCTGTGGATGTCCCATCCCTGGAGGTGTTCAAGGTCAGGCTGGATGGAGCCTTGGCCAACCTGATCTACTGGGTGGAGCCCCTGCCCAAGTCAGGGGGTTGGAACTAGATGATCTTTAAGGTCCATTCTACCCAGAGACATTCCATGATTGTATGATTCTATGCTTTGTGAAGGCAAGATCTTAGTGCCATCCGAGAAAAAGCAGAGGGGCTGCTGTTACTTCTCTTGTGCCGTGACATTCTCCAAGGCCCATTCTAGCTGTGACGCCTTTGTATTTCTTGAAACCATCCCCTTTTTGTGGTGGCAGAAAGAGGCTCTGACTGCGTGTAAACCAACTGTATAGTAATAATTTGTGGTTCCCAGATCTAAGTCACTAAATGTAGCCTTAATGTTGATAGCAGTAAAAGGTTCTAGGAAATATTTTAGGCAGTTGTAACTCCAAGAAACCCTGAGATACTCTGTGTTATATACAGCACTGCAATGGCCTGTTGTAGCCTTAGTGAGCAGGAGAGCACAGGCATTATAAAACGGCTGCCTCCTAACTGAGGCCTGGTGTCGTAGCAGGCCTCACTGTAACAACCACACTGTCCTGAACATAAGGAATGATGCCATAATATAGGCTTTTGTGTATCTTCACTCACCCTACATGAATAAATAAATAATTGTAATAAAAAAGAATTTGTAATTCAAGTGATGAAGACAGCCACAGAGATTATAATCAATGAGGCCAGCTGTTTGTTTTTCTTAATACTGCGTTAGGTGTCAGTATGTCGATACACATCAATCTATCTGTAAATACACTCAAGCATAACAAAAAAGGTTTAAAAAGTCTTTAATTTCAGAGGTGTGTTTAAACTCTTTGAACACAGGACTTAAGATTTTTAAACTTAGCATATAAGTGGGCACTTCTTGTGAAGTCTGTAGGTTACTTTTTTGTAACAAGCCTTGATATGTACAGCAAAAGCCTAAGAAAATTTACTGAAAAAAGCATCTTACATAACTGAAATATGGCAGCAGTGCTATAGACAACTTGGACACTGTAGTTTGTTTTGCTCAGATTATTAACTCCCTGAAACAGAGGCCTTCTGTTTTATGCGTTATGAAACCTGCACATATGTTCTGTCCAGTTATGGGTCTTGTGCTCTACTGTCTTTTAAGAGTAAAAAAAATCGCCTAAATAATGTAGCTGTTTAGAGTTTGTAAAGTAATAAAAAAAAGTAAGTAAAACTTTTTGTCTTGCTCTATATGATAATATATACGAGTTTCCTTTGCTATTTGGAGATGAGGATTTTGTGGGAGGTATCATTACATATTTTATTTTGTGGATGCATTTGTGTGGTCAGGATGAAAAGCCAAAAAAATGCTTTTTCTTTAATTTCAAAATCTTATCATGTCAGAAGTTGACTATGTTCTTGCAATGTTAAAATGGGAAGTATTTTAAAGTAATATTATTCAAGGTGATTTTTTTAAGGCAATTCTGGAGATAAGAATATACAGTATTTATTGTCTTTCAGAGAATTATTAAATATGCAAATTCCATTTGACCGAAACTTAAATCTGCTACATGCTTCAAGAATAATTCATTACAAACTAATTGAGGAACAATTAATTGGTGTTCAAGGGATTAATTTCTTGTTGTTGTTGTTTAAATTCAGCTATTTCTGTCTATAGCATAAAATGTAAGAGGCAATGATCATTCTTAACTTTTTGCGCAAGTAGATTACAAAAAATAATTGTTGGTTACACTGAAATTAAGAAGATGTCAGTGTTGCAATTAAAAACATCTATTTTTGGAGGTTTATAAGTCTGTTATAAAAGTTTTCTCCAAACATGAGAAATAAATTAGCTAGCGGAGATTGTCTTAGCTGACATGTTTATTCACATCTTTAATGAACTCAGGAGACTTAATCAATTAACATTTTTGAAGTGCTTTGAGTTCCTTGAAGAATGGACTCTATAAAGTGCAAAGTGTTGTTAATATTCTGTTCAATTAATTCACATTAACGATATATATATGCCATAAGGAATGTTTCAGACAGTTGCGTATTAGTTCCCACAATATTAGAAAATGCCTTATGGAAATTATTAAAGATTCAGTAGAGATCTGGTGATGACTATCTCTGACAAGCAGAATTGACAAGCATCCTTTTATGTAGAAAAGGAGGCACTGCCTCCTTCAAGGAAGGAAATATGGGAAGAAAGGATTGTTATATGTAACAAATTTGGAAAGCCTGGATTCAAACAAATTAAGGAGGTGTGAGTTCTAATTAATGGCAAGAGGAGGGCCAAGGAATATCTCCATCCTTTACTGGATGCAGGGGGGAACATGACTACTGAGGATAAGGAAAAGGCTGAGGTTCTTAATGCCTTCTTTACATCTGTCTTTACTAGCCAGACTACTTATCCTTGGTGTACTCAGCCTCCTGACCTGGAAGTCTAGGATGGGGAGCAGAAGAAATGCCTCACAGTTCAGTTGGAAACAGAGACCTGCTGCTCCACCTGTACTGTCACAAGTCCATGGGGCCAGATGGGATCTATCTGAAGGTGCTGAGGGAATTGGTGGATGTGATTGCTGGGCCAGTTTCCATCATCTGTCAGTGGTCTTGGTCATCCAGAGAGGTCCCGGATGACTGGAGACTTGCTAATGTGATGCCCATCGATAAGAAGGGTCATAAGGAGGACCCAGGGAACTACAGGCCTGTCAGCCTGACCTCGGTGCCAGGAAAGGTGATAGAAGAGGTCATCTTGAATGCAATCATGCAGCATATGTGGGACAACCTTTGGACCAGGCCCAGTAAGCATAGGTTCATGAAAGGCAAGCCCTGCCTGACCAACCTTATCTCCTTCTATGACCGGGTGACCTGCTAGGTGGATGAAGGACAGCCTGTTGACATAGTCTGCCTAGACTTCAGCAAGGCCTTTTACATGGTCTCCCATAGTATTCCCCTGATGCTTGCCTGAACACGAGCCATCAGTATGCCAGGTGGCCAAGAAGGCCAATGGTGCCCAACAATTGTGTAGCCAGCAGGACCAGGGAGGTGATCGTCTCCTTGTACTCTGCTCCAGTGAGGCCGCACCTTGAGTACTGTGTTCAGTTTTGGGCCCCTCATTACAAGAAGGACATCACGGCCCTGGAATGTGTCCAGAGAAGGGCTACGAAGCTGGTGAAGGGCCTGGAACACAAGTCCTGTGAGGAGCGGCTGAGGGAACAGGGGTTGTTCAGCTGGGAGAAGAGGAGGCTCAGGGGAGACCTTATTGCTCTCTACAACTACCTGAAAGGAAGGTGTGGGGAGCTGGGGGTTTGCCTCTTCTCACAGATGACTAGTGATAGGACTACAGGGAATGGCCTCAAGTTGCACCAGGGAAGGTTTAGTTTAGAAATTAGGAGACATTTCTTCTCAGATTGAGCAGTCAGGCTATCTAACGAGTTGCCCAGGAAGTGGTGGCATCACCATTCGTAGGGGTGTTCAAGGAAACGTTAGACCTGGTGCTTAGGAACATGATTTAGTGGGTGATATTGATAATAGGGTGATGGTTGAACCAGATGATCTTGGAGGTCTTTTCCAACCTTAATCATTCTATGATTCTGTTCTGTGATTCTATTAAGCTGGCTCCTGCTGAAATGGGGACACTTACTCTGTTTTCCTCCCTGTGCCTTCAGCTGTGTTCCCATGAGTACTGTTAGCCTTGCTCTGAGTTGGACATGATCATTTTTGCTGTGGGATGAGCTAATTTAGGGAGCTAAAGGAGACAAAAAAGTGTTAATTTTTTGGAGTGCAGGATTTATTTTCTAGAGGTTTAGCTACCTGAAGCAGCCCAATATGAGGCCAGACAAGTACTGCAGCAGTCAGATGAACAGAAGAGTGAAAGATTAGCTTAGTTCTAATGTCAGATTTTGATGGGGGTTGGGAGTAGCCCCTATATATTTGGTAGAGGAAGCCAGACCTTTCCAAAAGACAGGTCTCATGTTGATTGCAAGGCCCCTTCTTTATTGACCACAGGGGAAAGAACAAGATGAAAACACTTTTAGCATTGATTAATGCCTAGAGTTAGATCATTTTAGTGCCCAAAGTTAGATCATTTCAATCTAGGATAAACCCAATCTTGATTAAATGAAAGGTATTTTATTCTCCTTGGTTGTTGTTTTTTGTTTGTTTGTTTAGAATTTAAGTTAAAGAGGCATATTGTCTCTTAATATATTATGTTGTATTAATTTAAAGAGGCATATTGCCATTTCTCTTGGACTTTAAGGCCAAAAATAACATTAAAAATATTCATCAAGGTTTTTTTTGAAAGCTATTTAAACATCTGAATGAAAGGATGAAGATGTATTATTATTTAGAGCTCCTTGGAGGAAATCCAAGCTTTAATTGCACTTTACTTTCATTTTGAAACGAATGAATTTGAATGAAAGTGATTCAGTCTTGTGGTGCTTTTTCATTCCCCATCTTAGTTCCTGGAGGGGGGAGGGGAGTGTACTGGTACAGCCAAACTCAGACAGGCATCCTTCTTTTGTGGATTGAAAGTTAAAAGTAGCAATGTCAATTTTCATATTCATCTGAGATGTGGTGACTATAAATACCATACTACCTATTAAACAACTATATTCAAGGAATTTCATTGGATGATATATCTGATATCTCCAGATGTTACAATGGCCTTTTTTTTTTCCGCTTTCATAAATCATGTGTTGAAGGAGAGGACAGTTCTGGAGAAACCCAGGCCTAGTTACCATTTTTTATGGCTAATGAGAGGAGACCTCTTTCTATATTTTGCATCTAACTACACTTACTCAGATCTATAACCATTTCCATGAGAAAACTGATGGCTGAATATTTCTTAATTTCTGCAGCAGTTGTTTGTTGAACTCTATGTGTATTATGATATAATCTCAGGAGTTCTTCATCAGCTGAGTAAGGAGTGCTTGATGTTTCTTGATGTTGTTGTTTTATTCCCAGGCCTGTTGCTACCAGATTTCCTCTTCCCTCCTACAAACTATAGATTTTCTACCATGTTCAGTCTTCTGACATATGAGGTTTCTTAAAACACAGCTGATATCTGTATGTGCTGATATTGCCCATAATATCTGCTCTTTTTCTAGCTTTAAACTAAGCATATATAAGAACTTCCTCTGGTGAGACAGTCAGATTTGGAGAATATTCATGGGATGCAGCATATTTAAGACTTGCAAAACAAGTTCCTGTGGGGCCCAATTGTTCAACATTTTCATAATCCTAGCAAACTAAAAAAATCCTAATAACTGTGTTTGTGAAAGTAAGAATGGCAGGACTGGACTGTTAAGTTGGATTTCTATGATGGTGAGCCTGGCTCTTCAGTACATACAGGCCACTAAAACTTTGGCCTAAATTTAAACAGAGATTAGGAACTTTGGGAAGAGACTCTGGAGTCAGAGTCTGTGTACTTTGCTATGCTGTACATAGTATATTGATATTAGTATATATATATATACTATAGATATTAGTAAATTGTATTTTAGTATATATATATATATTTATATACTACATAAAATATATATCTACTAAATGCTTATAAACCTGCAAAACAGGACAAAATTGGGCATATCTGTATTGGTCAATTTAATTTATATAAATAAAAGAAAGAAGGCTTTACATTTTGTGAAGAGCAAAGTTCTCCTTTCTGAAATTAGTTCATAGCCTCAATTATACAGCATTTGAATTTCTCACATTTAAAGCACTTTAATTTTTTTTAAATCAAATAAATAACCTGATAAAAAAAATGGGAACTTTTGCTTTTTCAGAAGCATAATATTTTGTGTATCACTGATAAAAGCATATATTCCACTTACCTTAATTTAGAACAGAATGGTATGATAATTTATTGTTAAAGCATAACAATAAATAGTAGTACAGATAGTAGTATTACACACTTACTGCCTTTGACCTTTATAGTCAACTTTACAGTCCACAAAATGGGAAAGGTTCTATACTTCTATTTATTTTGCTATCTTCACTCATTACGGACTGAAGGAAAGCCTTCCAAGATGTACCCACACTATCAGATACTTTACAGAGTTATCAGTGTGTTCTCAGATGACAGTGTCCTCTATAAACCTCAAAACATTTGAACCAAAATTTAAAAAGTGTCACTCTATATAGATTAAACAGATATATTTAATTTTATTTTAAGTGGTTGTTTCTCTAGGACTTTTTCTAGTTGTTCTAGTTGCTTCAAAATTGATAATTAATCTCATTCTATCCTTTATGAGGCGTTCTCACTGTTAAAACTTATTTTAAAATGTGAATGGTCTCATTAAGTTTTATATAAAACAAACATTTTTTTTTCTTTCAACCCATGTCACCCATGTAACACATTTTCATCACCTGAAAGTGAAGGAAATGTGTCTTTTGGGAAAATATTAATGTAAGACTACAAAGCTGTAGACAGGAACAGTTCTTTTATAAGCTATCAGTCTGTTCAGTTCATCTACATGCAGAGATGGAGTAGTGGCTTTCAAGAAGCATATGCGTGGGCTAATTGGATTTTCCATTTTGCATTACTTCATTGCTGAATATGCACAGGCTTAAAAGATTCAGGCTAATAAAACTAGCACAATGCTACAAGTATGATTACCTTTGTCTTGTCAATGACTTAATCCCAGAGTTAATGTAATTTATTTTCCAGATGGGAGAATGACCCAACATCTATCAAAATATTAAACTGACTCTTACACTGAAGTATAGATAGGCAGAGCTGGAAGTGTCCTTAAAGATATATAAATATATTTTCCAGTTTGAGAATGAATGCAACAGGATCGAGTTCATTATGGATTTTCTCCTGTGGCATGTTACCTGGATAGCAGGATGGGTGACAGCAGTTACAGAATGATTTTTAAAGTTGTCTTATTTGTTAAAGCCATTAGCAGCTGAACAGTAAGAGAAGGTAGGACTTGGGATTCTGTTGTCAGAGCACTGATCTGCGTTATTTTTCTCTCTGAATGACTTAAGTTATTAAGACAAACAGCACAGCAGAACAAACACTAAATATATTAAAACAAAACAAAACAACTAACTAGGAGAGTTAAGATAGACTTAGAGAGTCAGGATCTCATTTCCACTGAAATTCAGTATCTAGGGCTCGGGCACCAGAATTCAGTATATAGCTTCAAAACTGCTTTCTGCTCTTTCAGTACTCCCCATTTTGAAGGTTTCTTTACAGTCTCCCTTTTGATGATTGCTTAAATGTTATTAATGTCTCTATTGAAGAAAATTAGGCAATGTGTATTTGTTATTAAACCTTACTAGACATTTGTCATGGGTGAAATGCCTTTTGGCCAAGGAGCTGCAATAACACAAACAGAACACAAATGCCATGAAGATGCATATGAGACTTGTCCGGATTAAGGGCATAGGACTACTTTGTTCATAAACAGGGAGATGGAATTGTTTGAAAATATCTCCTCTCATAACACACTACTTTCTGTGCTTCTTCCCCAGCATATTGGAAGGATTGGTACTGGGTATCAGCATAACAATGAATCTTATCCAGCCATGGAAAGTGGATGGAAAAATGTCTATATGAGAAGAGAGTTGTTCACCCTGGGTGTTAATTACAGTAGGGCAAAGAAGTTGGTTTTGCCCTTTCCATTGTCTAACCAAACATAAACCTCAAGTCTAAAAACAAACTCACTCTTATCTTCTGCAGCTTTCTGTCTTGTCTCCCTATTTTCTTTTTCCTCTTTGAAGGGGAGTTGTTTACTAGTGTGTATAATCATAGCTTTGTTTTACTGTGGTATGGCTGTCAAGCAACACACCAGCAAGGCTCCAGAAAAGTCCCAAAAGGCCACCCAGAGCATTCGAGCAAATAATCAACAATGATAAATTTAGCATGAAACATTTTGCCATGTAAACTGCAGATTGAGAACAAAGGATCTCTCCAACTATGATAGAAAGAACAGGCTGCCCCCCGACCACTAATTATCTGTAAAAATGAGGGTTGGGGGTTGCTAGCAGGATTAATTACTTTGCAACTGCTGAAAATTATGGTGATTTTGAAAAAGTAGCAGTCATAGAAAATGTCTGTATTTGTATGTTTGCCAAAAATAGCACAGCTAATAGATTACCGTGTTATAAAGTTTTGAGCAAAATGAATCCTACCATTGCAGTATAGCTTGAATGTTGAAGGAGCTGAATTAGCAACATGAGTACTATGATGACCTGATATAGTATAGACCTCAGGAGACATCTGAAGATACACTAGTTTTGTGCACTTGTGGATGGAGGTTCTGACAAGGAGCTGGTCTTCTGGCTACACAGATGTGGTAGTCTTCCACCATTTCCTGAAAATGTGCTAACAAGGGGAACATAGGCAATGGGAGGTGAACAGCAAAAATATTGCAGAAATTTGCTTCCCAGGGGAGGTTTTCTATGAGAGATGATGATGATTATGTTGCAGGCCCACATTCTGTTCTTACATGTGCTAGAAATTTTTTAAGATCATGGAAAAAATCAAGGTGGTATTAAAGGTCTTAATGATTATAGACATTACTATATCAGTGTAAGCAAAAGCATAAAGCATAGTTATCCATTTGCTGTCAACACTATGCAGCTTCTCTGGAAGATATTTGGTATTTGTACTTAAGGTCAAAGGAAATAAAAGAAAGAGACTGAAATTGGTCCAGGTCTTTATGGGCCTGCTCTTCTGGGGAGACAGCTAGTCTATTGGTTCCTCCTGTTAGTTGGTGATTTCCAGGTTTCTCTCCTAACGGTGTATCATTGCATGATTATTCTACGTGCTTTTGGGTAAGGTTTGTGCAAAACATACTTAGTCCTTTCTTTCTCAAGTAGTTGTTGTTATTACAAAATGAACACATCCTCAGATACTTAGTAAAATAATATTTTTTAAAACAATGAAATTTGAAGAAGACAACAAGACTGTGAACATTCACAGTTCCCTTAACTATGGTCTTCAAAAAAATTAATAGTGTATCTTTATATTGTACAGTGTACAACTTTTTGAGGCAGAAATCTCCATCAGATGCAGGCTGCAGTATATTAGACAGCACACTGAATTCTGCATTAATGACTTTAGAATAGTCCTCACAACTCATGATACTGCTTGAGGTGTGGGAACAGTTTTCTGTGAGGCTTAGTGCCAAATCTTCTGCTTTTGTTTTTCTCTTATGAAACTGTGGCAATTTAGCACAAGGCTGGACTAAAAGCTCACATTTTATATACTCAAGAAGTGTTTAAATCAATGCATGCGAAGACAGAGAAATACTAAAATACTACTACTACTAAAATGTAGTCTTAAAGGGGGTGACCTGCAAACCCATTTGATCAGTTTGACTAAGTACCCCAAAGTCGGGAAGCTTATATAATCTATCTAGACTTTTTGATGATGAAAATCTTGCAAAAAATACAAAGGATTTCCGAGACTTCAAGATTTCAGTCATTCAGAAAATACCACAAGAAGCACTTATACTTCTTTCATACTGAATTTTTTTACTGCCTGCAGACAAATTAAAAAGTGAGAACATTGAACAATTCTCAAAAAGTAACCTTTTTAAAAATCCCTAATGTTTTTGGATTCTGTCTAATGACAAAAAATAAGTAATTCTGTTCCTGCTTTTGACACATCTGACTGATCCCTGTCAAGAATGAGTGTTCACTCTACCTCACTTCAGTAAGAAAGACATAAAAAGGATTGCAGGGACCAAATTCCAACCAGGTGTATGTAGGTATAATTCCACTGAGATCAAGGAAATTCTACCCCAGAGATTTTTAGAGCCTTTCACAGATGCAAAATGAAGTGACCTGTCTGGTTCCACTTTACAAATGTTTTGTAACAGTAACAGAATTGGTATGGAACTTCATTATGGCAAAGCATTTCATACTGTAATAATCCAGCTCCATTCACAGAATAAATGCAAGACGTTGTCCTAATCAAATTGTAAAAATGCCTGTTCCTGAGGGGGTTCCAGCCCTGAGTTTCTTGACTGTGGAATGTTTCCGGATCTGCTTGCCTCCCATGTTCACTAGCCAATGAGTCCTTAGCATGCCAATACAAGTGTTTTGGCATCCTGACATTTTCCCAAAATACATTTAGTCTTTTGTATTTCAATTTCCTGTGGTGTTTAAAGAAAACCTTTACAAAATATTTTTACAAATTTTTACTATACATTTATTTATTTATTTATTTATTTAAACACCACACTACTGTGTGTGGTTTATTTAAACACCACTACCGTGGTGTTTAATTATTATTTTTTTTTAATATGTTCTCCAGTGAAAAAATAACAATGGCCACATTCAAAGTGTTCTCCAGTTCCAGAGGAACTAACTGTGCTGTCTGTAGTGTAGTGAAATCATTGAGACCTCTGCTATCTCATAAAGCAGAATGAACTGTTTAACTGTGCCCAGGCAGAGCCTGGGTTTCAGCAGGACAGAAGACCATGAGAAATGTGTTCATTCACATATGGTATGCTCCTCCACTTTCTCCTGCCATCACCCATCACACAGAACAGATCCTGGTAAATAACAGCTTCTCCCTTTTCATATGCATTTCCATGAGAATATGAAACATTTTTAAAATTATCAGTGACTCAGCTCAAGAGATTATCAGCTAACACATACTCTCAAACTGAAACTAAGCTATAAAAAGAAAAAAGTTTGCAAATTTTATTTCCATGAAATTGTGTTGCTGTTTATGTTTCTCTACATGTATTTAATGGAAATATAAAAAATATTAGTTCATTGATAGTAAAGTGGAAGAATATGTTGGAGAACAATGCTAAAGCATCCAGAATCAGTTACACTTTTACTTTTCAAAGGAAGGTTCAAGCCAGATCCTGAAGATAAAGATCTTATGAAAAATGACTCATCACATTGGGTCCAAAAATAAAGCAGTATGTACTCATTGCCTTTTCATAGAAGTACTTCCTGTAAATTTCCCAAACTAGATTTTCACATGTACCTTTAAGTCAATGAAGCACTTGAGCTACAACATGCTGTTCAAAACCAAAGCAAAGCTATGTTTGTAGTACAGCCACCTCTAATCAGTGGAAGTTTAAAGGGCTTTTGAAAGACTGAACAAAGCGTGTGTGGCTAAGACTGAGCACTTGTCAGCTCCAGGGAGTAATCCAACAGTTGCAAGCCAGAGCCAATCTGTTCCTTGCATGACGGCACAGATACAGCCGCAAGCAAAGGCCATTCAATTTACCGAGAAATGTGGAGTCAGCTATGACCAGATTCAGGGAAATGTGATTCTTTGTGTTTGAGATACCTGCTAGAAAGAACTTGTGCCATGGCCATATTTAATGCTCCAGATGGCATAGTTTCTCATGAAACGGTCTTGCTGCTAGCCTTTTACATTCATCCTGCAACATATTGCTGGCTTATGCATCTCCTGCAGTAATATTTTCTTCAGCCAGCAAAATGGAGTTCTTAAATGATACTGAAACTATTGACAAAGCAAACAGATGAGTATTTTCTATGCTTAAATGCATACAAAAATAATGTTACCAAGAGCAGATTGCAGGGAAAGAAACTCTAGAGTTCAGGCTTTCCAGAGCATGGGTTGCTGTTGTGCTTTAATTTGGTATACTTTCTCCTCAAGCACATACATTATGATTTACTGTAATATTTTTTACCACTGGATCTCAGCCATGCTCAGTGCTGTGGCTGTGAATAGCTATTCAGTGCTTTGTTCTGTCCTCATCATTGACAATGCGGCCAGACCCAGCTCTGAAGACAGAATTAATAATTTTGCAATGGGCTTTTCTATGATGCAAATCACCTGGCAAATAAGATTTCAGACTAAATGATTAAGTTTGGCAGAGTTAAAAGTTATTTGAAAATGGGGTTTTAAAATGGGAGACATCAGCACACTTACTAATAGGAGGCACTGCCTTTCCCACCTCTGTTTAAATTCTGCCACCGAAACATATTTAAAGTGACTTCAGCTATTGCTGGCTGTTTTGCCCATTCTGGGGGTAGGTCAGCAGGGGTAACAGAGCAGCAACAGTGTTTAAGGTCTGCAAAGAAGTCATATCTAGAAATTGCTCTGTATCAAACTTAAAACACGTGTATACACATGAGAACAGCTACCTGATAATTCCGGGAGTACTTGATGAGATGAAAGTGCATGTTTTCTAATGTGATATGCCTGGGAAAGTGGCTGTAGAACAGAAGCAGTTGTCACACCTTTAGAAAGATACAGGCAGACATACCCATTGCTGTGAATGCTCATTGAGTGACATCAAAACCTACAGATACCTACTTTGACTGTGGCATAATGAAGCTGGCCTAAACATTATCAGTAATATGTAGAGATATGTGTAAAATTCCAACTATGAAGAGAAAGTGCACGTTCCATGTAAGGGTACATAAACAAATGGGAAGCTTTAGTGCTGTGAACTGAGCCTGTCTGTGCCTAGTCAAAGGAAGTTAATCCCAAAAATCCAATGAGACTGTAGTTTAAAAATCAGCCTCCCAAAGTCTTGCTGCTAATGGTGCAGCTTAGACAGAGCACTTAGTTCTCCTGGCTCTTTGTCTGTGATAATTCACCTCCAGAGCAATATTATAGATCAGTCACTCTGAATCAATAATATTTGCATGCACTTATGTGTAGTTCATGCTAAGGAGGGTAAGCCAGAGCTAATCAAGCTAAAATATCATTTATACACTTGACAGCTCCTGCTAAGTTTGAACAGTCCAGTACATTAAAGCATAAGGATCAAAAGATCTAGAACTGAAATAGTGAGGACAGCTGATTTTTAAATTGAACAACTATAAAAGTCAAGTGCCTCATGAAAGCATATGGGTTTCTACAAAGCTAAATGACAGATCTTGCTAATACACAAATGCAGGCAATAAATTACCCACGTGCAGCCGATAGTTCTCAGATTTCTCTGGCTAACAGTTTCTGAGCACCTCCCATGTATTTAAAAACAAAACAATTTATTTTTCAGAATCTGTGAGAAGAACAGCTTGATGGATATCTATTATTTGCTTGATTATAAATCAGGGCAAAGGTCAGCCTCTATGCTAATCAGGATTTCCTACTCTCTGAAGAGATTATTTTTTAATCAGGCTGATTTATTTTATTTAAGGTTCCAACATCGGTTTACCAGATACCTACACCAAACTGCAGCTGTATTTTGTTCCCCTTTATAAAAAGTGGCAGCATAAACAGTGCTTTGAGGGAAAAAAAAAAAAAAAAAAAAAAAAAAAAAAACATCTCATTACGAAGTAAAATTGAAGTAAAATGCATATGCAATTATATAGATCCTAGATTCAGTGTAGGAGATATATTCATTGTGTCTGTCATTTATGCATTCTGTACTTATATGTAAGGGGCCTCTCCTTCTTATCACTTTCAGGTATTCCAAACTTATTTGTGCATAAGCTATTTAACCCATCCTAACATAATCTAAATTTGCCATCTCTCATCAGAGGACTCACAGCTTTATCTCTGGATTCCACACCTGTCTCGTTCTGCTCAAAGTAAAATTGGTCCGTCTTCCTGACATTGTTTGTGGTTGTCTGGCCATAAGCTTGAGTTCAACATGACTAAAACAGAGCTTTTAATCTTTCGCTCCAAGCTACCTCCTTGTCGTGTCCTTTTTTAAACTCTGTGGATAATGCTGCCATCCTGCTGGTTACTTAGGCCAATAACAGGAGCATCATATTTGTCTTGTAATGCTCTCTGGGTCCTCACAATCACATTATATCTAAATCTTGCAAGGTCAGTCTTTTCTTTTTTTCTTTTAGTCTCAGATATAGCCTCTCCAATCCTACCCTCACAGCTAAAATGCTTATCCAGTGAGTCTTCATATCACATCTTGATTACTGCACCTTCCTGCAGTTGCCACTGCATTTTGTTCGTCCATATCCATCTAGAATCTTGCTGCCAAGACCATTTCCTAGCTTGTTGCTTTAACTATATATTCACAGTACCATAGTCAAGGACAAATGCAGGCAGTAGAGTTTAATTTGGGCAACACAGAGTTTACCCATTTCTCATTTAAGTAAGGTAAATTAATGTAATGTTCTTTCATGTAACACTACTTAGCTAGTTTTCTTCTTTTAACAAACCTAAGGAGAGACAGTTTGCATTCACTTTCTGCTTGATACCCCTTGCTTCCTTCCCCAGGCTGGCTTGTTGCCACTTTCACACTTTGGACTTTTCAAATGAGCATCCAATGTATCATTCTCTCTTCCTTTTCTACACAGGTGTCATAGTTTTCTCTGAGTTAATTTTCATTGTAGAGGCTCATATGATGCTGTGGTTTGGATTTTTGTTGAAAATAGTGGTGGTAACACAGCAATGTTTTAGTTGTTACTGAGCAGAGCTTACACAGAGACAAGGACTTCTCTGCCTCTCCATCAGCGAGGAGGCCAGGGGTGCACAAAAAGTTGGGAAGGGACGCAACCAGGAGAGCTGCCCCAGACTGACCAAAGGGATATTCCATACCATATGGCATCATGCTCAGCAATAAAAGCTGGGGGGAAAGAAGAATGAGGAGGGTACATTGGAGTGATGATGTTTGCCTTCCCAAGAAATCTGCCTGCTGATAGGAAGTAGTGAGTGAATTCCTTGTTTTTCTTTACTCGCACATGCAGCTTTTGCTTGACCAAGTAAACTATCTCAACCCACAAGTTCTCACACTTTTTACCTTCTGATTCTCTCTGTCATCCCACTGTGGAGGGAAGGAGGGAGTGGCAGTGTCATGCTTAGCTGCCTGCCAGGGTTAAACCACAACAGCAGGCAACATTGTCAAAGGGATTCCCCAGAGCTGCTTCATGCTTCTGCTCAAACATCTAAGTTGCCATCATCTGTGCAAAAATAGTATCATGTTGTTAGTGTATGATGCTGCCACTGATCATACTAACAAATATTATTTCCTGAGCATCTCCCTTCACTCTGCCTGAGAGCATCTCATCTCTTTCCTTAAACACAGATTGACAGTTCCTTGGGGTAAGGACTGTGTTTGAGATGTGGTTAATAACGTAAAGCACCCGTCTGTGTCTATTGACTAGAACAACAGAAAATGCAATGTACTAGTGCATATGTTCATATTTTGGTGTTCTATGATTCTGGGTATGTAAAATACATAATCTATCATCACATGTAAGCCAAGTGTTAGGTGTACAACCCGTCCAAACCCACCTGCCTCAGTAGTATTTACGGAATGATGCTTCAGCATTTACATACATTTAAAAAAAAAAAAAAAATAAAAATAAAAAAATTCATCATGTATGCATAGTTATTTTGAATAATAAAATATGTGTATAAACACAGGTGGAGAAAAATTTGGAGGGAGAATAAAACCTAACTCTATTAGTATGTATAACAGTTCTCTGACCATTTTATGATTTTCAGTATCAGGTGCAATAATAGCAATGATTATGAATCTCAAGAAAACAGTTTTTCATTAGGGAGATGAGAAAAGAGAGACAGAAAACTTAGATCTTTTGCCAACATTCACCACAATCTTCAACTAATCTGATCTGGGGAAAAATCCAAAATTAATACTGTCAAACTGAGCAGCAGATGCTGAAAAAGAATCAGGCACTGCAAGAAAATTGATGTGCCAATGAAAATTACAGACAGGAAATTCTCACTAAATAAAACCCAGCAGGTTACAGAGGCACAAAAAAACAGCTTAGATCATCCAGCTGGATCCTTTTTGTGTAACTATATTAATGATGTTTTTCTCTTTTTTTCCTGGTTATTTGTATATTTGTGTAGCAATAAGAAAACTTCTGTATGCTATTTGAACCTTCTGCAAGACATCTTTTCTGCATTCACTGAAGACTCAGCCAGATTGGCTTCACCTTACTTGTGAGACTTTCTAACAAGTCTTCTAACTTGTCAGCACTCACGTCTCTTCAGCAGCCTTTTTTTTTTTACTCTTGGATCTGGGTGTAGACAAAAAGGCTTCAGTTGTTTGCAAGAATATGATACAAATTTACATTTGTCAAAGTAATAGGTTTCCATTTCCAGAGGCTAAGGCAAAGAATAGCTGAGTTAAGAAGCAGGCTTGTTTGCAGGGTGGCTGCAGCATTAATCTCTAAGTGGTTATGCACTACATAGGCAATTTTGGGGTATAGAGTTTATGTTATCCCTAGATTGTTCAGACAAGAGCCCAAATATTGGAATGGTGTCTGCAGCTTTTGGGATCCTTTTGCCAGCTACAGCTGCTGGGCCTCTCATTTAAGTTGTCAAAACAGATGTGATTAGGTCAAACATTTTTCAGCCAAAAGCTTCACAAACGTAGTAATTTGAAAACCAAAAAAAGACTAATCTTCTGTGTCTTCTAACTCATCTCATGTTTTCTCTCAGATAGCAGCTGCTGCTTTAAGTTGCACACAGCATTATTATTTTTGTTTCCCTGGTTTGACTCATTTCTTTTGGAAATAGATCTCTCAGCTTGTTTTTGGCAAGCAGAGAATTTTGGCCTGACTGGATTTTTCTCTTGCTCTCACTCACTCACACACACTTTGCTTCCTTTGCTGTTTTTTCCAGTCTTTTAGCTGTTCCTTCATCTGCCATACTTCCTAGAAGCACTGGGGGCTTGGGCACAAGCATCAGGCAGTATCCGTGGCTCACTCTCCCAGTACCAATGCACTGACTGATAACGTTACAAATAATGACGTGTTCAGCAGATTATTGTGTGCTCAGTATGTGAAATATTACTCAAAAAAAAAAAAAAAGTCATTTCACCCTGTTTATGTATGTGTGCATGTATGTGTTAGAACTGTGAGAGGAACATTGGAATTGTTAATACTGCTGGCTTTGGACTGAGGAAATACAAATGTAAATCACAGTTCTACTTTGCTCAGTTTTTCTTTGAGAGTTCATCAGCTATGAAGCAGAGATAACAGCAGTTCTTTTCCTGATCTACCCGTGTGGATGGTAGCTCTGGAGAATGGAGCAGCACACACTTGGTTGCCCTGTCTGCCCTTGATCAGGATCTGTGGGCTGGGCTCCTGGGCCTTGAGGCCAGGTGTGGAGCTCCTGCATACTGCTCTGGGGTAAGCTCAGGTGCTTTGCTGAAGCTGGGGTATGAAGGATAAAACAAGTGGTTTTTGCTGACAGCTGGAAGCAATGACATTCTAGTGTGCCACATCAGCACAGGTACCAGTCCCTGCAAATGTGATGCTGTGGTCTAAGAGCCAAACTTCCCTGGGGTGACCTGCCTCACTGACCAGGGGAGAACGAGTCTGTGTTTTAGGCTCCCCAGTAAGAGTGATACTAGCTTTGCGAGAACAGCTAACAGCTGGGAATTGAACAGAGATCAAAGCATTTGCTGTTTGTGGGCCAAGACCCCCACCAGATGGCAAATCTTCCAGTTGAGAGGGATTAGGATAGGTCACCAGCAGGGTACAGGCTAACTATGGCAAATTTCTGAGCTTTTCTATCCTGGTTTAATTGATCTCTTGTTTTCTTAGGATATGTATGAGTATACGTTATAGTGATGCAGATTTTGCTAAGTCTTGCTGGAGATGGAGACAGGAATCCACACAGAATTGTGAACAATTTTTTCCTTGGGGTAAGTGCAATGGAAGTTTTTCATCAGAGACATGAGTAGGGTCTTGTGCTGCTGCACCAGTAATTGATTGTCAGTGCAAGGGTGTAGGAAGTTTTTCCTGCATACTCTGTCTTAAATCCTTCACATGTGCATTGTGCCAATAGCATTATACTTTCTGCTAAATGTTCAAAAGTTCAGCGCCTGAAATCTTTCCTCCATATATTTAGCTATACACTCTGCTTCCTAGTCCCATTACCACATCCTAAGCTACCTTATTCTAGAACTAACCTTAGACAAAACTTAACATGGAGAGAAAGTAGGAATCATATAAATGTAATGCATGAGTTTGGACCAACAGGACTCCACAGAACAGTAAGAAGCAACAGAAACCAACCCAGAGCTCACAGGGGTTCATATGAAGGTTCATCAGAATTCTTCCTGCTACTCATTCCTTGCTCTGGCTCTGGGTAGAAGCATAGGCAAATAGAGAAGGTTTTATTACAGGGCTGATGCAACTCAAAAGGACTCATAAAAACAAATAAACAAAAACCTCAGTAACTGTATCCTGATTTTTAAAAAGTGGAGTCCTATTTTAGTCCTCCAGATGCTCAAATGCTGCAAAAATTTATGCTTAGATCTGAGATAGATCTGTATGAGCCTGGAACGCCAAGTGAAATAGATAGATGTAAAAGCAAGCAGCCTTGGAGCAGCTGTAGATACCCACAGAGTCACACAGATCTAGGTGGGTCATTCTGAAAAGTCCCTGCCAGACAATCAGGTTCTTAAGTTACTGGCAAGCTTGGAGAAAGTGGCAGGATGAGCAGATGGTATCAATATATTCTCTGTTCTTTGTCATGGGATGTTTTCCTGAATTGACTACAACCTGGTGCAGCTGCTGGGTAAGTTATTTAATTTGGTGGGGTAAGAAGAATACAAAGTGTGGCAGGGGGAACTGTTCTGACATAACCAACTTGAGATATAATAACAGAGATTATTTTCCCACTCTGAGATTCAGACTACTGAATGCTGAACTGGAAAAGCATATATTTTTTTTTTAAAGTGTTTCTTTGTGTTAAGCACCTACTTAAGTATTTTCCCAAACTGGTACTTCTGTCAGGTTTTATTACCACTCTTAGCACCCTAAATAAGACTGGAGTAAAAAAAGGAAGCAAAATATCTCTGAGGAACACGACAGTTAAATGACTTTCCTCATCCCTGAAGAAGGTTCTAATGTTTGTTTGTTGTTGTTGTTGCTGCTGTTGTTGTTTTCTTTTTTCTTCAGATCTACAGATGAACTGAAGTGATATATGAGCACTTAGCAATAAACATTTATAATGGAGACCCTTATCCCCAGCTTAATTTCTGCCCTCAGTCCTATTGCATTAATCAATACTAGTGATGCTCCTAGTGGTTTCATTGCACCCTGTGAACAGTCTTGTTGCTTGGGATTACAGAAATGTTCCTTGAGTGAATTTTGATACTCAGATTTAATAACAGGAGATCCAATATTGATTTTAATGGGAAATTGTTCGTGTATGCATGCGCACATCTGTCTTTTCATGTGTACCAGTTTCCTGTGCACTGAATAGTCATGTTCTAATCCAGCACTGGTCACTGCTGCTATACTGAAAGACTGAGTATCAGAAATGGTACAAACCATAGTAATTAGAAGAAAGTGATTAACTGATTAATGTGACCTTGTTTCACTGCAAATTTTATACAAATTCCTCAGATGTCTTTTTCTTTCAGCGTTACTCACACATTCAATTCTACCAAGCATTCTTGGCAGTATGAGTATTCACAAAATGTTAGGCTGTAACACTGTCAAATGATAGTGCTCTTCTTCTCTGTTTGGATGGATGCAGGTCTTAAAACTGGGCTTCTGGAGTTAATATTTGTAGTTATTCACAATGCCTCTTTAGGGTGCAATGTACCCAGAGACAAACAGGTTAAGTGCAGCCTTAAAAAGGCAAATGGCATCTGTAGATTTACAATGGTAAATCTACTGTTGATATTTACAGTAAATCATGATAGCATAGCTGAATTTCATTTTTAGTGAATTTAATAATTCACCAACATCAGAAAGAGACATAGATGCTATTCAAACCCATTTCAAGCCATTTTTAGAGGGTTTACATAGGTCTTTAGGACTCTGCTGAAGAGTTCAGGCCCTGGGTACAGTCTTGATTGTTTTGATTTCATTGCATTCCTCCCATTTCCACAGACAATGCCTACAGAGTGAAGGAATTGGGTTTTACATGGTCCTGTCTTCTAGACGAGCTTCATCAAAGCACAAGTGAAAAGTAATTAAATAATAATAATAATAATAATCGAGAAGCAATTTCAGCATTATAAGTGACTATTATATTGACATGTATAGTGAGTATTTTACTGTATTTAAGTGAATATTTTAAGAGTTTTTTTCAAACCACACATCGAACTGCTAACAGAAGCCACAGGACAGAAATGTTTACAAGTATATGTACTAATTCATTACTTGTGGTTCAAGAAAAAAAACATGTCTGACATCCCCAGAAAAATCAGCCTAATTATTTCACAGGCTGATGAGTATTTGAAGAAAGGTTAGGGGGTCTTGAGTTTAGAGGTAGCCAAATTAAGGAAGAAAATTAAACTGGCTGGTGAGATTTAATTTCTAATGGATCATAAATTTCCAGGCCATAAATACACCTTTTTTATTTTTTTATTTTTAATCAAGAATAGATTATTCCTTGGTATATGGGATCTTACAATTCTCATGTGTTCTTAAAGTAACTTTCCTTTAAACAATGCAATTTTATTGAGATGTTTTCATGTAGTCTTCCAAAGTCCTGTTCATCAACACAATACAAGGTCAACGCACACTTGACTGGGTCAGAAAATATCACTGCCTTTCTTCTCCCACTACATGATGACATGAGAGCAGACAAGGAGCACTGTGCTGAAGCTGGTGATCTTTCACAGAGATATGGCCTTAGACCTTCTGCTTTTGATATATGTTAATAGAAGCCTCTTCCTGCAGGTAACTGACTTTTTATGTAAGAGGACTTTTTGTTTTTATTTACTAACAAAAACAGACATCCAAAAGCTGTATCTGTATAAATTACTACAGACTGCTCCTATTAAAAGTGCATAAATTAAAATATAGCATGGATAACAATTTTCTTTAATAGCACTATCATACATTTCTTAAACATGCTTCCAGTTAGCAAACCTTTTCCTAGCTATAATCTTTCATCAGAAAGGACTGTAGCCATAATATAATACATCCACCATATGGATAAAGTGTTTTTGTTCAGTTTAAGATTTTTTTAAGATTTTTAAAGTTCATTTTTAAAATGTTTGCACAATGAGGGTGCATAAATTTCTGAAGCCTGCCTGAGTTTGCACTAACACGATACAGACAAAAGATTCATAAAGCAGTTATATTCAATATTCATAAAATTAATATATATATATAAATAAAATCTTGCAGCTCTAATACTCTGAATATAAGGAATGTTGTCTTGAGCAATATTTGCAGATGTACCTTTGTACACAAACCAAGAGAATGGGATTAATTCATGGACTTTTGGATCATACACAGCAACGGCCACTTTCCATGGAAGCAAATTCTACCATTCTGCATGACACATATAGAGCAAGACATATTTTTCCTCAGGGTTCCAGGTAACATTTACTTTGTGTTTGTTGCCTTTGTGTTGTGACAGCAGCAGGAACTGCTACTGAGAGAGGCTGGACTATGTTTGTCCATGCGGGTGCCCTCCCAGGGGAACCCAAGGCCACGGGAATGGGTGGTTGCCGCTGGTCAGGACACAGCCAGCCTGTACATGCGGCCCTAGGACTGAGGACTTGATCATACAGACACAACCAACATTTTACTGGAAGCAGTAAAACTAAAGGAAATAAACCCTTCTCCACAACTCCAGTGAATGACAAAAGGACTAATGTATCATTCTTACAAGTGATTTTATGGTTAGACATAGGGAAACATTTTCCAGCAATGAAGATAAATAAAGCACTAAAACTGGTAATCCAGGGATGATGTGGAGAATGGAACATTGGAGGTTTTTAAGTACATGGAGGTTTTTGTACTACTCTCAGGAGTGTCAAGGGGGAGATGATTTGCCATGGGGAACAGATTAGATCACTCTGAGGGTCCTTTGTGGTTTCCATTCTGTTCTGGCCCAAGAAAAACAAGCTGGGGTGCACCAAGTTGGTATCAAAGGCACTTCTCTCTCTTTTTTCTTCTTTACTCCCAACTCTGCTAAATCAGCATCTGCCTAGTTGGACAGATGTGTATGTACACATACAAAAGAGGAACAGAAAGAGGATTTGGGACTTCACATTGTAAAATACGACTCAAGGAAGTTAAGAGGAGAACAGTGTGCATAATGAGACTGATCATCAAATGAAGCAAATTAGTACTGCTTTGCTTGAAACTCGAGTCAGCTGAGCAGATCCAGAGAGCAGTTGCTGGTCCGCTGCCAGCCGTGAAACAGGCCCCAGTCGGGGTCACCTTTTCTCCTCAGCCCCAGAAGCATGTAGAAGGGATGACCCTCTCCAGGAGCACAAGGCATCACACAGCATCTGCTCTCCCCCATGCCATCTGGACTGGGGAAGCACTAGTCAGAGGCTGGCACATCAGCTGCTCACAGCACTTGTGAGGACGTCATCAAGGCCCTTCCTTCTCCTCGTCAAATTGTCTCTGCACTGTGCTTGTCATCACCCATCCTTCCTCAGCCCACGCAGTCTGACACCCTGGCCTGTGCAGCGGGGATTTGGACTCTGGAGCATGGAACACATTAGGCATAGTCTGAGGTATTCCTGTTACATAAGTGTAAATCGTGACTGCAGTCCCTGCAACACAGAGATGTGGTAAATGGCAACCCTCATGATCCCACTCAGTTATCAGGGAGGCCCCTTGCTGCTCCAAGGCAGGCCGCAGCCTCGCTCGACCAGACTTGTCAGGCACAACTGCCTCAGGAGAGATTTCCAGGCCCTCAGGTGATACATTTGAGCACAAAAATAAGCTGAAAGATGACACTTCTCTCAGAAAGTGAAATAAATGGCCCTGGCATCTCACAGGCTCCATAAGAGACTCAAAAGTAATTTCAAAGAGCCCTCTACCACACATGTGGCAGAGAGCTCTGTCAGTGAGTCCCTGCACTTTCCTCAGGCTGAGGTGCCTAGGTTTGAAGGACAGACTTTGCCCCTGAAGGCAGGATGGGTTTTGCCTCCCACCACAGCCTGCTCCCTTTACTGCTGGCACCTCCTCTCAGCCCTGAGGGTGGCTGCTCAGCCTCTTCCAGAAAGTTCTCTGTAGCCCATGGGCTTTCCCCAGGACAACATGGTGACTGTCTCCTCATGCATGCGCAGGAAAGCATGAGGTGCCCCAGGGGTCCCGAAGACAGTGTTTATGTAGAAGATTTGGTCATCTGAGGACACCTAATGTAAACAAATGTGGTGTTTTAACAGCAATAAGGGAAGTTTGGGCCGAGGACACATTTAAACCTCAGGAGTTTGTGGGAGTTTCAGTGAATGATGAACAGGCCTAAATGAACTGTGTGCATTTGTCCCCTCACCACTCCGCTGTGACTTTGGCAGTGTCTGGTATGAAAAAAACGTAGTGGAAGCAGATGTCCTTGCAGCCTTTTGACACTAGCACTGAAAATCCTCAGTGGTCCAAATACATCTAAATATTTGGGTGCTGATGCAAACTACTTCTAGAAATGAAGAGATTCTGCCAGACTTGGCACTGTCTACTGAAGGACTGCAGGAAGAGTCAGAGTCTAGACAGGTAAAATTCAAGTAATTAATCTACTGATCAAGTATCTTAGGATGAAGAGGAGCCATGAATTGCAACTAATTAATTTTTTTCACAGCTGTACCCTTAGCAATGTGTCAGCTGACCATCAATATGAAAATCTATCCCAGTGAGGCCGGACTGGAATGTTTCAGGTTTTCATGAAAATTAAATGAATTCAAGTCTAAGGGTGATTCTATCTCTAATTCATTCTTTGTGTTATATACCTTTTACTTTTCCTAGAGAGTCCTTGGATGTTATTTAGCGTGAACTATTTGTCATGCTATAATCTGAACTGACGGCTACAAGGTACCTATTTATACATGGCTTTTGTCGCTCTCTCTGTTCTTATTACTTGATGCCAGGGGAACTAGTGTGTGACATGTTTGGTAACAATTTTTTAGAAATCTCTCTTTTCACTTCCGCAGCATACAATCCTTATGAAGGCTCTGTCATTCCTCTCCTTTAGATGTCTTGGTAACAAAATATAACTGATTGCTTTTTCGTGATGAATTCATAGACAGATAAATATCAGGGAGATAAAACTCCTTTTGGTTTCAGTGTTCAATTCAGAGAATAGGTTAGGCTAGAAATTGATTAGCATATGGAAAAGCTGAAATGTTTTAAAACAAGCGTTTTAGGATTCGGTTGTTTTGTTTTTGTTGAAAAATTGACACAACTGTCTAAAAAAATCATTGTCAAAATATTTTGTATAATATTTTTAATATTTTATATCCATGTTTCATACGGACCACAAAAGATTCTTCCGTCCACCCTTATATCCAAAATAAGGTATCAGTTTGACTGGACCACATCTGGGGAGAAGGTGTCTTACATCAAAGCAAACCAGAGAAGTCAGATGGGTTTGTAGTTCTTATTTGCCAGGTGGTGTAGCAGGGGAGAGGAGGGAGGTCTATATTACTCCTTCAAGTAGCTACTTAGTCTGCAAGTACCTAGAAGGCCATTATCCAGAGACAGTTGGCCTTGTGCCATCTCTCTTGCACAGTAATTCCCCTCTGCCTTTCCAGCTATTTTTCCAACCCAGCAAGCAGCTCTTCTGCTTTCACGTATATTACTGGTGTCACTTTAATTTTGGTCAACATATTTATCAGTATAACACACCTGTCTTAATGTCTGATGCATTTTATAAGTCTATAAATACTCTATGGCAAAATGTACTGTACTGGTTGTCAACAGCATTGTGTGTTTGAAGACATTTAGACCCCAGGAAAATCAGGATAAAATGAAACTAGTATTGTTAAATTACTCAGTGTTTTAATTTCTCATGTGGTAAAGATCCTCAGTAATGTAATGTGGCTGCAATCCATTAGAGTCCAGCTACACCGCTATTATGCTAAAGTATATTGTAGTCAGTGGAGTGATGCTACTGCGCTCTGGCAGAGAATCTGGTCCTCTTTTTGCCATCATTTGCTCTGCTGAACTGAGTAAATATGGCAATTTCTTGGAGTGTTAGTAAGAAGGTCACTTTTACTGCATTCGTCCTTGTCCACTCTAATTGAATGATCCGTCTCCAGCTTTCAGACTTTTCCCTTTAGATTTGACCCCATGGCCAATAGAGAAAAAAAAAAAAAAGTCACTGGTACATCTAAAGTATGTATATGACTGCATGTAAAACAAAATGCTAGTTTTTCTGTCAGTAACAAAGAAGGGATGCTACCGCTACCTTTGACTTCCTAGTCCAGATGCCTGTAGCCCATGTGTAGTCTAATAAAGAGCTGCCTTCAGATCAAGACATGCAGACAAGACCAAAAATCATGTCTCTCAAAACTCATCTCTCTCTACATGAAGAAACACATTGTCTCTCCAAGGCTCTTTGTATGAGATTCCATGGCTATTTCCATTGTTGTTTTACGAGCCCTTACCCAGATTGAGTTGTTTAACCTCCAACTCTCATCCCAAAAATGTATGGATTTCTCCTGGGTCTTGTGCCATATCTGCTAGCTACATCCATGTGTTGAATACTCAAGGACATTTAAATGGTACTTACAAAAACAAACAAACAAACAAACAAAATAGTTTCAATCTATCAGTGGTTTGTGACTTTTGAGGGAAAACAAGCCTACATATCTTGGGTAATAAGTCTTGTAGTTTTGCAGATTTTGGTAAAATGGCCCTGCACCTGCCTCTGTAATAGTCCTGTCATCTTCACAGGTGTCTACAATAATTGCTGCTCCTGACTTCAAAACCCATGTACTCCCCAGCCCTCCCACTGCATTTTTGCTCACTCCCCTTGCATTCTGTACAGGGACATGTGTTATGGGATCCTTTGCAATCTACATCTGGCAAGCGCAGAGGAGTGAGGCAGGGCTAGTCCTTTCCCTCTATGCCTTATGAAGGGTTAGGGTTATTTCAAGAAAAGATCAAAGATTCTTGCAGAGACTACGACTAAGTAGGTCTTATAGTAAATTTACATCCATAAGGAGGTAGCCAGAGGCAAGTCTGGAATTTGTAGCTTCTCTCTTGGGATAGAAACACAGTGTAAAATTTCTAAACCTAAAATAAGTTTTTTTTAACCCCTAGTCCCAAACAATGAACTCCAGTTTTAAAAAGCTACCTGAAAGTGAAATTCCTCACTAGAGGATCTATCACTAATGTAATTGGAATCATTAACAGAAGTAATACAATCTACCTAGTATGCCTTATGCATTGGGTGTGACTTTAAATTTGGCAGAGAGAAACACCTGTGGCTCTCAGAGTGTTGTTAACAAGGCTGGTTTCTACACTGCTGCTTCTTTTTAGTAAGACTTTTTACTTCTTGTCATAAAATTCTTCACAGTCAGGGCAAAAGTTTGTCCGTTCTTAAATAGTATTCCAGGGAAGACTTAGCGTACCAGGCAGCAACAATTCAATGAGTTACGATTGATCGTGTCACTTTCTGAATGACATAAATGAACATGTTTTGATGTGTTTTTCAAGTTTAGTGTTGTAGTGTCACTACAGTTATTATTTTGAATGTCTTCTAGAAAACGTTGGCTACATATGCTATGCTTTAAAACTGTATGTCTTCAGTAGAGAACCTCAAATTGATCTGTTGACTAGAAGGTGGATTTAATGTCTGATTTGAAGCAGTGTGCAACTCTAGGACAGAACAGTAATGACTAAAGGTTGTTATCAGTTGATTGTTGATGAACGGCTTAAGCAAAAGGAGATTTTGGAGTATCAAGTCAATTTTTCTGTGGATTCCTTTCAATGTAATGGTTGACATCCTTACTGGCCTTCCCTAGTGAAGTGTTGAACGTGCCACAGAAAATGAACTTTTTCGGACAGCTGTGAGGAATATTGGTAAGGTTGGGGGGAGGAGAAGGTAGTATTTTAATGTTGTTTGTATTTTATCTATTGTTTCCATGCTTGAAGTCCTTTAACAACTTCAATGCATCATTTGCAAAGACTACGTTCACATATATTATTTACAAACCAAAGAAACTCTGCTTCTGGAGTTTTAGAAATTTTATCAATGGTTATGTATAAATAAGGAAGCAACCAGAAGATCAAGAAGCCCAGGTGATTTCTGTTTAACAGAAAGTACCACTGGAAAAAAGGAAGGGGTATGGTTAGCAAAGGAATAAAAAAAAAGGTAGAAAAATAATGGTGGTTGTAAGCTGCTGCGAAACAACATATGCTAAAGAAAATTGCTTTTATTTTTTGTTTTGTTTGGATAGTTTATTGGTTTTATAATGAATCACACAAAAATAGGGGAAACAGCAGCAAAGACCTGCAGTGAAATGCTGCAGAGATTTATAATACAATGTAAATGCACACTAGTGTTAAAAATACATAGAAATACATAGTCCCATTTTGATTAGAGGTTCATGGCTACAATCTTGCTTATCTCTTTTCATCTCACACCAATGCATATAAGCCTGCAGAGTATAAAAATGACTGTGCGTTTTGCTCAAGCACACTTGCAATCCATCTTGTAAAATTAAAAAAACAAAACAAAACAAAACAAAAAAAAACACCCTCTCAGCCATCCCAGGCTCATCTCATTAATTTTCAGAAGTCTCCAGTGGGACATGATTTTCTTTCATCTTCTCACAAATAGCCTATAGAATCTTATGCATCTTGTACTGGTTTGGTACTGAGTGGGCTACAGCTATGTATTATTTAACGTTTTGGCCAAGCTTTGGTTTCATGAACAATTAATCTTCTGCTGTGTGTTTCTGCTCTCGTGATTAATGAAGGTTACGAGCCTATGATTGTGAAATGCCTAGGGTTCTCTCCCTTACCTAATCCTGCTTAAGTGCATTTTGGTCTGATTTTTTTTCTAGCCTTTCTTTTGAGCTAATAATTCTTCTCTCAGATGCTGAAAGTCTTCTTGTTATGTATTGCCAAGGCAGTGTCCATATACAGGGAAGCTACAAAAGCTCACTTAATGCTGTCATTCCCTGTATTTATTGTTGGGGGTTCTAGTAATGCAAAGTGCCTAGGGTCAAAGGGGCTACAGCTTTTAGTTTATGTTTACAGGGATTCTACTAGTTTTTCTGGTCTATTGACTTTTGTGATCAGTTTGACAAATAAGGACATACTGGACCTATACATGAAATATGAATCTTTTCAATTTCATTATGAACCTTTGTTAGGGTGTTGTTCAGCTATTCTCTGGTTTCCAGAGGAGAAAATAATTAGTGCTTTAAAATAGTCTCCTTAGGTTGTTTTTTAATTGACTATGAGCGGTATATTTGCCTACATTTTATAGCTCAGAGTTTCAGAGGATTAGACAGAACACAATTGACTATGGCCGTATAAAATGGTGACTCTGCTGAGTACTTCTTAACCCACAAAGAATGGTGACTGTGGGGATTTTTGAAAGTGTGTATGGGTTTTTCTCAGTTGTGCTCGAGTTCTTGTTTTGTTGTTTTTTTGACTGACTCCTTTGATAGAGTTCCTCTATTGCCTCAGTCCCAATATATTTGCTGCTGATTTCCATGAGACTGTTGTGTAGATTTCTTTACTTCTAGAATGAAATATCAAGCTGAGGCTAAACTGTAAAAATAATGTGTAAGCCCAATTAGGATAGCTTTCAGGTGAGACTTACTGGTTAAACTGTAGAGATACATGTTCAGTTCGTATTTCTTTGGAGTGAATTTATGCATCTCACCTTAAAATGGATGAAAATATATTGATTTGTGTATGTTGAGGACTGGGCCCTTGCTTTAGCTCAACAGCTTCATGAGTTTTGATGAGTTGGACTGTCTTCTCCATGTGATTTAACTGCAGTGAGAAGGGAGGGGTTTATCTTGATATCGTTATTTGTCAATGTCACTTTGCAGAGTACTGAAATTACAGGGAGTGATTCAGTGACCATCTCATACAGTCTGTTGACATTGAAACGTGTAGCACTCTGCCCCTGCATGTGTTTGCTTTCCATTCTTTGTTTTTATATCAATACAACACATGTGTACACACATGCATGTGATGTATGCCATTTTATGAAGCTGCAGGCAAATGACTTGGTCATCGTTTAGAAGTATGTGGAAATGCAGGCATCCACACAAGCATGTGTTAGAAAGATGGGAGTTGCAACATTTTTGTTTTGTAATAAATTTTTGCTCTCTGGCTTTTTACTGAATGGTTTTAAAAAAAAATAATCACCACTGTGAGAGAAGATGTTCAGAGCAGCATAGGCTGTTCTAATGGCTGACTTCAATAATAAAAGACAACAGGGGACTAAAAGGTGTGGTGCGGGAAGCTGGGAAACACATTCCTTTCCCCAGAGGGTGTACTTAGCTTTGTGGCTTTGATCACTTCAGTAGTATCATTAGAGTGCAAAATGGCAGGCACTAGGGAACATTATGGCAATTATAATGATCGTTTAAAAAAAAATAAAAATCAAAAGAAGTTTTAACTTATTTGGGAGTTTTCTCTGATGAAGGATTACTCATGGCTGAAGGATAAGATGCTCTATTAGATAAAATATAGAAGCTCCAGGGGGACTTCATCATATACTGACTCCCAGGTTAGCTCTGATGCGGAACAGTCTGTACAGAACAGACTTTATTTACAAGTTCAATAACTTTAATCTGTGTATGCACTTCATCATTACTTGCTATTTGGCTTGCAGTAGCACCTGCAAGACTTTGTTTAAAAAAAAAAAAAAAAAAAAACAGTTCATGGAACACAAAAGCCCTAGAAAGCCTTTAGGCAATGAGACTGCAACATGGTTGCTGGCACTTGGAAAATCAAAGTATTTGTCAAATGCATTGCAGTTCACTACACAAACATTACTGTAACTTACTATGTAATGTTTTGAATTTTTATGCCTTAGTTCTTAAAGAACAGAGGAATTTAAATGGCAGTGGTTTTTTTAGTTTATTAGTAGTGCCTTGGCAATGTGGAGACAGAATTTGCTTTGCTGTGATCTCAGAGAATCCACTTTTTCAGTCAGATGAGCTACTGTTGGTTGGGGCAGAAGGCCAGATGAGTTAACATTTACATATATTTCTCCTGTTTTCAAAGCCTTGGATGTAAAGCTGACAGCAAAGGCAATTTCTATTTTCTCTGTCTCTAGAGAGACAGTAACTCCATGGTGAATGGTGCCAATTCTAGCAACTAGTGGGATGTGTGTTTGTAGGTGTGAATAGGAACGTGAGCTAAAGGTTTTCACACAACTTCAAGCTTTAATTTCAGCGATCTGAAAGCATATTATATGGTGTTAAGTAAAAAGGCTAGGTCACTAATAGAGCAAAATGCAAGTCTTTAATGTAAAAGAAGAAAACTGTAGACTGAGAGGCACCTTGTGCTTTCTATATAACCTGTCTAGATAAAACCAGTGCAAGTACCTAATGTAGCAGCCTTGTGTTGCCTGTATAGCATGAAATTTGATAATGAGCAAAGCTTTAAACTATGCTTTTTACTACCTCATCCCAGGCTGTATTGATTATGCTCGTGTGCAGTATCCTTAAAGGAAAGTACAGCAGGTAAAAGAGAAAAATAACCAAATTTGGGGTCTGGGGGTGTTAAAGTTCCAGTTGGACAAATAGAACAAATTTTGTTGTAATATAACAAAATAGAGTATTTCAAGCAAATTGTCTTCTCATCATTGTCAACCAAAACTGACCACGCGCATAGTATTACCATTTCCATTTTCTGCTCATTTTCTTTTGTTCGTATTGGATGCATTGCCTATTTTCCATAGTTCATGGATGTCTCACTGTGATAGAAGCTTGGAGAGCAGCAAGCACAGCTCGTTTTCAGAAATGGCAATTATAATGAAAAAGGAAAATGTAATAAAATGATCCCGTTGCCCCAGACTCCACAAAGTATTCCATCAAACCTTAGACAGAAGTGTTTCTTGTATTGGTCCTTCACCCTCCCCTTTCTGCAGCAGCTCTAAACATTATGGGATTGGTGGCATATATAAGTACATAAATCTAATTTTTTGGCTTGCTTTACTGGGCTGAGAAGACTGCCTCCCATAGAAACATTTAGCAGTTCACAGGGCAGAGCTAGAGTCTCTTTGAGTAGCGGTGAAAGGCAAGAGGGGTATGTATTCTTTTTGTGCTGACAGCAAGGATGACTTTCACTTCTTGATTTTTCACGACGCAGAAGAAGAAGAGAGATTATTAGTTACAGAGATGTTGCACCTTATAAGAGCCTGACAGCGAAGCAACAGACTACTGTGTTTTCCAGGGTACCGGGTTTTCCAAGCATCTGTTGTGATGGCCAGTCACTTACTCTTGGCTTTCCTTCTGTCTTCCGTGAGTAGGATAGGGTTTCTTTCCTTGCATTTGGCAGTGGGAACCTGTGTGTGCCCTGGGCTGTGAATGTCTCTTACTCATTTATTCATGTATTTATGTTCCTATTACCCACAACTTTTCTGCATTTTTTCATTTTACACATGAAGCAGCTGAGATCCACGGAAGTCTTTAAAAGCTGAGTTTCTATTTTAGTGTCTAACTTACCACAAGTTTCAATGGGGAATTAATAACCTTCGTATCTTTATGGGCCTGGTACTAAATGATTTGCCCAAAGAGACATAAGAAAATATAGTGAGCTATTTCTCCAAGCTGTTATCTCCTAACTGAAGGACTGTATCACACTTCAGCACTCACAGTATTATAATAAGTCTTAATTCATTAATGTTTTTGAAAGATCTTGTAAACCTCTTAGGAGTAGAGCTTTGCGAATACAAAGTGCTATTTTATTCATGAACTTCCAAAACCTGTCGTACTTTTTTTTTTTTTTTTTTTAAAGTGAATGTAATAGAAGGTAAAGTTGGACATTTACAATCTCAGGATTTTGATGTAATTAGGGGAAGGAAAGAAATAGTAAAATTCAGAATCTTTCATGAGAAGTCTGAGACAGAGGGTTGCAATGAAAGTCAAAAAGGTAAAGAAAAGACACACTGCAGTGTTACCCATGTAAGAGTCCATGTTATTTCAATCTTTGTCATTTTCAAGTGAATTCCCTTTCTCTAAACAGCTTTTAGCGGCCACAAGACTCAAGGCCAAAGCAGTCTGTTAACTTCCCTCAGTCAATACAGAAAGTAAAACCTTTGCCATTTGCAACTTCTACATCAGAATAATTCAAAGAAAAAAGGGTAGAAGTTTGGGACCACTATATTTGGAGTACCAGAAGAGGGCTAAATATAGGAGACAGTGGGGAAAAATTATGCAAAACCAGAGTCTGTAGGAAAATAGGAACCAATAAAAAAAATCCACAATCATTGAAAAGCAAAAAGGGTATAATTCTGAGCCTTGGGAAAGCAATAAGTTCATTTTCTTCATTTCCTACTTTTAAATAGTTGCTGTAACTTCAGCTGTGAAAACAGTTTTAGTCTTTCAGAAAACAAACTCCAGGATGCCTTCTGTAACACAAAAGAGGGTCATAGTAGCAGAACCAGCCTAGATGCAGCCCCAGTACCAGCTGATGCTCTTTCTGAGCTGTGGCGGGCTACAATACGAAGAATTCGTAAGAAAAAGTGTGTGTGTGTGTATATGTGTATTTATATATATATATATATATATATTAGTGCAATTGACACTACTTTGATTCTTTAAAGATATTCTTTCTTTAAACCTAACGGGCTATTCTTCAGCATATGAACTCTGTGAGGAAGATTGCTGTGGTTTCTCATTTGGAGTACATCAACACTGTCTGTCTGATTTCACGCAGGAATGCTAATTGGCAGTATCTGCAGATAGGGACTTCACTGTGCAGAGATGAAATTATGGGATGAAATTCAACCCTGAAGTGATATTTTCAACACTACATTCTGGGAGCTGTCAAAAGAGTGAACAGTCATAGGGAGAAAAGACTATTGGGAAAAATGAGATTGAAGTATGAATGCCCCCACCTCATAGTGCAGCATTAGCTAATGCCCATCTACTGCTGAGTGACTTCAAGGTCATTTCAGTACATGTAATATACAGGCTCCACTTTAAACGCTGGATGGCCGTTACAGACAGATTGGAGAGCGTACCAGTCTGCCAATTGTGAATTTTCCTTTTCCAAGTTTGGTGTCATTGAGAACTGTTTAGCTTCATTTATTAAAAGTTTTCAACCTGATTGCATTGCAGTTCACATCCAAAGGTCCAGCACCTGTCTGAAGTGAGCTTCATGCACATGCGTACCTCTTGGATTCATTTATGCTTGCAAAGTTAAGTTAATGCTGTCAGCACTACCATAAAATAAAAAGTAGCAGCAGCACTCCTCCACTATACTTTGTAATTTAAATGTGGATGTATATAACTCCCTGCATCGTTAATCATAGAACAAAAATGTTTGTGGTATTACATGCTAGTTATGGCTGCTTTGACTGATAGCCATAATGGCAGAAAGAATTTTGACTGTGAAATGAGGTGCTTGTGGTGGGAGCTCTGCCAACATACCAAATCGAGTGGGAGGTCTGAGCACACTGTAAACTGGTGTTCCATATGGTCGAGAGACTTTTGGAATCCACCCAGCCTACATATGCTTCTGTTGGCAAGCTCTGGAATAGAAAGAAAGATATTGTCCTCGCCCCACCTAACATACCTCCCACTCATGTGGAATGCTCACTTGCAAATGGAGAGCATGCAAATCTAAGAATGATAATGGCATAAACCCAATCTCACTACAGCTGGATAGGAAAAAAATGCATAATTGAATAGATTTTAAACTATAAAATAGATTGATTTAAAGACAATGATAAAATTGTCTTTAAATGTCTGCGATGTTTTCCAGTCCACAGTCTGTGCAACAGCAGAAAAAAAATGATGCTGTTCTAAGGTGCACAGACTTCACTAGCCAGTCCATGGAACTGTTGTTTACTGGAAGACTGTGACCGAAACACTCAATATAATCTTCCCCTGCTTATTTGTGACTGTAGAGAAGAAGCCACAGTACAAAATGGTTTTCCTGAGGGTGTCAGAGATTGTGTTGTAGAGGAATAACATGTAGGCAGCAGAACCTTCAGCTTCTTAGATAAGCAACAGAAGAGGAGATGGAATATCCTATGACTTGAAAGCAGGTTTGTGCATCCTAACCAACAGATTGGCGGCAGAGCCAGCTTAGAGCTCCTAGCCTTTCCCAGTGGGACCACGCTATACATGCCATTTGGGGAATGACTCCAAGATAAGTTTGGCACAGGCTTTGTATCTCCACTAAATGAAATGTGGTTATACTGTTTTTAAAGCTAGAGAGAAATGCCCAAAAGGATTGACCACAAGACAGGTATCTACCTAGTTATATATCCTTCCAGTATTAACATCTCTTGGTGCAATAGATTTGAGTCAGTAGAAATGAAAATTTTAAAAATGTATTGAATAAGGTGTTAATCTGCTCTTACTTCTGTGCTGAATAGTTCCAATGTGAAAGATTCTGCAGAAAAAGGAGTTACTGTCATAACCTGATGAAAACAAGTAGAATGACAGAAAGTGGACAGGTGATTTATAAATTTGACTCATTTTAGATTTTATGTCATGTTTAATTCCAGCTGCTGAATCCCATTCCTATCCTCATACTGTTAGTTCCACTTTCAGCCATGCACAGAGGTGACAGGTTGTGGAAGTCCCCTAGTTAACTGTGGTGATGTGACAGAAAGGGAAATAATCTCAGACACTTGTCCAGCTGATGCTCTGACCAGAAATAAGATGTGGATGTTCTGGTATTTTAAGGGGAAATAGCTCTGTTCATCTTGATGTGGAGGTTTGTTGCTGTTACTGGAAAGTGAAAATGAAAAACACACAGAATATGCAAACAGGCCTAGCACAAATCTGTTTCATGGATTTGCAGTCCCAGTGTCTGCCATCAGATTTGTTTATCTACTCTCATAAGCAGAATACATTGCTGTGAGGATTGTCTTTTTTCAGGCAAAAGACATGCAGTACTAGGAGAGCTGTGGAAAGGTAAGAATGGGTTCAGAGAATTTGGGGAGTGGGTAGCTTGGGACGGGAGACGTAATGTGTTGGTGAGCTGGGAAAGAAATGGTGGAGTAAGTTTGTGAAGATTACTGGGTCTCCACCTGGCTGCCACAATTTGCTGTCCAGGTCATGAAGCAGGGTGGCTGCTCAGTCCTCTTTGGCTTGACTTATCAAGGACACCACCTCTCCTGCCTGCTTGAAATTACTTCTCATGCCTCCCGACATCTTTCTTCCTATTCTTAGAATCACCTTCCTCAGCTTTTTCAGTTATGTCAATGCCAGGCCTGCATAGATGCATACCCTGGCCTTGCTCTGAAATTTTCTACTATCCCTTTTACTCCACAAAATAGACTCTGTGTAGTACAGCCTTGGCGACAACGGTGGGAAGAGTTTGTTCTGTTTAGCTTTAATGAATAATGCTATCTTGACACAAGTGGCACAGATCAGCCACACAAACATCCTAGATCAAACACTGTGCAGAGCGAGCGCTGAGTTGGAATCCATTTACTCCATATTAATTCCTAGGCAGTCCCCACGGTGTGCTTTTTCCCTTTCAAATATTTCTGAAATATTAGGTTGTGGCAAGTGGCAGGCAGTTCTTCTGGGGGCCTGGTTTATCACATGCCTCTCTGATGTTCATGGTGCAGGTGGTGAGGAAGGAAATAATGCTCTCTTCATAAATGTTCTTATCAGTGGTATATACCAAGGACTTGATTGCTTCTCCTTCTCCCCTGCCGCCCTGCTGTCTTGATGATGATTTGCAGGGAGGTGGTAGGAAGCTTTCCCGTCCCAACTCATTTGCAACACACTTTTCTGCTCTCACAACGTTTTCTGAAGCTTTTCAATGCTGACCTCAGGATGCTTAATACAACTATATAGGACGCTTAATACAACTATATTTCTGCTTTGGTAAGTAATAGCAGAAGTTTTACAACGTAGCCAGTGCTTCTGTTTCACAAGTTTCAGTCTTGTGATTGCAATTTTGGTTGGAACTTATATGGGACAAAATGCCTTAAAGTTATCTTACTTAAAAACTCATTCCTACTCCACGTTAGTTTTGTGGGCATCACAGTAATTAAGTTATTTACCATTATAGGCCTGCAATCAAATGTGGTTATCACCACAGCGTAAGTGGCAATATAGGCACAAAAGGATCAGGGGAAAGTTGTGTACATCTGATGGATTTCTTTTAGATTTGGTTGGTTTGGAGGGCAGAGTGCAGTTAGCTTCTCCGATCACCCTGTAAACACGCTGTTTATCTTTGCTGATACTAATAGTCATGCTAAAAGAGTGCTTCAGGATAATAATATTAAAGATGCATGTATGTGCTTATGAACGGGGCCATAGGCCAGGAGCACTCAGAGAGAGCAGTGCATTGTGTAAGCCATCTTCAGTAACACTTAAATTTTCTTTTAACAACTGGAATGAAATGACCATGGTTGCATTTATTTTAAGCTACTCATAAAATTAGTTAACCATTTTCTTTGAAAAAATAAGCTATTAATTTTCTGTGAAATAGATATATATTTCCCTATTCATCTTCCCCCTGCATTGTATTGGAATTAAAAAAATAAAAATTACAAAAAAAAATGCTGCTATTAAAATGGCTATGAGAAGGCAGAGAGGAGTTTACTGCAATCAGTGGTAAATATGGCTCTGAACTATCTCTAGTTTGGAAATTTAGTCTGGATTTTTTTTTCTCATATTCATACCTCTGTAATATTTGGGACTCGGGAGAAATCTTGAGTTCTTGTGACTGGCCTCTTATGAATAAGATGGGAGTGTGCATGTATGCCTCTGCGTGTGTGTACACACACCTATTTGTTCTTGTGTATGCGCACAATAGATATGAAGTCCTACTCACCACTACCTCTTCCCTCTTTACACTTTGCCCTTGTTTATCCTTTTCTTCAGAAAAAAAAAAAAATAAAAAAAATGAAAGCATTTGGAGCTTCATAACTCTTCCACTCAAAAGCAGAAGGCTTTGGCCTGCTGTTCCTCCTACCCGTTGCCTGAGACTTCCCATTCTGGGAGTTAGACACACAAACATATGTCACACAAAAGTGGCATAAATACCATATGCAAACAGATTCTTCTGTGTGGGTGGCAAGTACAAAACCCAGCTTTTGGCACCAAAAAAAAAATTCTGACCCTGGTTCTCTGGAAAAATATAGGAAAGAAAAATTGCACCAGGTGAGGGTAACATCAGATAAAATGCAGCTCTGCCAGGTTTGCATTCTGAGTAGGATTGAGGGATTCCTGTGGAGTTTTTTTTGTTTGTTTGTTTGTTTGTTTTCAAACCACCTGAACCCTTGTTGACGTTCAGAGTCTGCAAAACTAGTTCTAATACTCTGTATTTTTCTTCCTCTTTCCCTGAATTTATAAACCCTTGTGGTTTCCAAGGGCAATTCAATGTAAAAAGTAAAAAATTCTAGCTAATAGGAGAGCTTCGTTGAATTGGAATGGAAGGGCAAACCAAAAATAATAATAATAATAATAATCTGGCACAAGTTTATGGCCTATGTATACACAGGATTTATACTGACAAGCAGACTTATCCCTGCTGGCATGAATCCCAGAAACCACAGTGGCTGGCAAGTCTGCCCAGAAATGGATTGCACCAATAGTGTGAAATGTCTGCTCCCCCATCTCCTGGGGAGGGCTCAAAACATGATAACTGCTGAGTAACGGGATTTGGCTGAAGAAATTAAAAATGACGCCCTCCCTAGTGGAATCTCCCAAGGGAAAGGCATGAGGGATGTTTGCAGTAGCAGATTCAAGCTGAGTGTCAAATCTTTTCTTAATTTGAAAGTTTTCTTCGCTCTTCCTTGCCATATTTCTGCACTCTTTCTGCATCCTACTTGCACATTGCTAATCTGTTTTGCACTGAACAGGTTTTTTTCCAGGTCTCTTCTGGGCAGCCAGAGCTATAAGCCCAGCTAACCATGACACCAGCCCTTCCTTCAATCTCTAGTTTTCTCACTGTCTTTTTGTAAATGCACTGCAACTCGTCTAGCTCCTTATGAGAAGCAAATATTGCAGTGCCACTGATCCTTCTCTGTGTGAGCTGAGGATCAAGTGTATAGGGATCATGTCAGAAAACTTTGACTCACTTTAAAATTTTAGTGAAAGATAAAGTTCAATTACAATCTCTTGCAATTAACGTTTGCTTTGTCCTTCCCTTGTACTCTCCCCACACCACAGCCACAGGTATAACATTTCAAGTATTTTTCATTAAATAACATGTTGTTCTTACTTCTGTCTCAACTGAAGTAAAATAGTGGGGGTCTCTTGTCTTCACTGGATTTTCTGTGTTCAGTGATATTTACAAAGTTCAGCAGATAACAAGAAGGTACAATTAATTCTTCCAGAATCTGGACACCTTAGATATCTCCTGCTGCCCTCTGTCAAGCATGGCACTATGCATTCCAGTGTTCTTGACACCTTTTGTTGCAGACCTATCGCAGCTGCCTGCCTACTCCTTTGCAACCACGTGAAGCAGCTGAGAGTTTAATGTTTCACAGATGACAGTCATCTTTTTTTGCAAGTCTCAAAGTCAGAGCATAGATGATTTTTTTTTTTTTTGTAAGATAATAACAAAAGATCTCAGAAGTGGAATAGAGCATGAAAAGTCAGTCTCATCTTCAAGGTGTAAAGATACCTTCCTAATCAAGGGGTGGACCACAGAATGAAAAATACTGCTTGTAAAAACTGTTAACAGTTTCTAGGCTGTGCTCCAGGCTCCGCTCCTTTCACGTGCTGCATATATGCACTAGTGGGTTTATTTGCTTATTTTTAAATGATCTGTGGTATTTGGCAACTGCCTAAATCACCTTTGATATTTTTTTTTTTCTCCTGAATTGGATAACTTTGATTTATTAAATTTCTAACACAATTGCAAATTCAGTTTGCTTCAAGGAACCATTGTTCATAAAGTTCCTGCACATTATTTCAAATCTAGTGAAGGAAAAAGGTAAGAAAATGGGGTCAAAGTGATAATATACAGAATTTATGTATTTAATAACTTCTGTAAGAGATCTATCAGTGTGGAAATGAATGACAACTTCCATGAAACAGTGTTCCTCTGAAATTAGGATAACTTCTCCTAAAGTAGTGACTAGGTAATTGTTTTGTTGATATTTACTTTTTTCTCTGTAGTAATGCTTGGATTTAAGCATTAAGTAGAGGATACCTGGAAAGACTTGACATGCTACCTGGATATTCCAAAGAGACAAAGTTTCACATAAGGCTGTGGAAATATCAAAGGGAAGAACTTCCTTCTCCCATTAGAATTTAATCATTTTTTTTCAGAACGTTTGATGCCCTTTCCCTGAGTTATATCTTTCAAAAATCATTTGTACTGATCTTGCTCTTGCTAGTTCCAAATCAACATAAAGACCTTGATGGTTGGAATGGGTACAAATCAGGTTTCATAATGAACTTATTTAGAAATTATGTGACTGGAGTTGGCAGGGCTGATAGATAGGGCTTTAAACTAGAGTCGAAGGGGGAAAGGGATAAAACCGGGCACGCCGGTGATGACCTAAGAGATGGTGCACTAGAATCAGAGGGACTGTATGCCAGTGAGGTCCTTCGGTCAGATCCACAAGGTGCTGCATGTAGAGAAGAGCATTTGAAGTGCTTCTACACAAACGCATGCAGTATGAGGAATAAAATGGATGAGCTAGGAGTCTTGGCCCAGTCTCACAGCTACATCACCGGCATAAGCAAAACCTGGTGGGATGAGTCCTGTGGCTGGTGTGTTGCAATAGGTGGTTACAGGCTCTTCAGGAGGGACAGGCAGGGTAGGTGAGGTGGTGGGGTGGCGATGTATGTGAAGCAGGGGCTGGACTGTGTGGAACTTCAGGTCAGTGATGGCAAAGTTGAGAGCCTCTGGGTAAGGATTAAGGGACAAACAAATAAAGGGGATGTTGTTGTGGGAGTCTATTACAGACCACCTGGCCAGGACGACAACACCGATGAATTATTCTTTGCTGAACTGAGAGATGCCTCGGGATCAACTCCTGTTGTCCTTATGGGGGATTTCAACCTGCCAGATATCAACTGGGATCACCATGCGGCTGATGCGAGCAAGTCCAGGAGGTTCATAAAGCACCTAGATATCAGAATGGGAGTGACCCGGAGTAACGATGCAACTTTGATGCGAGTATAATCGTTCTCCTTTATTGAATGTTCTAACAAGGTATATATAAGCTACTCCATACAGCATGCGCTGACAACAACTTATGATTGGTCTAGCTTCTCTATGCACACATTTCTAGTACTAATGTAATTGGTACAATGGTGTCGTCTTTCCTCCTGAACATAGTTCCGCATATTTTAGTTGTAACATCACTCAAGGTTATTAGCCCTGGGCCTACATGATCTTCACGGTTCTTCAAAGCCTGAGTTGCTCATTATAATTAAATCATTCCCCTTCTCACTTAAACATAGCTCAACACCTAGATGATAACTTCTTGGTGCAGGTGCTAAGGGAGCCAACTAGGAAAGGTACCCTCCTAGACCTGTTGTAGGAGAACAGAGAGGGTCTTGTGGGAGATGTGGCAATTGGCAGCCATCTTGGTCATAGTGACCATGAAGGGTTGAATTTAGAATTTACAGTGACAGAAGGAAAACTGCCACCAAAACTTCAGCTGTGGATATAGGAAAAGCAGACCTCAGGCTGCTCAGGGAACTAGTCAGCAAGGTCCCCTGGGAAACTGTTTTTGAAGGCATTGGCATCCATCAGTTCTGGTCAATCTTTAAGCACTGCCTCCTAAAAGCACAAAGTCGGGCGATTCCAAAATAACGGAAGTCAGTGAGGCAGGGCAGGAGGCTGGCTTGGCTGACCAGGGATATTTTACTGGAGATTAGGCGAAGAAATAGAGTGTATGGCTGCTGGAAGGAGGGTCAGGCGATGAGGAAGGAATACAGGGATGCTGTTCGTATTTGTAGGGAGAAAATTCTTGTGGCCAAAGCCCAACTAGAGTTGAAGCTGGCCATGTCTGTGGGAGACAATAAAAAGGTATTTGGTTTTTTTTTTTTTAGATATGTGAACAGAAAAAGGAGAATCAAAGAAAACATAGGTCCACTACTTGATGGGGAAGGTCTCCTCACAGACAATGATGTAGGCAAAGCAGAGACGTTTAATGCCTTCTTTGTCTCTGTCTTCAATGCTGATAATGGGCTTCGGGACCCAGGGTGCCCTGAGCTGGAGGACCATGATAGTGGGAATGACAAACTCCCAACCAACCCTGAACGTGTGCGGGATTTGCTGCTCAACCTGGATCCATACAAGTCCATGGATCTGGGTGGAATTCATCCTGGGGTGTTTAAAGAGCTGGCTGACGTCATCGCGGGACCTCTCTCAATTATTTTTCAACCATCTTGGGAATCTGGAGAGGTCCCAGTAGACTGGAAGATGGCAAATGTTGTGCCGATTTTCAAGAAGGGTCAGAAAGAAGACCCTAGCAATTACAGGCCTGTCAGCCTCATGTCAGTGCCTGGTAAAATTATGGAGGAGATGATTCTTGAAGTTATTGAAGCGCACCTGGGGAACAATGTGGTCATTGGTCCCAGTCAACATGGGTTCATGAGGGGTAGGTCCTGCCTAACAAATTTGATTTCCTTTTATGATAAGATCACCCAGCTAGTTGATCAAGGGAAACCAGATGATGTGATCCTTTTGGACTTCAACAAGGCTTTTGACATGGTTTCCCATAGGATCCTACTGGACAAAATGTCCAGTATACAACTAGACGAAAACATCATACGATGGGTGAGCAATTGGCTGACGGGCAGGGCTCAAAGGGTTATGGTAAATGGGGCTGCGTCAGGCTGGCAGATGGTCACTGGTGGGGTCCCTCAAGGCTCCATTTTAGAGCCAGTCCTTTTCAATGTTTTTATAAATGATTTGGATGTAGGACTAGAAGGTGTTTCAAGCAAATTTGCTGATGACACCAAACTTGGAAGAGTTGTGGAATTGGATGAGGGTGGAAAGGCCTGGCAGAGAGATCTGGACAGGTTGGAGAACTGGGCAATCACCAGCCGCATTAAGTTTTTAACAAAAGTAAGTGCCGGGTTCTGCACCTGAGATGGGGCAACCCTGGCTATACATACAGACTGGGCGACGAGATGCTGGAGAGCAGCCCCGCAGAGAGGGATCGGGGGGTTGTGGTGGACAGCAAGTTGAATATGAGCCAGCAGTGTGCCCTGGCAGCCAGGAGGGCCAACTGTATCCTGGGGTGCATCAAGCACGGCGTTGCTAATCAGTCGAAAGAAGTGATTGTCCTGCTCTACACTGTGCTGGTGCGGCCTCACCTCAAGTACTGCGTGCAGTTCTAGGCACCACGGTACAAAAAGGACATTCAACTGTTCGAGAGTGTTCAGAGGAGGGCGACAAAGATACTGAAGGGCCTAGAGGGAGAAGACTTATGAGGAGCAGCTGAGGTAACTCGGCCTGTTCAGCCTTGAGAAAAGGAGGCTGAGAGGGGACCTCATCATGGTCTACAACTTCCTGGCAAGGGAGAGTGGAGAGGCAGGAGACCTTTTCTCCATAAACACCAGTGATAGGACCTGTGGGAATGGGTTAAGCTGAGGCAGGGGAAGTTTAGGCTTGACATAAGGAGGAGATTCTTCACCGAGAGGGTGGTTGCACACTGGAACAGGCTCCCCAGGGAAGCAGTCACTGTACCAAGCCTGTCTGAATTTAAGAAGAGATTGGACTGTGCACTTAGTCACATGGTCTAAACTTTTGGGTAGATCTGTGTGGTGCAAGGAGTTGGACTTGATGATCCTTATGGGTCCCTACCAACTCAGGATATTCTATGATTCTATTCTATGGAGAAGGAAAAATCACTGCATGAAGATAAATTGGCATTCCCGAGTGGTAGGCTTTTGGTCTCCAACACTGCAAGTACCCAGGAATGTAGATTGACCAACCACTAAGAAGCTGGGAGATTTGCTTGAGTAATTTTTTCTTCCTGTCTTCTGTGTTTTATTCTTTATCACCAGCTTGTTGGAAACAGAAATATTCATTGACATTCAAACTTGTTCGATTTTTGAATGTTGTTTAATTTCATTTTCTTTTCTCCCTTTTACTTATGAATGTCTCTACATCCACGTTGTTCTAATTGCTGCTGTCTCTTGCTTTTGAAAAGGTATTTCATTTCTCATGGAATTAGTATCTAGCTCTTTGTTTGCCTGAAAGAAAACAAATTGTGAATCTATTCCTATTCATCCAAATTGTATTTGGATCCCAGCACGTAAAATGTTTGAAAACTTCTGAAATTTAGAAACCAGTAGGCTTAGTTTGAATATGCTGCACACATAAAACAAAAGGCATATTTAATTCCTCTTCTTGTTTTCTTGAAGTCAATAGCAGATTTACTATTGATTTCAAGAGAAGCAGGAACAAGAATTTAAATGCAATAATTTGGGGCTGTATATTATAATAGTCTATCGAACAGGTGACAGGACTCATGGAATCATTGCAAAGCTTGACTCTCCAATGAGAAAATACCTCAAAAAAAGCTGCTGCAAGTCTGAAATAATTGTGAGTTTTGTATATGTGGATTTTTTTCTTTCTTTTTCTTTTTAAGATCTTTGTGATTAAACCTGGTCTATCAGTGCATTATTGCATCTTCTGGCACCAGTGAGCAAATAGGCTGACACAGCACAGCTCCCTGGTGACCTCCTAGCAATGGCTGATTGACTTTGCAAGGATTTTTCATTTCAGAAAGACTTGCAATTTCCTGAAATGACTTCAAAGAATCACATCATCTTATTTCATATTCACATTTGCTTGCATCCATTATTTTTGAGGTAGACAGCTGGGGGAAGGGAGGATGAAACTATTCCATATAAATCAGTTGGATGTGTTTCATAAAAAGCAGTGTTCTGACCCTGTTACTATGTCTGTCTACCCACCTATATTGAAAGAGGATTGCATTGTACCAGAATATCATAGGTTACTTAAATCCTAAGCACGTTATTTGTACTGCTGTGAAGAAGTATCTTTATAGCTCACTTTATGCTTATTGTTAAGAAATAGCACAACAGAGAGAGAGAATCAAAATGACAAATATGTGGATGTTCAGAAGACAAATGATTGCAGGTGTTAGAAGGAGTTGTCCACCCACAGGCTCAGCAGGTTCTGGAGAGACCAGTTAAGAAATGGGGTATCTCTGGTACATAATCTGCAAATACGTGCCTTGGTTAGCTTCATTAGAAACCTGTTCAGAAAGGAAAGTAAAAGGACTTCACTGAACCCCAGCCTGTTATAATCTATGAAATACCTGGAATTTCCCAAATCATGACTAATATAATATACCTCTTCCAGGGAATACATTGTACAAGACCATAAAAACACTGTATAATTAATCTCCAGTGGACCTGGGCACAGAGATGGCTAGTTCATGTCACAGTTGCCTCCTTAAGTCAGCTTCCAGAGGGCAATCTGAAGCACAAGTAAATGTATGGGTGGTTGTCTTTATGTGGCAAACTCTGCTCTGTTTGTTTTCTGTTCATTCCATTGATTCTAACTCATTTTTAAGTTGTGGTTTTCTCCCTTCTGTGGCTATGAAATCAAAGATTGGTCAGTTTGATTAAGCTGAACTGAAAGAATGCTGTTTGAGGGGATATGAGACAAATGGAAGTTCTCTGGCTCCTTTTACCTTAGAGGGTGATCTGCTCTGTTTTTCCTTAGTACTACTGCAAGTGTAATTCTGGAGAATTTAGCTAGCTTCTATACATTGGATAGAAAACAGCATGAAAGACCTTGACTGAGAAAGGACCTTTTTTCCTGTCCCTAATGACTCTTGGTACCTGAAGCATCCCTGGGGATGTTTTCATGTGTTCATCTCTACAGGCCGTGAATCTTCTAACTGATCTGTCTTTCAGTGGGTGACAAGTGAACTGCCAAGCTGTAGGTGTGTTTTCTAGCTAGATGAACCTGTCATCTGACTAGAATTCCTCCTGTTGGATTCGGTCACTCAACCTGAATTTCTGAGCTGAAATAACAGCTATGATATAGCTATGAAATATGGTCAGACCTCCTCAGTTTCTGTAGATGTGAGTGATGCTGATAGCCATCAGCATCTTCAGCATCAGCATCAGGACATCACTCCTTGTTGTAGAAATTCTAAAAGGTTGAGAAGTACAGTTCCTTTCTTCCCTTGTGGTACTTGCCATTTCTTGATGCCGTATCCTACGTAATATGCAAAGCAATTGTTATTTACAAATCTGACAGTAGATGGGTTCCACACAATCACAGCAGTAAGGATACAGTGATATCCATGTAGATGAGGGCAGCACACTGACCAAGTTGTGCAGCAGAACAGCTGCAGAAATGAAGATGCAATGGTTTGCTCTGAGGAAGGAGTGAGAATTGTTGCTCAGAAAGAAAAGGCAGGTAAAATGAATCTGTAGTATGACTGCTTTGAGAAAGGGGGTTTAAGAAGCTTCAAGATGAAAGGGAAATTTGTGTACTGGATGACAGAAGCTGTGAATTTTACTTTCACAAAGTCCTAGTATGTAACAGTGGAGATAAGTATTGCTTACATTAACCATGGACTTCGTAGCAAGAGAAGTAATTTAGTTTGGATAAGACAAAATAATGCTTTGTTTTCTATAGTAGCTTTTGCTAAAATCTCTTAGAATGAATTGCAGTTGGGGTTCCAAGGCAGGTGAAATGATCATTACCATCAATTAATATCAGTGTTCCAGTTTGCTTCTGTGGCTAAAGTTTTGTGGCTTGAAGCACAGATAACGAACTTCACTCTTGGTTTTCACAAATACAGACCTGTAATCCTATTGTGCTTTGGGACCATCAGAGGAAGATACGCTATTGCTTATACTTTGCAAGCTATCTCATCAGTGGCAATTGAGATAAATGTTAAAATACTACTTTAGCCAATTCCATATTTGTGCAAGATTCTTTACCAGCTGGATTTGGGCCCCTCGCTACAAGAAGGACATGGAGGTGCTTGAGCGAGTCCAGAGAAGGGCAACGAAGCTGGTGAGGGGCCTGGAGAACAAGTCCTATGAGGAGCGGCTGAGGGAGCTGGGCTTGTTCAGCCTGGAGAAATGGAGGCTCAGGGGTGACCTTATCGCTCTTTTTAGGTACCTCAAGGGAGGCTGTAGCGAGGTGGGGGTTGGTCTGTTCTCCCACGTGCCTGGTGACAGGACGAGGGGGAATGGGCTTAAGTTGCACCAGGGGAGGTTTAGGTTGCATGTTAGGAAGAACTTCTTTACCGAAAGGGTTGTTAGACATTGGAACGGGCTGCCCAGGGAAGTGGTGGAGTCACCATCCCTGGAAGTCTTTAAAAGACGTTTAGATGTAGAGCTTAGGGATATGGTTTAGTGGGGACTGTTAGTGTTAGGTCAGAGGTTGGACTCGATGATCTTGAGGTCTCTTCCAACCTAGAAGTTCTGTGATTCTGTGATTTACAAAACAGTATTGTGAGTGCATTCGCCATTTTCCATCAGTGTTTTTACTAGCAAGAAGGTGATAGTAACGAGTAGAAGCCAGATTTATGTAGGTATTGAGATACCTATTTTTAGACATTTAGTGAGATTTTCAGCAACATTTCTCCAAGTTAGATGGATGATTTATCTGGGAAAAACTATAAGTTGCACCAAGAACCTAATTTTATTTTTAAAGTTTATTTTAGAAATATTATCCACTTAAATAAGGATTTAAGCTGAAATTTGTTTGGGTAAAGAAACTGTTTATTAGTTTAGATCCTAAACAATGAAGTTCTGCTCTACTATCCCTAGTCTTGGGTTAAGACATATATTCTAGGTGCTGATAGTGATTCTGTACATAATACGTATGCTAGAAGTTGTATAAGGTATCTTAATAAGCTGGAATCAGCTGGAGTATAAGAAAGAGGTACTTTTTCATTTATGGTGCTAATTTTTTCTTCTTTCACAGTTGATTAAAATGTATGGAACATGTGAAAATGAATTTTGATGCCATCTGTGGCCATGACAAAGATCATATCACTTAGCAGCATGGGGATTTCAGAGGAAATGGTGAACAGGATATGCTCCAGGCATATGCTCCACTGGTCATTAGCAACAGGGTTGAAGCTGCTTTATCCTGGCCAGTAATTCATCCACAACTCCTGAAATGCTCCATCTCTCCCTGTCCTCATGTGCCATACTCAAGGAGCTGGAAATGTTCTTGCAAGTGAGCAGGTAGGACAGCAAAGTGCTCAGATGGTACCCAGGCCACACATCTCTGCACTATGGGACCCATCAAAGGAAGTTGTCCATCTTCCTATCTCATCCGGAGATGGAGGAATGGGATTTTACCTCAGTCTTCCCATTAACATGAAGGCAGCATCACCCCTTGCATGTTGGCCTGAGAGCTACCATGCTCAGAGGCATGTGGTTTGATACTGTGCAATTTGGCTGCAGCACCAGCATCAGGAATTCTTCATGTCCCTGCCAATGGTGCTGCATCCTCATCACGCTGATGCTATCTGCCAGGCTGTACTGCTAACTGGAGCAGAGGGCAAGGACTTCATGGAGGTCAAACCAAGGGTTTGGGGAGATGATTCGAAGTTAATATGTGATTATGACTGTATTAGTTGAATTTCAGCTCCTCCAGTTTAATATCAGTTAAACTGGCTTAATTTCATTGTGGAAATTAATTAGGCAAATCTGAATTGATGCTGTTTCACATCTGAATGAAAATCTACACCAGTGTATATTAAAAAGAAAAAAGTTGTTAACTCAGTTTTAATGGGATTAACTCTCTGGAGCATCCCCAGGTGGACAAACTCAGTCACTGACATCGTATCGGGTCATTAGCAGAGCATTCCTGTACTGGTAAATTATACCCACCATACATGCCACCATAACTGTTTGCCCTGATGGGGATAATAGTCTCTCTCTCTCTCCCTCTCCCCCCCCATTAGCAGTCTCTGTCATTAAGATCAGGGAGATGATGATGGCACTGTCACTATCAACTTTACTTGGGAGTGCATAATGTGAATCTCACCTGATGCACATCTCTCCTTAATAGCTTTGTTCTTGACAGCGATCTCAAGTTCAAGCTGAGCTGGCAGTGCATCTGTTCTCAGAATTGCACGTTCTTTGTTGCACCCAGGCTCAGCTGAGGCTGCCCTCACACCATTCCCCCAGTATCTTAGCATTGAAACCTGAGAGACTATTGCAAGTTTAAACTGTTTCTCGGAAATGGTGTCACTGTTCTTTCAGGGCAAAGGCCCAAAATGTTTTGGTTAGTCTGCTTTCCTTTATTCTGCTTCTATTTCATGCTTTTATTGATGCTACAAGACCCCTGAGAAGTAATAATTAAAGTTCAGACCTATGTTCTGACTAGCAAAATTATAATCTTTCATTTACAAAGCCCTTAGATTACAAGATATAGGTTTTGTGGTCAGATTCCTACACATGGCTCTCTTGAGGCCATTGGAATTTTCTTGATTTATACTAGGTGAGAAACCAGCCTTCTCTGTATAGGGTCTTATCGATATGAGAGCTCATCTCAGCTTTCCACTCACCACCAGTTTTTCTCCTTTAACATAACCTCAGCTCCTCTGCTTCCTCTGCATTGAGAACAAGTGGATTCTGCCCATCTTTGGCAGGGCAAATGCGAAGGGTGTCAGTAAGTGCAGCGATAATTTGCACTACCAAGGGAGTGCTTATGTCTTTGCTCTAAACAGCCATTTGGAAGAGCTTTGCAGGGTTACCTTATATGAAAGCCCAAGTCTACACATTAGAGTGCAGCTAATTAATGCAGCATACTTATGATTTTTTCTCTGTAATCCAGTGTTGAAAATCAATGCTTCTTAGTGCAAACAAATGTGATTAAGAAAATAAAATATATATTGCGGTTTGGTCAAAAAAGCAATGGAGTGACCTAAAACTAGAGGGTTGACTCAGTTTTACTGAAATGGGGAAACTGATGAAAGTCCTGAAACCATAATAGTAGAGGCATAAGTCCTGAATTAATAGCCAAGGCATGAGAGCTGCCTGTCAGGTTGAATAGGAAGTCTGGTGTCAGAGTATAAGTAAGAATTCAATAGGGGAGAAAAATGTTGAAAAGTTATCAATAAACAAGCTTTTGTGGTTAGTAAGAGAAATGGAAACAGCTGGAGATGGTATGTTCCAGTCAACCAAGTTTCAAAAGTAAGCAGCTAGTAATTTGCAGCTAATTCTAAATAAAATATCAATTCAGCATGCAAGTGTGCAGTGAAAGCCAAAATCTTAAACCAATGATGAGGAGGCGGAAGCAGTGTTTCCACTGAGCAGCAGGCTTGTGAGTCTTGGCACCCCCTGAGGGTCTAGGAAGAGTTGTAGAGGTATCTTCCTGTACATGACTCATGAAAGGACTGTTACATGGGGGGAAGAAACTGGGTGGGTGAGGAGAGTACTCTCTATTGTTTTTTACAGGCTTTCGGACATCTGGCCAGGATGGAGTATGAACAGCTGAGACAGTTAAAAGAATTCTGATAGGCAAAAGCCAGAGCATGGCCTATCCGCTCCAAGGGACATGGTCATGAGTCCCTTCAGGTTGAAACTAGGTGTGTCCCACATCCTCGCAAAAGCTTGAACAACAGTGTGAGTGAGTGGAAAATGTGCAGGACCATCTCTTTCCTTCACTGCTACTCAATGCTTTTGAACAGGCTGTTTTATATGCCATTATGGCAAGAAGATGTAGGGCTTAGAGTGCCAATTGGACACCAAAATCTCTCCAAGGCCAGTATTTCTCTGTGTAGGGACAGCAAGTTATGACTAACTCCTCCCTTCAGATCTTATTATCTGCTCTCAGGCTGTGCTCTGTAGTGGTCTGGGCTTTATGAATGCTGCTGCAGTGTAAGAACCCTGTGGATCTGGTGCACAGAGAGGCTAGGCACGCCATCTCGCTACACTGGGGTCAGCGTGTCCAGGCATTAGGTGTTGCCGTGGCTGAGCTAACCCAGATCTGTAACACAAGTGTTCCTGCACTCATAATATAGGGTCCCTGAACCACAAATAAGGGCCGCAGCAAAGGAAAGTCTTATCAGAGAGAAATAAATAGGCCAGTAATTCTTTACAGAGGAAGGCCGGCTGAATATTAATTGGAATCAATGGCAATTACTGTGCCAGGAAGAAACAAATTAAGATTAAATCAATTAAAGGTAATGCCTTGAAGGAAGGACAATGATATTTAATTGAAATTGTTTTAAATGGCATTTCACACTCCTAAGTTTTTATTTCCATTAGGACACTTTAAACATTTTACATTAAAAAATTGAATTGAATTTTCTCTTCAAAGACAGAGCAAAAAGGGTTATTGGCAGCATTTTATTTTCCAAGCTAGGTCAGGACTTACACAGATACCACTTTATCCTATATTTCTTTGCAAGTTTAAAATAGCTAATTGGTCTCGTTGGATTGAGGGGTGGGATAGATGTCTGATAAATAGCGAACACTTTTTAAAACTGATATAGCTTATGTTCTAGATTTCTTTCATTTTGCTTTTAATTTCCTTAAACTGGTAATCCAAGAAAAAAGTTTTATCAAAGGCCTACTTATATGTGTGTTTTTCATGAATGATCTTTTATAGATACAGTATGTACAAAACTCTATATTGTGCTTGTATTTTTAAACTGTTATAGAGTTGGAGCCTCTGAAGTTATGTAAAGTTATTTTTGTTTGTGTTTCAGATTATTTTATTTGTTTAGCTTCTAAGCATAGAAACCTAGAATACCAATAGAGAAATTATTCCTCTACTTTTTTTCTATTACTTAAAAAAATAGTGAGGGTTGTGAGGAGCGATAAACAACCATCTAAATTTCTTATAAGGCTTTTGTTAAGCCCTGAAAGAGAATGTCCTATAATTGATGGTGGGTATTACTAGCTCCAGCCTGGTTTTTGGCACATGGAAAAAATAACATTTTCAAAATGCATTAACTACTGCCATCCCATGGTCCCTTTGCAGAGATTTTAACGCTGACTACATAAACAATACAGCATACTACGTATAGTGTGTCTACATCCGTAGTATGGTCTCCTTTCTCAAGATTTCTGCTCATACAGATTGAAGGACTGGCCTTATAACAGCAATTTCAAAGGGAATATTTCTGAATTGTAGGGGTTGTGTGTTTTTCCTCCACATAAGGTACATGTACTAGTACAACTTTTTCAACCCCTGTGATGAGGATGAGCACATTTGTTTAGAATAACCTAGATAGGATGCCTTAATGTAAAAAGTACTGGTTGCAGCCATTTGGCTTTGGCTGAAGTTCTGCTGGGGGAAAGAAGGGAGGAGGCTCCCAGCAGGGTTTGCCCTGGTTATGAGAGCAGGACTTGCAGCAGTTCAACCTTCAGTAGAGTGAATGCAGCTGATTGGAGGGTATCTCATGTTATCCAGGGTTTTGCCAGATATAGCATTACATTAAAAGGTTGGGAACAACTGTTCTGAGGCATATCAAGTGCATCTTAATCAGATATTTTCTGCTCAGCCCATAAATTCTCTGCAAAGTAGAGCAATAATTTCCCAGCAACACTATAATTGCAGATACCCTTTGTCTGAAGCTCTGCATATTCTCTGAAGAATGCAAATTTTGAATGTGTCAGGCCATCTGCCTGGGGGATCCCAGTAGCTCAGACTGCTTCTTAGCTTAAATTACTGAAAGTTGTTATTTATAACTTTGTTATTGTCTTGATGTCAGTGCAGCAGGGTAGAGGTTTGTTGGTACCTTTCTAAAAAGTGTTACACTTCTGACATTTCCTTCCTTCGCTAGCACCTTCTTTATGGAATGGACAATATCCTCTTGGGTGAGTGTATCTCTTTCCTTAAACACAGACTGCCTTCATCAGGGGATCACAGTGTGACCAAAAGAAAACTAAGCAACCCTAACTGACTGGTGCTTTGCCTAACACAGATAAACTGGTGTTTGGGCTATTTAATCAGCTTTAAGATACAGACTGTGCAGATTGGTGCTTTGTAATTATTTGTTTATAGTAGTGCAACAGTGCTGTATTGGTTTTGGAAAAAGGAAAAAATGAGGGCTGGGGAGGGTGGAAAGCTTGTCAAATATTTTTCACATTCTTCCTTTTATGAGCTTTAAAAATATATTCCTTTTTTTTCATTCACTTCCATGCAAAGTTTCCATCTAGCTCTGTTAACATGTAAGGAAGTCAGTTTTGCAATTTTGAAGGCAGTTTCTTTACTTATTCATGAGATATAAATAGCTTGAATATAGCTGGGAACGTGACTCTTAATTCTATTATATTTTGAGGTGAAATCTGTAGAACACCCAAATAAACAATCAAGACTTAAAGAAAAAGCACAGCCTACTTCCAGAGCTCAGAGCAGATTTTCTTCTGGTGCAATCTATTAGAACTCCACTGAGTTCTTCTACAGTAGTCAAAAATCTGAACTTTTTGTCATGTCATGTAGTTGGAGGTTTTCCTTCTACTGAAGCTAGATTTTCAGGAATGTGGGTGCCTAGACTTCATCGTTACTGCTGATTTAAGCATTGCTTAAATGCAAGCATAGCATGATATGAAGGCTGCATGAAAATCAGTGACCTTTTTTCTAATAGATTTTGCAAAGTGTTTATCAAACTTTCCAACAATAATTAATTAGATAAACCATTTCACAGAATAATCGGTCATAAAAATTATTGCTATAAGTACTGAGAACTTCCCCACATCTTTGGTATAACATTTGCTGTAGACTTGAATGGGTTTTGTATTTATTGTGTGTAAGGAAAAGGGATGTTTACTGCCTGTGTAAGCCTCTGGAGAAACATTTTGTGCAGTTCTAATTCAAACTAGACCAGCTGGGCAGATAAATCACCATGTAAAAATACATCATTTCTATTAGATTATTTAAAAAAAAATTAAAAAAAAAAAAAAAGAACACAACTAGGTATGCTTCCCTTCTTGAATTTCTCCTAAAAATGTTGAATTTACTATAATTAGTTTTGTTCTCTACAGAAACCTTCATTTAGGAGTAATACTATTAAACAAGTAAAATACAAATTACAATTGACATTTATATGATGATAATCACTCCTTCCTGGCTGCCAGGAATGTTTTTTCAAAGAGGAACCTGCATTTTTGCAGATGGCATGAAAAAAATGAGGCTTGCAGAACACACCATTATTCCTGCGAGGCCGTCAGTTCATTAGTTGAAGCAGCCAAGTCTTGATGAGCTGCAACTGATCAGCAAATGGAAAATGAGCAGGAATATAAATTTCCAGCAAACTGAGTCATTAACATTTGCTGCCTGCATCCTGGAAACACAGTAAATCAAAAGTGTCATGATATATCAAGACAAAATATCATTACTAATTGGGATTAATTTGCTGCTGTGGGTTTGACGACCTTTGCTGAAAGAAAATAAAACTGCTCATTAACTTTTGTTATTTAATTTCTTTGTTTCTTTTTCTTTGAGGATGTCATAAGATTTCAGGATACAGGCTCTTCCAAAAGGTGTTATGTTTGATGCATTTTCATTTTTTGGATGGTCAGCTATGGTGTCTTCATTTAAGAAATAACTTCCTTGTGCATGTGGAGAGGAGTATTAGAAAGATAACAGAGAATTTTATACAACCTTAAGCAGTGCTAAACTGGATCTATTTTTCTTCCATTGTTGAATAGAGGAAGATCCACTGTTAGCTCCATTGAGCACTTGTTACTATTTTCCCAAATGCTCAATGATATTTCCAAAAGCGCTCTCCTCTCTAAGCATGTTGCAGCTGCAAGCCAGCCTCCTGGTACTCTTCTGAGCAACTGGAGCTCAGCCTGGGGAGTACCACGGAGGTGCTGGGAGCAGCTGAGGCTCAGTGCAGCCTTCAGGCAGCTGCCTCAGAGGCACCTGTGGGAGCACCCACTGCCAGGTGCAGCCTTTAGCTTGTGCGTGCCTGGTGTGGAAGCTTGAGAGTAGAACAGGCTCACCACAAGGTGAGTCTTCTACCCTGACTTTACTGACGCAGCAGTGTAAGGCATCATGATTTGGGGTTATGTTTAACTCCTTTATACAAGGTAGACAGTATTAGGGACAGGCTGAGCTTTGAAGGGATTTGACAGGATTTAGACCATGCTGCTAGAAGCTGTGGAAGCACATTACTTTTCTGAAAAGATACCTCGTGGCTGAGCGAGGGTGATGGCTGTGTGAGGGAACAAGGCGCTAGGCTGTCCAGGATGTGCTACTTGCATAGGAGCATGGTTTGGGGCAGAAATCAACCCAACCCAATTGACTTTCCTCCTTTTGCATGTTCTGTTCCTATTTATGGTGAGAAACTGGGAAAAGGAGAGGAAGAAAACTGACAAGAAACAGAACAGCATACTTGAGAGTGGAAATTTCTTGACCCATCTACTACCATCGGTTACATCTTCAGATCTATTTTCATCTAGTGTCATCTCTGTTGGCATAACTGCTGAATAGGATTAAATGATTGCCACAAGTTTGACTGGTCAGACTTCCCACATCCAATTTCCGGCCTTGTACTTACACAACCAGGTCTGGTGCAGCCCCTAAAAATGTTCTTATGCTGTATTTTTCTGAGAAGAGAGTACATAAGTAAGTTGGCAAAACATTCCTATTGCTCTTAGCAAACCATTAGGCGTTTTGGTGCCTGTTTAGACGCAAAGTCACCATATGCTTGAACACTTGCCTGCTGATGAGTTGCTCCCCAGATCTTCCTTAATATGTCCCCAAGCCCTCACCAAATTATGGTTAAGCATCTATTTCATCTGCCAGGTTTACACATACTTCATTAATTTCTGATACTTGCCCCATTGTGATGGTTTCTTGGCTTTCCTACAGACTAAATCATGACGTCTCTGTAAATACAGGTCAACATGAAGTTACTACAGAGCTCCATGACTGTAATGAAAGTAGAGAATAGTATAGTTATAACACATTTCTCATGTGATTTAGGTTTCTAATCTTCTAACTCTCCTCTTTTACTGTCTCATAAGCTATAGTAATACAAAAGGCTTTTATCACTTTCTTCCACTTCTTTTGGTTTGGGGTCATTAGCCTGTGTTTATTTTATTTCCAAGAAAGAGGTCTTTTTTTTTTTTTTTTTTTTTTTTCCTGTTATAAGCAACTCTCTCTCCCTTTTTATTTTTTTGGCAAACAGGGAGAAGGTATATTGTACACAGATAGAAAAGGCACACAATAAACTCTGCTGTCCCCAGGTTCTTGCTTTTCTGTGAGTCAGTATAACAGTTCTAGTAACAATGACTGCAATGATCGGACATCCATACTGACACTTAAAAGGGAGAGGGACAATGGTCTATAAATAATTAAGAGGGGAAAAAAATCATTTGTTCCTTATTTAATGCTAGAGATAAGCTCTTGTTTCAGCTCAAGACATGTTACAGCCAAAACTGATAGGCCAAGGTCAGTCCAAGTTTTGCATAGAGCTCTCCTTGAAGTAACATTCTCGTGTTCAGAGAACTGGACTCAACAAAGCTTTGGTGTAAAACTAGTGCCATAATTGGGGAGGTTTGTGTTAGCTAATGCCTGTGTAAGCTTTGACTTGCAATTCTGTAGATCTGTCTTGTATCTTCACTTTGGTACCTTTGCAGTGTTGTACACAGGAAATAGAAGAAATGCCAGGCTGGAAATGAGTTCTCCCATGGCAGAACTGAGATCAGACCAACACTCAGGTACTGTGGTTTCTTGCATGCACCATCAAAGGGGAATGCTGGCTAGAAATGGAAAGGTGTATGTGAGAATCACCAGAAGGTACTATGACAGTTTATGGCCATTTACAGCGTCTTATTTGGCTATGCCGTCAATGCATGCAAAAGATTTGGGGCTGATGCGGGATCTTTACCAGGAATCCTCAAGATGAGGAAAGACATATTTGTATCAGCAATACATTTAGCCATAAGAAAAGCTTATGAGGAAAATAAATAAAAAAAATAAGAGATTCAGGGAAAAAAAATCTCTAATGCTTGTTGCAAATCTGACTTTGGTGTGAGTAGTATGTTGGGTATGGTATGTGTTTGGATGGCATGTTACTCTTCATATGTTGGTAAACTTATCAAAGTAGAAGACAAATATTAAGAAACTCTGTGTTCTGTCAATGACTAAATGAAAACAAACATCTTCCTTTGACATGAGCATAGCTGTTGACACAATTACTTTTTCAGCTGACTTCCAGCTTATCGAACAATAGCAGAAGATAGTAGCTGAAAGTTGCCTTTGGTTGGGAAGAGTACTGGCACCCTTATCTGTCAGCTCATGTTACAATACTTCAACTTTCAGAAGTTTACGCTGTAAAAGAATGTGGTCACCTTGCCCATTTGGGCACGCTGGTTGCTGTATGGCACCTAATATGTTAAAGTCTTTCTTGTTCACAGAGCAGTTCTAACTGGACACCTTCAATCTATTTACTAGCTGGCTGTTCTGGTCTTCAGACTTTGCCTTTTAGTGCTATTTCCTCTTGACCTCATTGCAACTCCTATGTTAGTCTCAGGCCAGGGTTCTGTGAATCAGTCAGTCAGAAATTAAGGATTTATGAACAAGTGATCCTTTGTGTGTTGGTTTAATGCATCTTCCTTTTCTAGTTTAACACAGTGTGAAGTTCTATATTGACATCACTTTGGAAAGCTGAATCTATCAAGATTTAGCTGTGTGGTTCTTTATTTTTCATAAACAGCTGAAAACAGACCAGGACGTGGTGATCATTTTTAGTGTCCCTTGCAAGTGTCTGGCTGATATTAGCTGGGGATAACAGCCATTGATATGCCATGTGAAAGTGAATGAGAGTCTCATGAGTAAACTCAAACAGACTTTCAGCCCAACTAGGAAATATCTGTTTATATTTTTCATAAATAGAGAGAAATTCTTTACACTGTCATTATTATAATTATTCCCTTATTAAGGGAAGGACCCCTATAAGAAACATGGGGATCCAGCTGAGTGAACCAAAATGGGAAAAGCAGTTATGAAAATACAAGACTTTGTGTGCATAATATAAACAAAAAAAAGGGGGGGGGGGAGGGGAAGTAATGCTTTTCCTGATACTTTGTTTTCAGTAATGTGTGATGATTTTTCTTTAAGAAGTAAATAAAGTTATATCAAGAAAATAGGAAGATTACGTCCCTTTTAACAAAAAAGGACTAAGGACTAATATGAGAAAATACGGTTGGGAAACTTTCAGAGATTACTGTTTATTGCATGTATTACAGTATGGCCAGCTGCCTTCTATATTCAGACAGAAACCTCCTAGAAATGGAATGAATTCACACTTAGGACTTAGCAAACAACATAATCATTCAGTTATATGCCGTGGTAAAGATTCATTGGTGCCATATACAGGAAATATCATGTACCCTGCAGAATGGGAAAAGCGTGTCTTTTTTTTTTTTTTTCTTCATGACAAAACACAGAGGAAGCCATACCCAGTCTCAGTTCTGAGCACTACCAGGCTCAGATACCAGCACAGAGCTCCCCAGTTTGCTTAAAGGTGATGGAAATCCGAGTGCAGGTAAAGAACTTATTACATTCACTGAGCAGTCAGCATAAAATCCTCTAGATTTTCTTTTTTTTTTTTTTTTTTTTTTCTGGAAAATCACTCTGAAAAGCAAAAAACAACAATTTCTATGCCTAGTGTGTATATATATATATATATATATAATATATATATATATAATATATATATATATATATTGGTGTGTGTGTAGATGAAGAAACGTCTGTTTCCTTAGAAAGATCAGACCTTACCCTGCCCTCATTTACTGGGTTCATTATGTCTTTGTCAATTCTACTCAAAGGCAGGATTCTCCTGGCACGTATTTTGTACCTCCAGCTGTCACCAGAAATGCTGCAGAGTCATTCATAGAACTGCTCGTTCATGATCTGTCAGGGTGTACCTCCTATCCTCCCCTATCCTCCCATTTACAGTGGATGAGCACCAGAAATGAAAACAAGTTCATCTATTGAAGCTTCCCAATGGTTCCTTCTGGAATACTCACTCTCTACCAAAAAAAAAAAAAAAAAAAAAAAAAAAAAAAAAAAAAAAAGAACCAATTTGCTTTCTCTTAATTTACATAGAATGGATTTAACACATAGAAGATATGAAGTTAGGAGCAAACTAAGTCTCAGTCTTAGTCTCAATAAAATATTTGAGAGTTAATCATTTTTTATGTACTTTAGTAACTTTTAAGACCCCTTTTTAATACAAGATCATACTGTCACATTCAGAAATTCCATCTGACAAGTACTGACTGCAGTCACTTACTGACAACATGTGTACTGAGCACTTCTCAGACTAGGGTCCTAGATCCGAGAGCTGCGCTGGTGGATCGATTTCTGCATGTTCTCAGCCAGGCAAGCAGACTGCCCTTTCCAAGAGCATCTTCCATAGTCTTCTCTGTTTGGCACAGTGTGTGTATGTACTGGTATACAAATATATGTAGGAATGCATGTGTATACATATGTGGGTTTATACACCAGTAGAGATATTGAGTCAGTTGTTATACCATTTTATTGTCAATGTATCATTACAGTCTTAAAGGATACTTCACTGAACTAGCTGAAACTCACTTGAAACCTTGATTTCTTGCTCAGAAAATACAAACTTAGCATTAATTTTTCAATTGCTTTAGGTCAAAGCTACAACAAAGGAAAAGGGCACGTGTTAAGAAGAGGGAATGTGCTACAGAACAAGTAAACCTTTTTTATTTTTTTTACAGTATCTTGTCACAATGCTTTGAACAGAGCTATTGTTTCAAGCACAAAGCATTGCCAGGAACGTACAAGACATCTGATAACACATTTTTGGTACCACTTTTGTTTCTGCAGCTGTATCTGAACTGGAGTGTTTAAACATTGTGATCAAAAGTAAAAATGAACGTTTTCTATGAAGTAATGAGAGGTAATTTTTGTGTTGTTAACTACTTAAGGAGTGATCTAACATGAAGACAAACTTGTAATTGCTGGCCTTTAAAATCCAGCTTCTAAAGTTTTCAAGCTAGATTGAAATTGCAAAGACTTTTTAGAAGTAGGGAACCAGTTTCATCAAAGCATTTTATATGCACACTCTTCTCCTATTCAGTGGAGCACTTTTTTATTTTCAATGAACCCCATTTTGAAGGCACCCTAAGTATACGCCTCTTTGGTTTTAGGAAAATATGGCTGGTAGGGAAATGGTGAGGAGCAAGTGTGAAGGGGGGGGTTGTTGTGTTTTTGTTGTTGTTGTTGTTTTTCTGTTTGCGTGTGCATAGGGTTTTTGTTTTCCATAGGTTGCTTTAGCTTAGAAGGCAAAGTTGTTCCAAGACTATACACAGCTGTTCTGAACAACAAAGGCATTTCAGGTCCATATCTTTCCTGATTTTGTGTAGGAGTTTGTTAAGGGTCTGAATTATTTGACTGGTGTTTACTCTGTAATTTATTGGACTTTTCTGCATTTTAAAATGCTTTACCTGGAATTTACATTCACAAATTCTGTTGCATGAGAATTTTGCCCGCAGGTTTCCAGTACGTTCGGTGGTAACCATGTGGCTAAGCCCTACACTGTTAGGTGCAAGTTCATGCGTCCTTCAGCACTGTCACCTAAAACCTGACGTTGCTAACAACTTGTTTGGTGTAATAAGCTGAGGTAATTCTGGTATTTAGGCAATACATACCATGGTTTCTAAAGGGAGAAAATTAGGCATGGGTTGTTGTTAATGGAGCTTCAGCTTTTCTTTGTGCTGTGGCTTATCTTGGTAAAATTGCTACTGTTACAGTACCTGCTGCTAATTCTGCTTTAAGTTTCGTTTTCATAAGAACATACTGTGGTGACCACTACTGGGCTTCAGAAAGTTCTAATCCCCTAGAAATTGCAGGATTCGTCCTGGCCTAGAAAAGTTACAGAAATTTTATCGCTAGTTTACCTGGCTTTCAGTCTCACTGGGTGTCTTTTAAACTAGTGTTTGCAAATGAGAATAAAATAGAAACCCCAAAAGAAAGATTAGATTAACTACTCTGTCTGAGATTGCTGAAGAACATGAAAATCTCTATGGTAAATGTACATCTTGAAATAAGTCAACTGTGTGATATATTTCTACATATGATTTAACACTTAGTTGTATAATTTAGTCACTGCACAATTTGCTTGTGATTTTACTTTGCATTTGTGTCTAATACCTTCCCATTTAGTTTGTTGTTGTCACTGATATCTTTAAGTAAAAATCAGGGGCTCTGAGTGTAAAGGAAATGTTCATTGTGTGGTAGCATTACATTAATATCACCACCAAAAAAAATATAAGCACTGCAGAGGATTATCCTACTCTTCAGAAATTGCACTCTAGTCCCGTTCTTTTGTCTCTTTTGTTCTATATTATCCTTGTATCAGGTAATAAGAACTCAAATTATTGTTATGCCCTTCAAATGGGGGTAATTTGATTCACTATAGAAAATAACAAATGACAATTTTATCTGTGTTTTGTGATATTCATATTACATTTTTGCCAACCATAGATCATTTGAGGGAGGAATTGATTCTGCAAATATATTTAACAATGGATAGTATAAACAAGAATGTACTTATGTTACTTTTCTAGATACAACATTTGATCATTCTATCATATACAGCATGTATTTTAAAGAGCAGAGTCCACAGAATAATTACTTGTTTCTGCCACAATATTTAAGGAACTTTCACTGAAGTTGGCTCATGGAAGCACTAACAATCAAATGATTATCCAGGTTTTGAAGTTAAAGTCCCTAGCTCAATTGTTTGACTAGCTTCACTGAAACAGAACATCTTAAGTCATTGGTACTAGTTATGCTGAACACAAGAGAACTTTTTGGAGAAGAGCCTATAGGTAAGGTCAGAAAAACACCAAGAAGAGGGCAAGTAAGCCTGCATCCACAACTTGCAGCTGTCAGCGAAGAAAGTGGCTCCCAGATATTCCATGGGGAAGGCAAGGTGCCCAGTGAAGGGGGAGGGACATCCAGGAGAGGAAAACTAGAGAATTATTATTGATCTCTACAGAAGTAAGACATAAAAAAAAAAAAAAAAAAAAAAACTTTGCAAAGTTACTACCCACTTTCCAGTGTGTCAGTGCCATTAATACAGAGAGGGCTGTTCTTCAAACTTTAGAGCAGATAAATAATTGGTAAAGAGAGATTTATTATTAATTTGTTACATTATATATATATATATATATATATATATATATATTTATTTGTGCTTTGGGGTACTTTTCATTGAACATATTAATTTTTTTATTTTCACTGTATATGTAGCTCTGTTGTACCAAGAGGTGGTATTTTCAGCCTTGAATTCTGAGCAGAGGAGAATGATGTTGCTGCTAGTAAATGTGATGATAATGATCTGGGTTCACCAAAGGCGGTGACATTAGCAGTGAAATCCTAAAGGGATACAAAAAGGGACTTGGAAAACCCAACAGGTGGCCAGCTCTGGGCAATGATGTTGTGCTGTTTGTCTTGTGATTCCAGATGGTCCTATCTACTTCGAATAAATGGCCTTCTACTGCCACTGTTCTGCCAGAATAGGGTGTTAGTTATTTTTAAATATATTCTAAATTTCCATCATTAAATACTATTGATCCAGTATGTTGCAATACTGTTCCTCTCTAATATTGCTTCATTTTTCAATATCCTCGTTATCACAGGGAGCCAGTATTCCTTTTGTATCCCACATATCACGTTTTTAAGGTAAGTCCTTTATCTCCCATATTTTCCTTGATAAGTGTTTTTAAAAGTTGACTTCCTCTTACAGTTTTGGTCATTGGCTTGACTCAAGACATGCAAAAGCTTTGGCTTCCTGGAATTCAGACTAAAACCTTAGAGCTTTCTACAAATTAACAGTTGAGACTAAGGGAGTGTAGAAGTAGGACAGGGGGTAATTGTTTTAAACTTAAAGGAGGTAGATTTAGATTAAACATGTGGAGGAAATTACTTCATATGAGGGTGCTGAGGCACTGGAACAGGTTTCCCGGAGAAGCTGTGGATGCCCCATCCCTGGAGGTGTTCAAGGCCAGTTTAGATGTTCTTTGGCAACCTGGTCTAGCGGGAGGTGTCCCTGCCCATGACAGGGGGTTGGACTTAGAGGTCCCTTCCAACCCAAGTCATTCTGTGATTCTAGTATTTTGGTATATACTTGAATATTAATTTAAGCTTCTGGGGGCATGATATATTTGAAAGAAGACCCATTCCTAAAGCCTACTGAGGAATACAGCTAATGCTAAGCCGCATGTTTATTTTATGGTCAACTCTATGCTCACAGTGTCTGTTCTCACTCAGTTTTCATCACATTCTATCATTTACTTTTCATGAAAAATATCCCAGGGATCCTAATAGGACCAATGGAAAACAGCTATCATCTGTGGCCTTGCAGTTAAACTGATAATTGCAATGAAGAACTTTGAACATTTTAGATCTGTGTTGCTATGGATTTAAAACTTGTACTTAGCTTCTATAATTCCCTGGGCTCAGATTTTCTAATGAACTAACACTTAATGTAAGGATAAATTCTCATCACCAAGCACAGCTCATAACAGTTTAAGTTCAGTTTATGGTCTGTTGATTGGCTAAGGCTGAGTTAATTGAAAGTAATTATAAATAGACTATTTGCAAACCATGGAAAAGAAAATCAGAGTGAAAAAATAAGCCTCCATTGTACAATTCAGTGAGTCTTATGGTTGGAGAAAAGAAGCTATAATACAAACAGAATTCCTCAGCTACAATGTTCTTCATGCTATTATTGTTTGAAAGATAAATGCAAATAGTTATAGCACTTCCTACTGAACAGCAGGTTCTGTTGCCACTGAATTTCTCCTGAGAAAATCCTGTTCTTCTTTCTTAGACTTAATTCTAAGTGGGATACCTTACTCTGCCCTCCCAAATAACCGTGAAAAATCAAAAATCTTATGAAATATATTTGTTTCAATGTGATTGCATTGATGTTATTTAGGGCTCCTTGTTTATTTATGACATATGTCTGGAATTGCTTATTCAAATGATGAAGTTTAGATTAGAAAAATTGATGAGCACCTACCATAAGGAGCATACAATCTCGGTTGTTCTTGGAGGCATTTACCTATTACGGGACTGGCCAGTTCAGAGGGCATAAAGCTGAACAAGAGACCTGGCTTGGCACTGTTTATCTTTGCAGCTTGCAGCTTGAAAGACAGTAGGATCTAGTGGCTGTAGGGCTGGCTACTCCAGAAACCAGTGAATGTGAGGTCTGCCATGAACCCAGAATGAGAACTTTCGCAGATTGCATCATTTCTCATTCTCTTCCCATGCTGTGATGTGAAAACTTTTTTTAAAAAAAAAAAAAAAATGTTTTTTTTTTAAAAAAAAAAAAAAAACTTCAGTAATGGGATTGCCTCTGTCTCGACCCGATACTGAAATACTCACAGCTTGGATTTGACTGGAGTCTCTAGCATCTGTGTATTGTATATAATGCTATAGGGACTCTCATCATCTTCCTTTTTTTTTTTTTTTTTTAATAAAAACAACAGGCATAGCCTCAGTGTCATAGAAAATAAAAATAAATAGGGAAATATATGGGGAAAAAATAAATTTTAAAAAGTAGCATAAAAGCCCATCCAGACGTCAGTGCTTACTGCAGAAAACAAGTCATTTTGCAAATACTTAGTTATTCTACAAACCAACTTTTACAGAGCTTTCTACCCACTCAGCTTTTCTATTTTGTTGACAGCTCTGTTGGAACATTAACGTGAATTTTAATTACATAACACTTGCATGTAGGTACTTGTCTTAATACTTCCATCAAAACTTGTTGTAAATAGAGACAAACTTTATTAACACTGTGCAGCTACCCAGATGTCCATAGCACTGCATAGTGTCATCCTTTTGCTACAACAAGGTTGCCTTCCAAACTTATGTATTAGCTTAGATATCACACATGCGCCAAAGCATTGGCTCACGTATATGGCTGTTCCCAGAAACATTTCTTCTTCTAGACACGTATTTTAATTTTTAGGTCATCATGTGTGGAGCCAGGAGCTGGATGATCCTTGTGGGTCCCTTCCAACTTGGAATATTTTATTCTGTTCTAAAAGTGGACATTATAAGAATAATATAAACATCTAGCAGTATCTCTTAGCTGCTAGCCTATTAGTCTTGGAAGGAGGGAAAAAACAGTTTACATTCACAAGACCTTTCCTGAGTAGTATCTGCTTATCTGGGATTGACAGTGATAGAAAATAATGCATTTTTCAGGCTGTATAACAGGGATTATTTATTTATTTATTTATTTATTTATTTTTGCAGGTGCGTTTGATTTATAATAAGCAGTAAGCCCAGGGTCACAGACATTCTGCAGGGGAGATCAGACCTCTAATTGAAACTGCAGAGTGCTAACAGAGAACTTAGAGATTTGTAACACATCCTGTGTTCATGTGGAAGTGTTGCTTATACGTTTCCAAAACTGAGAGCTTTGCAACAATATTCCCTTTATGAAATGTATCCCCATGGTGCTGTCTGACAATTCCCTCCCCAACTCATATGCAAACAAGTAAAAGATCCCCAGAAAAAGAATTTCAAGTTTTATAGACCCTAGTCAAAACCTCACTATGTAAATCAGTAAGTTGTATGAATAGTGTCAGAACTTTTTTTTGTCTCCCTTCCTTCTTGCAGCCAGTGCAGGATAAGTATAGTCCCTGTGTCAAACAGTCATTTAAAGGAAAAAAAAAAAAAAAATCTAAGCACTGTACTTCTGAATATTTCAAAAGCTTTATAATATGGACTCTTTAAAAAGCCAATCTTGCAAGTAAATTGCATGGTATGAGGAAATCATGTAATTGCTGCAGTGCAGCAAGACTGATTTTTCAGAAATGCAACTAAAAATAGAGAAAAGGGTCTGCTTAGTTATACTTGGCCCTATTAACATGGGGAAGTATTACTAGCATACAGCGTGTCCTCAAAAACACAGCTTACTCCTAATTTAAAACCATATGCCCATCAAAGACTGAGAAAATTTGTGTGAGTAAAAAATAGTTGAGGGAATCTCTTATAGGTGATAATTTCAATATGTTTATTTTCATGGAATGGTTGTTGTAAACTGTTTCCTTCTTGCTGGTAGAATTTAGGCTTTTGTTTCATTAAAGTTAGGCTACTTTTTATCTTTTGGAAAATATGGCAACTTTCTCTTTGACAAAGTTTCTTTGGGCAGCTGAAGTTCATGATTAATGGAAGGCTTAAACCTACCAATGTTTTTAATGCATAGCATAGCTAAGCATTGTATATAGAGTTGGTCAAACTTTATTTTTGGACAGAAAAAGACTTGCTGCAAAATATGTATATATATATATATATATTTTTTTTTTTTTTTGGGGGGGGGGGGGCAGGGAAGGGATAATTTTGCCCTAAAACAGAGCTCTTCACTAAGAGCACACTTCTGTTTGATGTCTTATTTTAGTTCTCATTAGCATTACAATTTACATGCACATGGCACCTAACAGTGACTTTGCATGTTACTCATTTTGGGATAATTGTGTTGCTCCACCTTCTCCATGATCTACCAAAGTCTGCCCTTCAGCTAATTCTCAATGCATCCTGGGTGACTAAGAGGGCACGTACACAGCCCTGTTAGCACGCTACTGAGCACTCGATTGAGCTTGACCGTGCTGGGGATTCACTTACAAATGCTCCTGAGCACACAAGCATGGAAGAAAAAAAGTTGAGAGAGCTGAGAACTGACTCATCCATTTACACATTATGGAGCTAAGGATCATCTGAACCCCAATTGTTACTGCAGAATACTAGAAAACATAACGTAACTGTAGTTTGAAAGGACATATCATTCAGTTCTGATCCACACAAGATCAATCAACATTTTGATACAGTTTTAGTTTGTTGTTGTTTCATAGCTCCCAAGAACCTTCTACCCCAGGGGAAAAAAAAATATAAATATTTGAATATTATACCCAATTCAAGAGAAAAACAATACCAGACTTTTGAAGTATATAATAATGCAGAAATTCTCTGTTTCATCATACTCTGGGTTTATACAAACATGCCTGAAATACGTAGAATTGAGTAAGATAACTGGCTGCCTTTGGCATCAGCTTGTATCACCAAAACATACACATTGCAAGAACCATTATTGTTATGAGAACTAAATAAGGACTTTACCAAAAAGTCCTTATTTGTCAAGTATATAGTGATGTACATTAAGAGATGAGTGGCATTTTATACCATCTAGAGATACAAAATGTGAGTTTAAGGGATCAATCTGCAAATAAAGCCATCTAATAGCAAGTAAAATGTGACAAAGGTGATAAAAGAGTCATGATTTATGGCATGAGCCAACTGCATTATGAATTATCAATGATCATTATAATCAGAATAATGTCATACTCACAATTATGGTGCATCTTAAATGCAAATATAATTGCTTTGTATGCAACGAAATACAAAAGCCACATTTAAATAATAATGTTAAGGTTGTGATCCAAATTGGCAAAATCTGGAGTAGTCAGCGAAGCTGACATGATCTCATTCTTAACCTTTTCACTGCTGTCAGAACAGAAATAGGATTGGAGAATGTGTTTATGAAACATCAGGACTTGCTGATGATATTGGAAATGTGTTTGTTTTTAGTAGATGGGAGGCCAAAGCAAATGGATATAATTTCTTTTCTCTGTTTTGATGTCATCTTATTGATTTTGCGGTTGTTTCTGTAAAGCTGAGAGAAGAGGTAAGCCAAGTTATATTATAGTTGATTATATTGGGGGATGGGGAGAGGAAGAGAGTGCAAGAATTTATAGTAAGAATTTAACAACACTAACCGAAATGGCAGCAGACCAAAACCCACTGTGTTCATGTAGTGAGTTTCTCTGTTTAATTCTTCATACCAGGACTGGCATCATATTGCTAGAAACAGACTTAGAGAAATATTTCAATAGTTAGTCAATCAATTACTTCAGGTGTGTGCAGTGCTACATAAGAGTTATATATGCTCTGAGTCACCTGGTTCTGCCACCCTGCCCCGGGGGTGGCGCAGTAAGGTCTGTGGTTTTCATGCCACTTCTTTGAGAAGGCACAATACATGTTTCTGACATAGCTGGTGTAAATAAACAATATGGGGAGGGGAATGCATCAGCCAGGTATATCACATTTCTTTCCTTTCCTTTAAGGAGCATGAAAGAGTAAGGAAAACCCTGGGTGAAAGCTTAGTATTTGTCTCATCAGTGGTAAAGCTGATTTTAATGGGATCAGGATTTCATCTCAAGGATCATTCCTGAATAGTACTCTCCTACAATGAAGTTGCAGTGTAACTTTACAGATGTTGAATCCCCATGCATTCATCTTCCTTAGTTTGTGCTGGTATTTTGATATAAGCATAATGTATATACCATTTGAAGTTGGAAGTACCCTCCTACCCACCCCTGAACTCTGAATGCTATGATGGCTTACAGTTCTGTTTCCTTGATGTAGCCATATACCATTCAGCAGAATAATGATGTCATACTTCAAAAGATTTCTTTTGACAAACTGTCCAGGAATTGTAGCATTACAAAGTTCCCACCTGCCATAAATGACCTAAATATGTATACATCATATACGTATAGAGTCTCTACCTTTTGCTATATTTTTTAATAGGAATGTTGTATCAAATCAATCTTAAAGTCCTTCAGAGAAAATTAGGTCAACAAGATATTCTGTGGACTTCTGTAGAAAAGTATGCCAGAATAAGTTTCCGCATTTTGCCTAATTCATTCATGCTATTCAAAAGGCAATTATAAACATTATTCTGTCACAGCATACATGCGACTTGTTGATTTCGGAGTGAGTTGCTTGAATTCCAAAAACACATTTTGCTTTCAGTTGTGCTCGCATGAATATTAACTTATCTGAAGTTACTACATTGCCTCAGATTTGCATTAATATATTTCCGCATGGAATTGAGGCCACTGGGATATCCCAAACATACCTGTAGTCTAAGCCTACTCCTCGGTTTCAGCTTCAGTAAATTTATGATTGACGGATACCAGGCTTATCTTTTATAAGCAAATATTTACAAGCCCAGTGAAGGAGTAAAACACAAAATTTGTCAGATTCTCTCAAATCTTCTGTGTTTAAGTATCTTTAAAAATGAACAAGAAACTCTATTATCAGTAGATGTCATAAGAGGAGAGAGACATCAGTGTAATTGCCATGTGCAGTCAGAAACAAGTAGAATTCAGCCTGTTTAGTCCAATTAATAACAAAATTAATAAAAAACATGGTGGCTGGGCTGCCTTTTGTGGCATCGTAAGAGTATGTTAAGTTGTCTAAAGGTCTCTACTTGGGACATTATTTGTTAGAAGAAGGCCCCAAATGAAGATCATTCCTTGTACCATAATGTGCAATGAACATTAAGACTGTATCCAGTAATGAAGTGCTTGACCCTTTTAGCCCTGCAGTTTCCCTACATTTATAATTCTAACGTTAACAATAACATTCTCATTGCCAAGAATGTTTTATTTCTAGGTAACTTCAGTTTAGAATGTAGTCATAAAATATTAGTTAATCAAAGACTTGGTTCCTATAACGATACTCTAATCCTATGATTTACATATCTCTTAACACACAACTTCTGTTAATAACACTTCCTTAAATACTCAGAGTTAAAGACACCAAGGTAGTTGTCTGTGACAGGGCTCTTATGAAGAGAAGAGGTATGAAAAAGTCCATAAATGCTTCAGTTATATATTCTATCAAGACTGTGGGCTAAAACTGGGAAGTATTTAAAAAAACAAACTGACGTGAGCTAGGACTGCTTGTGGAGTGAAGACCTGAGTTCCTATATCAGAGTGTTCCAGAAGGATCAGATTCTTCTAGGAATAAACTGTGATGAGACCGCAGACTTATTTGTGCTAGCTCTAGAACCTGAATCAGAATAATTGAACAAGTCTGAAGCACTAGGTTATTACAGTTCTGTTGTGTGGGATTTTTTTGTTTGTTTTCAGCACCGAAGGTAGCACAGTGGTGTACTGTGACAGATGATGTGTTAAACCAGAATCACTGCTCCTAACTAGGGTACATCTCATGGAAACTGTGAGTGGTATAACTATTATTTGTATTTATAATGCACCTCAGATGAAGGGGGCGTTTCAGGGTTCAGGAGCAGACTGTCATCCAGGAAACGCACAGTCAACTGTCCTGATCCTAAATGAATCTAATCCCTGTCTGAATAGTGCTGCCTGATTTGTGCAGGAATCCAGGATGCAGATTTTTACCATGGCAGTGCACGTTTGAAGGACAAATGGATAGATGGCCTGCAAAATTAAGAACTGAAACATAACTAAGGAGATCACTCACAAATTAACTTAATTTTCTTTAGGCTTTGAAAGAGACTTTTCATAGGGCAATTGAATAGAAGTATTAATTTCAGATAAGATGAAGAGCAAATATGTAAATATGGTAGAAAGAAAAACTGTGGTAGAATAAGTTGAGCTTTTCAGAAGTTATAACTAAATGAAAACAAGTTCTCCATTCGTTCATACATAGCATACATCATACGGGATCTCTTTCATTCCCGATTGGTAGCAGAGTTCACCTTCATACCTGCTAATCTCCAGTGGCCCTTAAGGGGCTGAGCTTTGTGCAGCTCCCTGGTCTCATAAGGGAAGGTCATCTATAAAATGACAAGGCTGAAGGAGAAGGCACTTAAAGATGTACTATCAAAGTGTAAGCTGTTAAGATGTGTGCTTCTGTTACTCTTGTCATTTTTGTAGCTTGTGACCAAAAGCACCATATTTCTGAAACTTCTGTGAAACCCACTAGGAAGAGCCATTGGCACTTCACTTTACCAAGTTCTTCTAGATACTGGCAGACCACCTACATTTTTACATTTTTACAGTTTTGAACGTAATTGTATTATTTGTATGATGTGGAATTGATTCTTGCAATGTTTATCTAGAGTTTATATGGTAGCATTCTTTGTCCCTTTGACTTTAAGAACAAACACCACAAAGGAAGCAGGTATCAGTAGTTATTTTTTGTTTGTTTTTTAGTAAATCCATGGCCAGCAAGAAAACATTTTGACTGAAATTGGCATATGCATTTTGAGAACAAAAAGGGATTTGCAAAGACTGTAGAAATAAGTTTGTGTTTAGGTTGCTGCTTCTAGGGATGAACCCCCAGAATGCAAACTGGCACCAGCTATTTGATATTGCTTTTTATTGCTTCAGACAGAGCAGCGTATCAAATATGTCTGCTGCCTCCTTACCTGTCACATAAGATCAGATATTGCTGATAAATGTTTGTTTCCCTCCACCCATATTTTATATGTGATATGTTTTCTTCTGATGTTTGGAAGAATCACAGCAACATGCTTTTAAAGAATGTATAAAAAGAAAAATTGGTATATGCAGGAAAAAAAAAAAAAAAAAAGAAGAAAAGTGTACAAGGACAAATATTACCAGGCTTTGCCATTGACTTCACAAAGTGTAAGCTTTATTCATTTATCTATTTATATGGTTTGGGACCAGGAGTTCAGCAAGGTGAGCCCAATATGCCCCTGAAACAGAAAAGCCATTTTGAACTGTATATGCCTGGAAGGAAGAGCATTAAGTCACATTTCTTTAGGAAAATGCATGTTTTTCTCCTGTCATGTACCACCTCCTTTACTTCTTGCTGCTTTTTCTGTTTCATCAGGATTACTTGGTTAGCCTCAAAATAAATTAGTTACCTGTGTGGATGGGTAAGTTTGATATCAAAGTGCATTAGGAAAATCTATTTGTGAGACATCAGAGGTCTACCTTACCTCTCGCTGCTTCCCAGTCAAAGGTAGATAGTGAAATTGGGGATCCCTCCTCAGGGCTGGAGGGAGAAAGATTCTGATGCTTAAAGTGCTGAGGTCTGGAGGTACCTGAGAAAAGTAAAAGGGCCCTCCCTTGGTGTCAAATAATAAGAGGAAAAAGTGTTTTTAACCTCTTTAAGATCCATATAGGAGAAGTAGTGCTGCAGTTCTACAGGCACCTGTGATTCAGATCATACATTTGTAGTGCCACTTTATAAATCATTCACAAAATATGCACTGTGTTTCATTCCTTTCCTTAAGGAAAGTATTATGAGGGAATATGAAGTAAATGCATTTTTAATAGGGCCTGATAGTGAGAGCATTGTCTCTTCAGGCGAGACTGGAGTACCAAAATAAACCTCTGCTGCTCTGTGTTAATTAAACTGACCTACCTCCTTTCTCTGTTTTTCCATTCTACCTGTTACACTGATAAATCAGCTGCTAGGAGTTGAAAATGAAATCAGAAACTATTGAATGTTGGGGAGGAAAGAAGAAGAGACTGTGTGCCTATGCATATTCAAGTGAGGTATGTGATATATATATGCCATCTCCATGTAGTTTTATAGGGTCTTGAGATTTTTTTTTTTTTTTTTACCTTTTGCTTTTCTTTCTTATTGTTATACACTACAAGGAGACAGGTTATTCTCCAGGTACTTTGGGTTCTGCTATGGTCAGGCATTTTCACAGAGCAACCAGATTTTTCAGCCAAGAGAAGTTTGGGTAACTTAAACTAAATCTGATCTGAAATAATTTAAAAGATGTTTATATTACCTTAGCCTATAAATCTTTCTAGTTGTTACCTATTGCTACCTAATCTCTGTTTGTGAGCTACTGCACAAAGTATAGTCACTGTTTCATTTGCCTTTGAGAATCAGTAGCCTAAAGGTCATAGTTTTTGGATGTGCAAGAGTGATCTAAATGAAATAAATTGCACCCACACAGCTATTTATGCCCAAAGTTACCATGGTTTCAGAAATTTAGGCCCCAAAACCTGAGTAGGAGTCTAAAGTACTTTGTTTGTGATCCTGCAGCGCTGTGTGTGTATGATAGCTGTTTAAACTGAGATAAATTTCAGATTATGTATCTGTACAGTCATTCCACAGCAGAGTGAGTGACTCTTACTCCATAGCATCGCTATCCATCAGATACGAGGATTGTATCTAAACAGCCATAATTTTGTATAATATAACAGAAGTCAATAAGGTAGGGAATTATCAGGGTCCCTGGCTCTGAAAACCAGCTGTCATTGTTATGTATCTAGAAACACAGAAGTATTATCAACTGTCAGTGTTCCATCCATTATTTCTATCTCTTCATAATTTCAGCTTGCATCTGTATTACTCAGATTGCTACATACCTGACTCTGATATCACACACTTTTATTATTACTTTCTCTCAACATATTGAACTTCCAGGAAAAGAAATATTAAATTCTCCCATCATATGTTATTTGTGTCTTACCTTCCATCCAACATGAAACAGTTTTTTATGTCATAACACAGTCCCAAATGTGTATATTTAGTGCCTGATCTAATGTCTGTTCCAACCCATGGAAGTCTCTGTGGAATTAGGATTCACATAACACCCTTAATACTGCTAAAATACCTGATTGAAGATGTCTTTGGGTAGAAATTGCTTAGGAGGAATAGCAGTAACTGAAGGCTGGGCAGAAAGACCTGGGGTTCATTTGGAGGTACTGGAGCATTCATTGTTTACTGCGGGGAAGGTCCGTACTCCCCAGGAGATAAGCAGACTTTGGTTTCATTTTTTGATGCTGCTTTTGAAGTCGTAGAGCAGATTTCTGTAAATGGATGAAGTTCTTAATTAAATGAGGAAAAGTATACTGCATTTGTCCCATTGGCTGCTGTGCTGTTTTGTGAGCTACTAAATAGAAATGGATTTATCCTTCCTCATTTTTGATGCCAGTGTGTCTCAGTCATTTGCAATTAATTACTATGTCTGAAAAACTGCTGAGGGGAGAGAGGATTAGTGTGTGCGCAGGGTGGGGATATTGGTATCAGGGGTCCTGGGCTGTCATAGACTGTAGGGGTAAGCACACAGGCCAAAAGTTTCCTCAATATAATCAGCACTGAACGCGTTAACCTTGTGGGGAGGGGACCTCAGGGTTTCAGTTAACAAACATTAGAGACAAATGGACTATTTTCTGCTTCCCAGGGCTATCATTTCAGTCAGTTTGCAGTCTGTGGAGGAGTAAGCTGAATGAGTTTACGTGCAATTCATGTTTTTGAGGTTGCTCTTAGAGCTGCAGGATCTGGAATGTGTCTAAAATAACTAAGGAGCTTTACAGAGTGGTTTTTTTGTGGCAAGGAAGAAATTTTGCCCCCAAGTTCCAGATGGACAGAATGAAGCACTGCTTTGTGGTTCCTCCTGGTTTCATTCCCAGTGTCATTTCCATAGGGTCTGGGCTTATGCCACGGTGAGTACAGAAAACATTCATTCTTCCATGGCACCAATTTTTATTCATTGCTGCAAGGATACTGGGTTTTATTGCCCTGTACCCTGTGGCTTGCAAGGGAGCATCTATGTAAACATTACAGATGGAACCTGGGAATGAAGGGACAACATTCCCAGCCTTCTGACAAGGACTTAAAGGGTGAGACAAACCTTAGGAACTCAGCCTGGAAAGGAGCTGTACTAGACCAGTCACTTTGCACTCCAAGAGCGAGTGCAACTAGACCATCCCTACAAAGGATTTGGGAGGAAATATTCATTCCTGCTTGTGAGATGAACTGCAAGACTGATTCCAACATTGCAGTAGCCTGCCTTCAGGAAAGAAGTCCCAGTCCAAATCCCTCATTCCTTAGGGTAAAGCCAGTATTTTACATGGTTATTCATTGGCAGCCTTTATATGAATTTGTCTCATTAACTGTGCAGAAGCAGCATTATCTCAGCTTTTTCCTAAATCTGCAGAGATTGATATAACTGTTGAATAGGTAAAGCAAAGTAAATGTAAGTAATAAACAAATGCAAATAAGTAAATGTAAGTAGAACCCCTCTGACTGCTAGTCATTGCTCTAATCTTTCTCGTGAAAAAAATTGTTTCCCTGACAGAAAAATCTGCCTTTGGTTTGACCTTAAATGAATTGTAAAACAAGTTATAAGAAACAAGTAAAAGACCTCTAAAATTAGTTTTAACTCCAAAGCAGGTGTAAAAGCTGTTCATTAAATTCTGTTGGAAAACTGATTAAGTAGCCGTTTTGCACACTAGCAGGAATGAGTAAACCAAGATGGGTGGTTTCAGAGAAAACACAGTTCTCTCATTATCAACCTTAAGTATATTAACCCTAAGAATTTAATAATATATTTAAAAAGACTAAAAAATAACTGAAACAAGTCCATTTTACAGAATATATGTCAGGGAAGCTGACTAAGAATTGTGCTCTATCAGTAAATAGAATTAACTGGAGACTGCATTCAAGAGCAACTCTTTTACAAATACTGATTTGATATCTCAGTGACTCCTTACTGATATATATAGGCATAAAGGTTGCTGTGTTTATTTAAGCTAACTATTTTTGGAGACAATATTTCTATTTCAGTTATTTCACCTCTCCAGAACCCCTGGAATCCCCTACCTTGCTAAACTTACTGTAAGTGGTCTTAAATAAATAAATAATAAAAGTGAAGGGTAGTGTATTCTTACACCTGTGTTTTCCACTTCACTGAGAAGTAAAGGAAAAAAAAAAAAAAAAAAAGTCTTCTTTCATTTTTAAGCATTTCTCTCTTTTGGATCTTTGCAAAAAATCTAAAGCAAAGATAATAAAATTAGAATAGAAGCATGTTCTACCCAGCCTACCCTGATGCAATTAATAATTAAGATCAAAAGGCTTGTAAAATACCTACCAGTATGATTAAAATGCTATGAAAAGGTTGCTGTAAGAATAATTGCTTTTTGTTTAATGTAACCAAAAAAAAAAATAAAAAAAAAATCCATGGTTCAATATCTTTTGTGTTGTATGTTTTTTGTTTTTAAAATTAATGTGACATCAGGCATTCTTTATGCTAATGTTATAGCTCCTTGGACGAGTTTAACACCATTATCTTCTTTAATGAATAATTCATTCCCTGTTGAAAACTTAACTATATCATTTTTACAGTGTGTAAATGAAACTTTGAAGTGCAATTTAATTTTAAAGAACTTCAGATTGTAGAAGATTCTCATAAACCACCAAAAAGTGCTGTGCTAGTAATGCTGTCTTGTACTGAAGTGTAATCACGTTATGGTGAGTATGTTTGCAATTTTTAATTTTTCTTCTTCTTTTAAAATACCTTGGAAAGTTAGTTTTATTGGCATTTTTATAGATATCTAGTTCTACCTTCTTTTTGAAAATAAGGCTATTGTTAGCACAGCAAAGAACATCTCCTCCCTGTCCTTGACTACTGAAGATGAACAACATGGGAAGGAGGAGAAGTGAGAGCAGTACTCTTCCCCACTCCAGATCCCAGCCCTCTTGGAAGAAAAGTTCTGACAAAGTGCAAGTGAGAGGAAAGACAGATGCATCCTAGGAATCAGGTGGGGCTGCAGCTCTACAAGGGGTTATTTGTCTTTTTGTTGTGGTCCCTACATGCTGTGTTCACTGGGCTTTGTGATTGTGTGAGGTTTTGCCCCATCTCCAGGAGGGCTGGGCTCTGAATTTAAACTTCTTTTCCTCTAACCGTTTTTAGTACAGCAGTATGGGAGAAACAAAATGAGGCACGGTATTCACTGAAGGATGATTAGCCAATTAATTACAATACCATATTGACCCTAAAGCTTGATTACAACACCTGAAAATCCATTTCAAGTTTTAAGAATATTTAGTTGATAGGTCCGTTCCCCAATGTCTTTTTAACACGAATATGTGTGTGTGTGCATCACACTTGAATTTAATTACGTTGTTGTTGATTTTTATTGCATACAAGTAAGTTCATAGAAATTTTACAATTTTGGTATCTGCTGAGGAATTTTATTGGACTATTGGGCTTTTTTTTTTTTTTTTTTTTTTGCGGTTGTTAGATGATGGCGTCCAAAGAAAAAAGTGAACTGAAATATATATTTATATCTGTGTAACGATGAGTTGTTCCCTGATGCTTATTGATGGTCTCCTGTATTGAGACACGATTGATTGCTGCGCTTTGATAACAGTGTGACTGAACAGGACACTGCAGGGCGGAGCAGAAGCAAATCCTCCTGGGTGAGGAGGTAAATGATCAGAGGAAGCTTTCAGTAGGGGCATTTCCCATGCCTAATCCATGCCCATTTTGAAAGTTCCCCAATAGCTCTTAATCAGTTCTGGAAGCTGGAGATGCATCTTACTGTGGAAGCTGGTTTTATTCTCAGTGGAAATAATGGCTTCCGGGTACCAGGGAGCAGCATGTGCTTCTTCCTAGGGGAGCACATTATCAGCTTTATTTTTATGATGTCCCTGCAACAGATTTTCATCTTAGACGTTTTAAGACTGAGAGATGCGATAGTATATAAAATCCCACTTAGTGTGCTCGTGCTTGCGCTTGCTCTTGTTCTCCCTCTCCCCTCCCGTCCCTTGCAAGGTCTCAGTTTGCAAGGAGTTTTTATCCTAAGGACTCCAAGGAGCTTTTATCCTAAGTCAGGAAAGAAATTGGCCAAAATGCGGACAGCTGTATTTAATTGCTTTATTTACTGTATTTCTTTAGTCTGTGTTAAAGACTTCTGCATCTATAACTGATGATGTTCTTAGAGAAAACAGGTGCGGCTCTAGGTCTGCATTGTTTTCCTGGCTTGCATGCACTTTCCCAAGGCAGGGAGTCCCTCGGACACTTCTTTCCAGGCCTCTAAAGGCTACAAATATGCAGCACTGTTGTTCTCAGCTAAAGATAAATCAGCTGTGAGGTACGTTACCCACAGAAAAGAGTGATACCAGTGGGGACGGGGGAGGCATGAATCATAACACTACGTAATATGCTATTCCTCTGAATGTAGCTTGCTGTGGACGGAAAATGGTATTTTTTCAAATGAAAAATAAATCCTGTGGTATTATCAGCTCCTAACAATGGCAATTCAGCAGTCTTGACTTGATGTCTGGATTTGTGATATTTTTATTTTATTTCCATGAGCTATCATTACTGAAAGCTTTGCACTTGTCCATCTGCACAATGTGAAACTCGAGCATTTTTATATTCCTCTCAAATCAATCAGTTAATATAAGATGCTTCATGTTTTTCTAACAAGTTTGGATTGCACAAAACATGGAAATAATCAGTTTATCCTCCTTTTCAATCCAGAGTTCGTGCTCTTGTTTCCTCCTTTATATTTCCTTCCCCTTCTTTTAGTCAAATGAAATCCTTTGAAGTTGAGCACATAGAAAAATCCATTTTTATTTTGAATAACACAAGCAGGGATCACCATCAGCTATTACATAGGAGATTAGCTTTGTCATTAAGAGACGTAATCCCTATAATACTCCTATTCATCAGGTAACATTTAAATGAAGAAAATGTGTGCAATTTAGTCCATGGTCCTTCCAGTTGTTATTAGAATGTTACATAGAACCTGTGTAGACAGACTAAAAAAAATAATTAGCATGCCATTTTTCTCTTTGACATTATTTCGCTTGAGATGCTGAAATGGAATTTACAGACATTGTGCAGTAGGTGTGTTTTCCATATCTTTCTTTAAGCATTTCCTGATCTCTAAGTTGTATTTTGCTCTTCCTATTCATTAGGTTTATTGATTTTTTTTATATATATTTTTTGATGTATCTTAGTGTTTTCCTCAAATATAAGCTAATGCAGTACTAATTTGTGGTTATATAAGGTAATTCCTTTTCTTCAGTCAATGTTTTGATACTGAAAAGATGCATTCTTTTGAAAACAGAGGTGATGTTTTTGCTTTGTGTGAAAGTACTTTGTTGCCCTAATGTTATGGAGTATCTAATCTCCTCAAAACTAAAGCAGAATGGTGCTATTCAGTAAGTCAAGGTAAATGTACACTGATGAACCAAATGAACAGAAGACAGGTTTAGTGTGAGCTACAGCAGCCGAACAGCAAGACTGTAAATAAATTGTTCAGAACACAATCTGAATTGAGGTACTGCATAACCTGAATAGAAATTACTTTAGTGTGTCTGGTGCCCATCTGTCCCTGATAACTTTTGAATTTGCTGGTCAGTTTTAACCAACTCTGAAGGTAGTGTCAAAGTCTCAGAGGTCATTACATTTTTCTATAGGTCCTGAAAATCAGCAGCAAAATAGGAGAAGGGGATTCAAGTGAATGTCCCCTCCAGGAGAGGCCAGCAGCATTCAGACACGGTAGGCTCTGCATGGCAGCCATCAGGCAGTGACTGCCTGGCATTTGTGTGTCCCAAGAGAAGCTGCAGAGCACTCTGCCCTTTGGCTGGGGGGATGCTACAGAAAACACAGTGGGAAACTGCAGGGGAAGAGAGAAGTGAGGCAGCAGGAACATGCAAGGTACAAATTCACAGGGGAACCCAAGAATGCTATTCCTACTGCTTATTTGTTTTATTGAAGGCTCTGCAGTCTCTGCGTTGGCAAAAGGCTTGAACAGCATTGAACCCAGACCTGAATAACAGCTGAATGAGCAGGGTAGGGTTGTGCATCGCACATAAGCAACCTGATAGTTTTACAAGGAATTTCACCCATCTTAAATCACTCTGGATTTCCAATTTACTGTGAAATACACATAAGGAAGGGTAGTGCAAGAACAGCAGTCCTTGTGATTGACACTCAAGCTAGCTGAATCAAAACTCAGCCCTGTTGACTGAGGCGTAAGAGGGTTCTATATAAAATATGAGTTTGAGACAGTTCGGATGGACAGAGAGGAGAGATCACATCATTTCATGAACACAGGAGGGCAAAAATCAAGGAAAGAAATACATTTCATCCATCCCATATACAGGAGAAGGAACACTCATTAAAATTAAAATATAATAGGTCCTAGGGAGAGAGCAAAAGTTTCATATCTGGTGAGGAGAACAGGGAGGAAATAAGGTTTTTTTGTTTTGTTTTGTTTTGTTTTTTGCTATTTTCCTCATTTTTGTCCAGTTGCTGCTGATGGTGTATTGGTGTTTGACTGAATATCTTCTAGCTGGAAAGTGATCTTTCACTGTTGATTTATAAGGAGGAAACTAATTGAAAAAAAAAGTTGGCAAGGTTACTCAATGGATGGGGAGGGATTAATTTGTTATGCTGTGCAAGTCCTGGCAGAACTAGTTACATTATCATTATGTTTTTAGTGTCAAACAGCCAGTTTTCAGATTTTCTGACCCTGCTGATATATATTTTTTTTATATATTTGCAGGGAGTTATGTATGGCTTGTTGATTGACTTCAACAGCAGGGAAGGCAGCAGTGATCAGTTTTGCCCTAACTGAGAATCATTGCAGTCGATGGGAATTTCTGTAAGAGGTTTCCAGGGACAATCTGCTGGCCAAATGACAAAGGCAGAACTAAATTATCATAGAAAAATGTAGCAAACCAAATTAAGCTGGGTTTGTGGAGAGAGAGATGGGTTTTAACCACATGAATATCTATTATCTGCGGCCACTAAAGATGCTTACAGCACAGCCCTCTAGCAAATCATGCAGTATCTAGCTAAAATCTATACGGGCGCTCTCTCATGTGCTTCCATATGGTACAAGGTGTTTAATATTAATTCTTAAGATGGCAACTTATTGTGACGTTTGAAAAATGCTCACATATGCTCATGGTGAGGTCCAATATGGCTACAAACGATTTGTGCAGTGTGGATGACACAGCAATCTGCTCTCTCACACAGCAGTTTTGCAAATTAGAAACATCAAAGAAGCATTTCCTTAGCAAAGGCAGAATGCAAAATATTTGTTCCTTCAGGAACTGGCAAATAGCACCCACAGAAAATCCCACATACCATTCATTACCAACACTGTTTAAAAAATACAAATAAGATCCCATTGTAATATTTTCATTAAGACAAATTGCAAAGAGGTGATGTGATCTCACACTAATCAGAAGTCTCTAAGTCTCTGTTTGGCTTTGCGCAGTCCCAAATCAGACTCTTCACTGAGTGAAGAATTGATTGTCTTCTGCAGTTTTTCCTTTTCCTTCTGGTTATTATCATTAATCAATAATGATCACTCCTAAAACACTGTCCAGAGACCCTAGTGAGGTTCAGAGCTTGATTACTGTGGGCTCTTAATTCCTGAGGACCTGACAGGTGTTGCAAAGCTGGTTCCTCTCTTACTGAGAGCTGCTCTATATTATGTCGTACAGAGCCATGAGTCCTTCGGAGGGCAGTTGCCAACCATTCTGGTGGTGTTTTTTCCTCAATATATTTATAGTAAATGGAAAATTATGATCTGGCAGCCCCTGCCAGTAGGCAGGATTCTGACATGTCGATAGGGCGATATGAATAAATATGATCACTAAGGCACTACCTAAATAACACCAAGGATGGAGACTTGAAAGTAGTAAAACCTGCTAAAGACCTGCTAATTATTTTCTGATGTGTATTTTGATTAGAACACTTGGAAAGGTGGGGGAGAGGGGAGCCAGGAAAGATAAACCAACAACATCACTGACCTCCTGATTTACTGGTACTCACATCCACGTCTAGTCGTGGCTCTGAAAGCCGGTGCCCTAAGACTGAGTCACTAGAGGGCAACCGAGCGCGGTCAAGTCCTAGCGCATCTGCTGCGCTTAGAGATAGGGAGGGAGAGTAGTACAAAAGCCAGCTGGGTTCAGAATGTTCATCACTCAATTCCTTGAGCAGTAACTATTGCTTCTCCTTTAATTATCTAAAGATAAACCTGGGGTTGGAGGTAATGTTTAGCCAGAAATAAAAGTTTTATTTATTTTTTATGAACAAATGAGTTTTCTTGTGAGCAAATGACTTTTAGAGGTTTTATAGGGGAGATATCTTAAGCTTTTCACATTGTGAAATTTCCTAGGGTGACTATGCATTCAAGTTTACATGCAACTCTTGGAGATGACTCTAAGTCGTGCCCAAAGCTGCTGTTCTTTGTTTGAAATAATAATAATAATAATAAAAAAAAGGGGGGGGGGGGGGGGCAAAAATATGTGGTTCTAAACCTAAAGAAAATGTTTATTAAGTGGCAGTTACTGCAATGCAGTGAATGAGCTGAAGTGAGACATCCTGTCATGTATTTTTCTGGGCCTTGTAACTATGCAAATTACACTTAACAAGCCAACACAGCCCTTTAAAAACCTCTGGTACATTAAGAGAAACCATTTGGGTCAGAATGGTTCTGCAATAAAATGTACACAATGTGTTGTCCAAATAAAACGTGGTACTTTGTTTACCTTCTTCCCACATACATGATTAATTCATCATAAAGATTACTGCCATATCTTCATTATTCCTTGACTCTAGATAGATAGAAGGTCCTATTAAAACCTACTGAATTTTAATGAGCTTACATTTTCTAATATAGCACTGGAGTTTATAGTACTACAATACAATTCTGATAATGTAGAGTTATTTCTTTGTAAAATTACATTTAAAAAAATAACATTTAAAAATCTCATCCCCTATGAAATCACCAATGTGTGTATATGTGGATATAGACATCTAAATACTATATATTGCATCTGCAGAGAACTAACTCTATACAGGAGAGGAAGATCTAGAAGTTTCCGTATGCTCTGGTTCCTAGAAATTGTTTTTTCACAGGATCATAATTACAGTGGTTTCCAGAAGAAAGGTGGCATAGGGCAGCATAAGTTAAATAAATACACTTGATTATATAAATATAAGAGTAAGAAAGAGTGTATGAGAGACCACAATGAGAGGCCTATTACAAATATAGTTAAACCTCTGTTATTTGAGCTGCTGAGGGCAAATCTGTCCTGTAGTGCTCAAGCTGAATGATGAGATAAGGTGATTCTAGCTTCCTGATGGATTTTATCTTGGCTGAACTGCACTGTTCCTATTAGGACTTTGTGTTAAATATGAGGCCAGAATAAATAGTCACCGTCACCCCGAAGACAATAGCTGTTAAAAGGAATCGGAGACTAATCCTCTTTTTTGCTGTTGTTTTGTTTTAAAGGAATCTATGTCAGTATATTGGTATCTGCCAAGTAAAAGACTGATATCACAATACCAGCAACTTAGAAGGCCACATGTGAAGTGCAGTAACCACAAAGTGCTTTGAGGACTATCAGGAGAATGCATAACAATGAGTTACAAGTTTCAATATATAATAACCATAATGTTGCATGAAATTAGGGGCTATTTTTGTTAAAGAAGTTTTTCTAGGGGAGAGAAAAAATAAATCAGGACTGAAATACATGGAGCACAGAGGGAACATGGTGACCTTTTTGACGTATATAAAATTCCAAAGAGGCTTGAAAGGATAGGTTTTACAAGATAATATGAACTTGTGTCAAATGCAGGAACACAAAGCATGAACTAAAAGCAAGAAATGGTCAAGTCTGAAAGGAATGTGAGTTGAGTATGTCAGTGCACAGAGAATAGCTGTGCTGTATTACATACAAGGCAATGATCTGAACAATCATCACGCACGATAGGGGTAGGCAAACATCTATGGAGAAAAAAAAATAATTGTGGAATGCAGCAATTAGTTCCAGACAATGCAGAAATGCTAAAAGGATCTGATAGCTGCTTCTGATTTTGTAATTCCCTTGCAAATTTTCTGTTTAGACTAACTGTATTTCTGTTAAGCAAGAACTTCTGTTTCTGCTGGGAGACGCTAGCATACGTGCAATACTGGAAGCATCAATAGCATGTGTTTGCACTGCTTGATAAAACAATAACCTGCGTATGCATGCTATAGTTGGGCAGACCTATGGATGAGTAAAATGTCAATGCAGAATGTGTTCACAGTTGCCACTCCTGAGATCCTGAGATGCCATAATTGCTGCATTAGATTTGTTTTGGGAAAAAAAAAAAAAAAAAAAAAAGGAAAAAAAAAAAAGCTCTATTCCACCTACTCAATGCTGAATGTAGAAAAGAAGAGCTAGCAGGCAGCTCTTTATGGAGAGCTTACTTCCATTAAGACTATCAGTGATCTTGGGGTTCCTTTAACTTATGATATGATAGCTATCTACAGGGTCACTCCCACATCCTTCCTCAATATCACAGGACACATCAGAGCTCAGCTAGACTTTGCCTTGCTTGCCATCGCAGAATGGGAAGCTAGAGATTCCTTCTCAGTATGTTCAATACTATTGAGATGTGCAAGGGCAGGTTGATGGGCCCGGTTGAACTCTTTGTTACTACCTTCATAACAAATTACTTACAACATTTATAACAAGTTAAAGCAATTATGAAGATCTTTCAAGAAACACTGTAATTTCCAAAGACTGACTGTGCTAATAAAAACAGTCTGCAAAACAAATTTCATTTCAGGGCAAAGACTGTCCACTTTAATGATTAATTTGCACTAAACATCTCATTAATAGCACAGATTGTTTTGCCAATGCTTCTGAACAAATATAATTGGAAAATTTATCAAAAATTCCTTAATGTGTTTAGTGTTGCAAAAGACAAAATAGCAAAATTAATAGCAATATCTAATGATCTATTTGCATGTTATGGTGTATTGTTTTTACCTCTTATGTGGTTGTGATCCGAGCTCTGGATCTAAATAACTTGCCAGTTCCAGCAGTGCTTCTTCTCCTACCAAAGCCTATTGCACCCCACACATTTCTGTATGAAAAAAAGTCTTGAACCTGGTCTCAGAGCTGAAAGAAGCTGGCAAAATCCTCATTATCCTTAGGAATTCGTATGCCATCTGAGCAAAGTAAGCTGGTCAGAGCCCAAAGTAGAGCCTTGCTCTTCTAGCTGTCTGGGTTGGGATCCCAGCTCTGGCTCTAGCAGCTGGCTGAGCCGGGCTTCCTGCCTGGAAGGAAAGGAGGATGCAGTGCACAGTGGATTATCACGGCCGTGGGGCCAGGATACTGGTGTACTCTTGTGAAACTGGAAGCACTCCTGGCTCTCTCCATTTAGATGTAACCAAGAAGGGTGAAAATGCTGACACCTTTGCTTTCATTGTGAGTGCTTCTAGTGTGCAGCTTTCTCAGAGCAGATGTGACATTCCCTGTATGAACTGGAGCAGAGAGTTCAGAAAAATGTTATTTTTCTACTTTGCTACCTGCTTATATGTTGTCTATGATTTCTTTGGATTAATTGCATTCGTTACTCTAATGCTTCAAGAGAGAATGCATTGTTGTTTTTATATCTCTGGTATCTTCCTGCAGTTTTGTGGATGGGTAGATAAGTTTGTTTGGGGGAAAGTTGGTGCTTGTTTGTCCTTTTTAATTTGGAGTGGCTTTGTGAGCATTCAGTATTGCCCCATAATACTACTATACTACTTACCTGCTATGAGCCAGCATTAATATTCTTCCCAGACTTCAGAAACTTGAAATGTAAAAATTATTCCATCGTGACCTCTGGCTTGCTGTAGTTGCGCATGTGGTTTCCAGGAACGCTTTTACATGGAAGAGTCAGCCATGATTCTGTGGCTGTCCAAGGAGAATAAAGCGTAGTTGCTGTTGTAATGGGAGAAGGCAGATGTAGAAACATCATGAACACAGCTAAGGAGAACTGCTAGCTTTCTTTGTAGAAAAACTGTAACGGCTTCTCTGGCAGATACCTATGCAGCTGAACGGTACAATGGGTTAATTCAGAGAGCTAATACAGCTCACTGAAACAACAGCTCAGGCGGCAAAAAGACCAGGAAAGAAATTGTCAGCTTTGATATGCCTGTCAGAAAGACAGAGAAGGTGTCTAATTTTTCTGCTTTTAAGAAACTAGACTGTCTAAGGAAATACATTTTGTTGTAATAGTGTACTTTAAATCTTTAAAGATGGACAACTGCAAGCCTTCTATGTCTGGTCTGAAACACATATGAATAAGCTAATCCTATAAGTATATTTATATGCATTCACAAGCAAATATAAATCTCTATATACATAGTCACAGTTCATACTGCTCTATGAACAAAATAAAAAATACAGCTTAGAGGAATCCCTTTTAATTTTAAATATGCTTACTTATATAATATTATTATTATATATATACTTATATAACCAAACTGTTTACAACTCTTTCTAGATGTTCTGATAGCTAAAATAGCTATTTTTATGTCTGTGTTTCAAATGCTTATGTTCCTTACTTGAGTAACCAGTGTTCCTTGCTGGCTGTTAAAATTGAATCATCTGATGTCATCCTAAAATGTTGATACCAATGCCAATTTGCATGACAACTTAATGTTATTTTTTCATACTTTTTGAGTCAGTATTCAGGAAACTAGAATAAGATTTAGGTCTTAACTGCTATACCTTATTCCATACAGCTGAAAAGCACACTGAACTTTTACGTGAAAAGACCCATTCACATGGGCCTAAATTCATATTGCCATCTTGCAGTCTGAGCATTTTTTCCTCTATCTGTGCTAATTAGCTCAGGTGCAATGTCATGCTGACATAGTTCCTCCTCTGTCAAAGCCAGTTTAGTAAAAAGTAATGTAGGATCCTGGGCACTGTGCTGAGTTACATACAGATGTGCCCCTAGAAGTTGTTGATTCAATTCTTGGCTCTTCTGTAGAAAACGTTGTGACTTTGGGAAGTGTTTGATTTCTCTTTGCCTTGGTTTCATATCTGCTGGTAGGACTAAATCTTTGCTAGCCTTTCTGGTTTTGTGTGTCATAAGTTCTATGGGACAGGGATCATTTCCTGATACGTGGCATACAGATCTCCACTGGTTATCTGTCTTGAGGTTAGTGGCCGCTACATAGGGTGCATAATATTATTCAATAATATACTTAGTAGAAAAAGAGTAATAATACTTCTGCAGGCTATCTCTTTTGGGAAGCGTTCTAAAAATGATGCAAAAGTGACTGCACCAGTTAAGTTGACTTGTATTTTGCAGTGTTGAAGATGTACTTCATTATGTCAGAGGACTAATGCGAACTATTGCTCTTAGTGCAGCCGTGTGTCCAGATGCGCAGAGTGAATACAGTTGGACACTTTAGGCTTAAATTTTTAACTGTGTTTTTTTTGTTTTGTTTTTTTTTGTTTTTTTTTTGTTTTTTTTTGTTTTTTTTAACTCAAGGGGTAGATAACGTGATGAATATGGAGTTCAAGCACCATTCCTCTGGAGGTATTTAGGTTCAGACATTAATTTTCAGATGTTGTAAATCTTGCCCAGGAAGTTAGTCTAAATATCTTTTTCTCTTAGCAATTGACATTAGAAATTATGGAGATATCTGAGCTGTTAATAATATTCCTACCTCTGTAACTGCACAGAGGAATAGGATCTCAGCCTCTGTATTAGGTTAACTGCTGCAGAGAGCTTCACCAGTTATAAACATATTATCCTATAGTCCCACTTGGCAACTAGTGCATCTATAGTTTTCAGGTCTTATTCTCTTTGCTGGAGAGCTTTCCACATCATACATTGCCTGCCAGCCAGAGGCCAGCACAGTAGCCTCTTACATTTTCAGCACCACAGCTTACACATGGAAAATGAAGTTTCTAAATTGACAACAATCTCTACAGCACCTTAAAAATCATTGGGCTATCTAAGCTGATGCATGTCTGATGAAGATCTAGCCTAGATGCATTTTGTGATATGTTTTTTCACAAGTTTTTATTGGGCAATTTTTCCAAGTAGTTATAGTTTGCAACGGTTGTGCCATAAAAGGTGCTGATGACCTTACAAAATAGCTTTTGAAGTACCAGTGCCATCTAAGCAGTAGTTGGATGAGTTGGGCAAATTAAGGATGGTTTATAAACAAGATAGCCTTCAGTCTTCCTATTCAGATGGAGTTTGAGACCTTATATGGTGCAACATAGAATGATAAATTATCACAAAATCTGCTTCTCCCAAGAGAAGTTGATTCCGTGTTTATGTATGGGTATGTATCTAACCAGCATCCCTGGGTCAGGTTAGGAGGCAGAGACCATCTAAATAAGATGCCCACAGTAACAACACATAATTTAAGCAGAACTTTATCACATATTGTGCGGGAGTGTGGCCACGAGGGTTGACAAGCCCCATGGGTGGTGATAACATCGGGCTCTTAACAATGAAACCATCATGAATGTAAAGAGTTTAGAGGAAACAAAGAAGGGTGATTGAGGAAATGCCTTGCCGTCTTGGGTTGCTTGTTCTCCAGCCTTTAAGGCATGGAAGTTGCTGGGGGTTTGCAGTCGCCGGGCAAAGTTGTTGACCAGTGACTAGTGAGTGGAAAAGTACTGCTGTGGGGCAAATAGTATAAGAAGGGAGCCTGTCCTCAAGGTGGGGATGCAACACGGATAATGAAGTTATGTCACCAATTAAGTAGCAGCAGTTACTGATCCTAAAAGAACCCTGGTGTCCGTGTGGTCTTTATGCCACAATACTGTGTATCGGTAGTGAATCTAGAAACAGATGTCGTGTGGCTGTGTACAGCTAGAAGAATACTCCTTTAGAAGAGCAACCAATAAAAATATCATTGTTGCATTAACAACTTATAAATACTGAACTTCATCTAACAAAGATTTCTCGTTTTACTTGTCCACAAAGTACATTCATCACTCAGAGTGCCAAACAAATAAGAGTTAATAACAATAAGCTCCTTTCCTTACTATTTCTAAACAGTAGTATCAGATTTAAGGCAACTACAAAAACCTGTCTCTTGAAAATCACACATACAGGAAAAAAAAAAAAAAAAAAAAAAAAAAACGCCACTAACAACAACAAAAACCACTTCTCTCTAAACTGGAGAGAGATTTTTCAGCCTTATCTTTGCTGGCCTTTCTCCAAGTCCTTCAGGTGATTGGCCCCTCTCTGCAAAACAGTAACAAAGAGGTGGAAAAAAAATCTTTTTTGGTGGGGATTAAAACCTAGAAAGGCACTTTTACTTAATTAGAAAAGAGGGAAAGAAGGAATCATTTCCACCCCTACCCTGGAGAGAAGGGGGGAAAAAAAAAAAAAAAAAAAAAAAAGCAGTGTCTGGGTTTTCTCTAATTTCTTTGTGCCACTTTCCATGCCTTGATTTTGCACATTGTAAAGATGAGACTGTAATTAAGAATTTGGTGCTGCCAGTGCTGACACTTTGAAGATGGACTTTAATTCTGCCTTTGTATTCAAACTGTTGCAAGGATGAAATTGAAATTGCTATGCATTTCCTAAACATATAGGAAATGTAGAATAAACTCTATAATTCAACAATGGGGTATCTTAAATTTAGCACTTCTTCCAATCTATGGTACTGTGAATGCAGTTCGTGCACATATTTAAAAAAAAAATAAAAATCCAAGTGAGTTGCTGCAGTGAACTTTCCAGGAGGAATGGGGAGGGAGTTGTAGACCCCATTAATATCATCCAATGAAATGCGTGTTTTGTGTCATGGGTCTATGAAGACTTGTACTCATGCCCTCTATCACTACAGCAGCTACTCCACCCCCAGTTGTACCTGCTGTTGCTTCCAGATGTTGATCTGAGGATTTAGGAAATAAGACAAATACAAGCATAATTAATATTATTCCATTGTTCAAACATGGTGATGCAAATGCATTCTATTGTTAATGTCTATTTGGGGGTGAGGGGAGGGGAAGAAAAACTCTGTCTATCATTTATGTCTGCAATTTACGCCTTCTGGAGAGACTGTGCATAATTATTTTTTTAGTTGCAGTTACCCATCTGAAAGTGTTTTTATTTTTATTTTTTTTCTATTTGTCCAATATACACCTTTCTCATCCCTCTTTACCATCCTTCTTTTTCCTTCTTCATTTTAATGCAATGTGCTCATTACATCTTTAGTCCAGGTGATTCTTTAAACATGTAGCATGAGGAGAAAGCGAGAATATTTCACAGTGGTATTTTATCACACTTGTTCCCAAAAATGTTCAAGCCTGTAATATTGTTCAGCCCCCAGGTGTAGAACATGAACTCCTGAGGTTGAACAGAATGATTCACTTGTTTCACTATGAATTCAGAGTGGATATGAAGCATAAATCCCCTTTTTCCCTCTGTAATATAGTAGCCATGAATCACAATGTCACGCTGAGTCGATCATAATCTAACACTTCACGCCTCAGCCAACAACTTGATTTGTCAAGAGAACATGCATGCAAGCTGCCAATAGCATCGATTCCCATTGGAGAAGAAAGGATAATTAAGCCCTCAGTGAGCTAATTTCTTCTTTCTTTTATAAAAATAACATTTATCTTTTAAGTAAACACAGATGAAAAATGTTGCATATGTATAGGATCAGTAATGCGTTTATTTTCTCTAAATCACTACTATGAGTTTTTATTCCATTTACATCTAATGAAACGGATCTAGGATCACTTTATTTTGCCATACAATAACATACTGTGCTACATCTCAATTAGGGAAACAGAACTGAAAATTAATTATATGCAATCTGCATGCTAACTCACCTGCAAGAGGGTACCACCATTCCTGGGTACAAGTGTGAGCTATCTAGCTGTGAGCTTGATGATGAGTGTGAATAATCCTTGCATTTTGATGGAATTCTAGTCCATGGTGCAGAGGTGAGGAACCAAATGTGCTCTGAATCCTAAATATGTCTCTTGAGTCCTATACACGTGCTAAGGTCAGCACCCATATTTCCAATATGCTGTGGTATGTTTCCCATGTGGGGATGAGGTACATCAAGATGTCTTATGAGCAATTTTTTCCTGAGAAGAAGGGATGCCTTCATGCTTTGTTTTCATTGTCTGTGAATTTAGCCAACAAGTGAATTTAGCCTTTTTTCCATAAAGGGAAATACTGATAAAAATAAATATCTTACTTGCATACAGACACTATTTGACTACGCTTATGAATATTTGCATTAAAATTAGATTTGGTTCTTGCATATGTATCTCCAGAGTGCCTGGGAATTTATGAAACACCTAATAACCCACGCACAGCCTGAATAAACCCATTGACTGGGATGTGATAAATCCTTCAACTATTTTTCCTTTTCATTGCAGAAAAGAACAGCAAGTATTCATCCATCAGGGCCAAATCACTCCATTCTTTTTACTTGCTAAGCCTCATGTTTGACAGCAAAACAGAAAGTGAAGCACAGACTTTCCAGGCATGTGACGTAGGATTGGAAGGTCCAATCTTGTCATCAAGTCTAATTTCCTGTCACCATAATTAATATTACAGAAGACTCTAATATACCAGTGTCCCAACTTGCTGTAGCCACAAAGCGTTCTCTAGCATCATTGAACAAATGCTGCCCTTAAAATAACTGATCAGACTAGTTGTTAAGATGGAAAACAGTCCCTAACTTCAGAAATATAGAGGAATCTGCATCTCCTTCTTCGATGGTTCATGTTGACTTGTAGCTGAAATATTCTCTGCTGCAGTACTATGAATTTTCAAGGATAGGCATTTCCAGAAGGCTGCTGTGTTGGAGTGAAGGAGCTGTTTGTGCTTTTGTTGTTTCTGGGCACCATGTGGTCCTGAAATAAGATGAGTAAACTGACCTTTGTATTTCTCCCAGCTCCTTTCCCAGCAGCAAAAAATCCGGATACATAAAGCACCCTTGTTTAGAACCAAACTGTAAAGCCCAACTTATTTGGTTCAGCATGGTTGTTTAAATATGTATATATATAAATATAAATATATATATATATATATATATAAACCGCCTATATATATGTATATATGGTGGTTTAGGGCCTAGTTCTTTATTTTCTATACACTGAAACTGAACACTTTTACAGCATCATGCAACTGAATAAGCTCTTGTCCTCCTAGTTGTTTCTTGTTTCTTCTAATAACTGCACCTCGACCAGTACATGGTTTTCATATTACATATTCTATAGTTGCTGGGATACAAGCCATTCATAAGCCTCCTGAAACAAACTCTTTTTCTGGCACTGATGAAGCTTAACATGGTTCAGTTGTACTTGCCTTTTTCTAAGTATTTACTGGGTTGAATTGTTAAGGTACGATGTCTCTGTATCCTTTTCTCTGCTCCTGTGGAACAGAAAGCAGTCTCTTTGAACAGGATTTCCCTACCACTCTACCACTAAAATGTTATCTATATTTTGTTGTTGTTGTTTTTTTCTTGAAAAATAAGTTTTCCTCAGCAATCCAGTTGCTCTTCAAGTTAAGCTATAAGCAAATAATGCTTGGAAAAGAAATTTCTTAAGTGGAAATTTATTTTGACATCTGTTTAATTTTTCTCAGATTTTGCTTGTTGCTAAAAGCATTTTAAAGCTCTATCAAAAAAAAAAAAAATTAAGTGTCTGTGTTACTGAGGAAAAGCAATATAAGTTAAAGAGGATTTATGAACTGTGACCACTGTGTTTGACAGGTATTTAGAAGGAATAAAGTATATTTGTAAACGCTGTCTACCTGTTGTCAAGTTACGATCACTTTATCCTCACAAAGCAAATTGTTTCTGGCGTGGTGTGTTTACACTTTCCACCCATCTGTGTGATAATTGTGTAGTGTTTCTGGGGGCAGTGCCTTTAGTACATATTTTGAAGTACCTAAGAAGTCTGGCACTGATTTCTGAGTGGTCCTCAAAGTCTTTAATGGTAACTCATGACTGCTAAATACTGGTAGTTTTCTTTCAGTGATAAATTCTCCTGTAGGATTCATATCACACTTCTCACATATCTGTGAGATTGCTTACAATTTAATTTTTACCTTTTCAGAGTTCTGCATCTGTCATTTGGCAGTATTGGTCAGCAGTGTAGGAAGCTGTTCAGATGTCTAGTGTAGTTTTTTCATAGGAATCCTTCTGAAAGGAGACTTTGAGCCAGACAGAGAAAGGTAGCTTCTCAGCTGCTCATGGGATGTGAACAGCAGCTTAAAGGGTATATGATTCCATTTGCTACAGTAATGGCAGCTTGTGAGCTAGGGGAGGAGTAGCCCAAAACATGTTAGAAAAATAGCATCTGAGAGATGAGATTTCCATTTTGAGTCACTTTACAGAGAATCTGAACTTTACAGTTCAGAAAATCTGTTCTTCATCAATTTTTAGAAGATATTTTCAAGCAATATATACAAGGTATTAGCTGACAACTGCAACTGTTGTTTTTGTTTTTCATTTAGCTATCCCTGAATCTTAACTAAGTCAGGGATCAAAACACAAGTGGGTACTTCAGAATTCTAGCAAAACAACACTTAATTATTATTAAGTTTGCATCTTGTATGAAGGCATTTTGATTCCCATAATTCATGCATCCACAGAAAATAACAGAAACTTGGAGAGATGTGTTAGTATGGGAACAGGGTTTTTGTCTAATGGGCTTTGTTACTTGACTTACTGTTTTTGTGTCTGTTATCACAGACATCTTTATTGTTTTATCTTCCGAGAGAAAGCTATATTAGTTTGTTCAGTGCAAAAGTTCAATGAATATTAGTATGCAAGAAAAAAATGAATTACATGCAACCTATCCCTGCAGTATATTTGCTTGTTTAATGTGATTTTTAGATTGCAAAAATCTTTGAACAATTTTTTTCTGAGCTAATGCAAAGTAAAATTTTTAGCTAAAATGATATTTTCTCTTCTTTTTTCCTCAACAAGATTGCCAGCATTTTGTTGTTTAGTTAAAGGACAACACAGTGTTCTCTAATGCAACATTATAACATAATATTGACTGCCTTGACATACATTCATAGTATTATTTATACTTGCTTTCATCTGGGAAAGGTACTCAACTCACATAAAGGACTCCCAGCAGATAATGTGGCAGTAAACCTGTACAAACTAAGTATCCTAGAAACCTGAACATTATATTTTAAATAACAACCTAGTTCGTTTGTAGCTGACGTTATTTAGAAGTGGTTTTAGTCATCAAGGATAGTCAACTGCTATCAACAGCATCAATTGCTGTGAATCCTTTCTCTTTAACTCTTCCCGTTTTTCCCTTGGTGAGATAGACTTTAGCCAGTGGCTAAGTGGATTTATATGAAAGGTCTGAAGGATCATGGAAGTGCTGTAACTACAGCTATTATGCTAACTTGGACAGCAGTTTCTTTGGCTGTGAATATCACATCTCTGAGTTTCAGAGGAGAAACTGTAACAGAAAAGAGATGATAATATAGAGCTGAGAGAGTGGGAAGAAAAGTGTTAAAGCTGGGCAGCCATGATGGGATACACAATTTCCAGGATTTTCAACATTTATTTTGTTTGCATTTGGCTTTTGATTTATGGAGTTTGGGGCAGATATTAGAGTATCAGCTAAAAGTACTTCACAGAAAGCCCAAAAGCTGAGGAAATTAAACCTTGGATTGCAGGCAGTGAACCCAAAATGTGAATAGCAAATAGCACTGCAATGACCAAACGGACTAAAGATTTGATTCTGGCTGAGCAGGCTGGCCTTAAATAGCCAGGCACTTAAACTCAAGCTTATCTTTAAGCATTTGAGTAGTCCCATGAAGTTTAAGTAGTCACATGCTTGAATGCTTTGCTGGTTGGAGGCCAGAGTGCTCTGAACCTAGCAGGATTAAGCCCTAAACCAGTGGCTTCAGTCTAAACTTTAATTCATCTCTAAAGGCTTTCATCTTTTCTTGCAATCCTTTGTGCAATTGGATTTTGGGGAAATCTGCTTGAATGAATAAGAATTTGCAGGACTGAGCTGTCCAAGAAGAAGCAAGACACCATTTATATATAAAAACAATGCTGTGACTAACAGGTAAAGGTTACAAATTTGTCTTCAAATTGTTGTTCCTGTCCTGAGGCATATGTAGGCTTTCATGGTTGTTTCTACAACCATGATGGAAAACATTAAGAAGCATTCCTTAAAACAAAAATCTGTATGAGAGTTTTTGCTTCTCTCTCTTTTTTTTTTAGACTATATATATCTATATATCTATATACATATATAGATATATAGATATATAGATATATATGTATGTGCTGTTATTCTTCTGGCTTCTTATGACCCCATTTTTAACCCTGTTCCATTTTGTCACTGAATTGAAAGGAAGCTAGATCATATTCCATGTTGAAATCATGAAATCATAGGATCATTAAGGTTGGAAAAGACTTTCTAGATCATCTGAGCCAACCATCAGAGTCACCAGTGCTGTACATTTATGATTATGGTTGTTATGACCTGGCATTTAGCCTTGTCGAATGCCATATAACTGGATGCAGCCCATTGAGCAAGCCTTTCCGGATCCCTCTATAGAGCCTTCCTACCCTCAAGCAATCCACGCTCCCACTTGACTTGGTGTTATCTGCAAACTTACTAAGGATGCGTTCAAATTCCACTTTTGAGAGTTGAGACTGATTTTTACTGAGATGTTCTCATGAACAAAGAGCAAAGCTCATGCATGCAAGGATTATGGCCCACAGAAAGTGATGTATGAGCTTGGAAAACCCATTATCCATGTACATTCCTAGGCACTATGGATACACTATGGATTACAATTTCTTGGAATGCTTTAATGAAATTTATATTATGGAGTCTGTGTCTCTGAGAGAGAGAAAAAAAAAAAAAAGAGTATTATGGGCCTCTTTTGAATATGAGCACACTGCTGGCTCATACTCAGCCAACTATCAACCATCACTCCCAGGTCCTTCTCTGCCTGGCAGCTCTCCAACCACTCATCTCCCAGCCTGTAGCTCTGCTTGGGGTTATTGCGCCCCAGGTGGAGGACCCGGCACTTGGCCTTGTTGAACTTCATGTAGTTGACCTCAGCCCATCGGTGCAGCCTATCCAGATCCTCCTGCAGAGCCTTCCTACCCTCGAGCAGATCGACACACGCACCTAACTTGGTGTCGTCTGCAAACTTACTGAGGGTGCACTCAATGCCCTCATCCAGATCATTGATGAAGATATTAAAGAGGACCGGCCCCAGCACTGAGCCCTGGGGGACGCCACTAGTGACTGGCCTCCAACTGGACTTGGCTCCATTCACCACGACTCTTTGGGCCCGGCTATCCAGCCAGTTTCTAACCCAATGAAGCGTGCGCCAGTCCAAGCCAAGAGCAGCCAGTTTCTTGAGGAGAATGCTGTGGGAGACGGTGTCAAAAGCCTTGCTGAAGTCAAGGTAGACCACATCCACAGCCTTTCCCTCATCCACCCAGCGTGTCACTTTGTCATAGAAGGAGATCAGGTTCGTCAAGCAGGACCTGCCCTTCATAAACCACCATTTCGTGGTCACTCTGCCCATGACAGCTCCTGACAATCACATCCTCCACCAGTCCTTCTCTGTTTGTGAAGAGAAGGTCTAGCGACCACCCCTGGTAGGCTCACTAACCAGCTGCATCAGGAAGCTATCTTCCACGCTCTCCAGAAACCTCCTAGACTGCTTTCTCTGGGCTGTGTTGTGCTTCCAGGATATGTCAGGGAAGTTGAAGTCCCCCACGAGAACCAGCGCTGAAGATTTCGCAACTTCTGTCAGCTGCCTGTAGAACTCCTCATCCGTCTCCTCATCCTGGTTTGACGGTCTGTAACAGACCCCGACCAGGACGCTAGCCTTGTTGGCCCCACCAATCCTAACCCAAAGGGACTCGAACTTGCCATTGCCAGCCTCGAGTTCCACAACATCGAAAGACTCTCTAATATAGAGATCCACTCCACCACCCCTTCTGTGCTGCCTGTCCCTTCTGAAGAGTTTATAGCCAGTCATTGCAGCACTCC